>OX419592.1:15409449-15594484 GCA_948473455.1 Teleiodes luculella | reverse complement strand
AAAACCTGCACAGAGCTGTCTCTGTATCTATATTTTCTTTAATAGCTTTAAGTAACACTTTCTTACAAATTTTAACAGCAGCCTCGGCTGCACCATTCGATGATGGGTGATATGGTGCTGAGAAAATGTGTTCTACGCCATTTGTTTGCAAAAATTCTTGACATTCTCGACTCGAAAACGGGGGTCCATTATCCGATACTAGTTGTCGCGGTAAACCAAATCTAGACCACAATTGTCTTAGCTCCCTAATAACGCTCTTAGCTGTAGTACTTGTCATTTTAATGGCCTCTATCCACTTAGAAGTAGAATCAACAATAATCAAATAAGTAACTCCTGCTAAAGGCCCCAAGAAATCGACATGTAGTCGCGACCACGGGCTGCTGGGCCAGGGCCACAGGCACGGCGCGTGCGCAGGCGGCGCGTCCGCCACCGCGGCGCACACGGCGCAGGCGCGGCACGCCGCCTCCACCGCCTCGTCCAGCCCCGGCCACCACACGTAGCTGCGAGCCAGAGCTTTTGTCTTCACTATACCCATATGAGGCTCATGTAGCTCACGTAAAACCCTGTCCCTACATGAAAACGGTATAATTACCCTATGACCCCATAAAATACAACCCATTTCCGTGTACAATTCTTTCCTTCTGTTGTGGTACGGTTTTAAATCATTAATTTCTACTTCATCGGGCCAACCATCTCTTATGTAACTTAAAACTCGACTAAGCAGTGGATCCGTCTGTGTTTCTTTTTTTAATTTCATATTATCTAATAATAACGCGTCTGACGCAAAGTGTAAATAGGTTTGCTCTGGTATGCAATTCGCCTCACTACCTACCTCCTCAGCGGCGTCGTCCCTATGACTCTGAATCAGCCTAGATAATATATCCGCCGTGTTTTTATCCGTGCTTACGTACTCAATCGTAAAATTATACGCTGACAAAATAATTGCCCATCGCTGTAGCCTGCTCGCTGCTGTACTAGGAATACCCGCTCCTTGTCCAAAAATCGACACCAAAGGCTTATGGTCAGTACGTAAAATAAAATTTCGGCCGTACAAATATTGATGATATTTTTTTACTGCAAAAATAATAGCTAGCGCCTCTTTGTGTATCTGGCTGTAGTGTGACTCGGCGCTCGTCAATGCGCGGGACGCATAAGCTACTACGCGCTCACGACCGTCACATTCCCGCTGAGCTAAAATAGCCCCTATTCCTTTCGAACTAGCGTCGCAAGTTACAATGGTTTCTTTCGATAAATCAAAATGTGCTAACACCTCTGTACTAACTAACATTTTTTTATTTTACTGTATGAAGCTTGTTCTTTATAACCCCAACACCAAGTAACCTCTTTTTTTAATAAAGTGTACAAAGGTTGTAAACAGGCACTAAGATTTTTAATAAACTTCCCATAAAAGTTCACCATGCCTATAAATGAACGTAATTCGGAAACATTGTTTGGAGGTGGCATATTTATTATTGGTTTAATTTTTTCATTATCAACACTTAAACCGTTTCTATCTATAATGAATCCCAAATAATTTACTTTATCGGCTAGAAATACACATTTCGAACGCTTAATTTTTAAACCATTTTGACTTAGACGAGAGAATACCTCGTTCACAGCTTGCAGATGTATATCTAAGGTTTGTCCCGTGATGAGTATATCATCTAGAAAACATATCACGTTAGGAACATCCTTCAGCAGGTTACTCATGAGACGCTGAAAAATTCCCGGGCTGGAGGATAACCCAAAAACTAACCGTTTATATTTATAAAGCCCTTTGTGTGTGTTAATAACAGTAAACTTATCGGTGTCGTCGAGTTGTATCTGGTTATACGCTTGTGAAAGATCTATTTTTGTGAAAAACGTATTACCATTTCCTAACTGACTTAGTAAATCTTCTATCTTAGGAACTGGGTACCTATCGACCAACAAAAACTTATTCAACGTCACCTTGTAGTCGGCACAAAGCCTTAGCGCCCCATCCTGTTTACGCGCGATGACAAGGGGAGTGGCCCAGTCGGAGGTGTCGACGGGCTCGATGACGCCGGCGCGCAGCATGGCGTCCAGCTCGGCGTCCACGCGCTCGCGCAGCGCGTACGGCAAGGGCCGCGCGCGGCAGTACACCGGGACAGCCTCTTCACGAAGCCGTAAAGTGGCCCCGCCCGCCGGTATAGCACCCCAGCGTCCCGTCGAACACAGTTTTATGCCTGGAGACCAAATCATTAATAATTTTATTTTTTTCTACCTCGGTTATCTTAAAGATTTTTGAACTATTCACATTTAGTATAGGTATCCTAATTCCCAACTCTGCTAACCACTGTCTTCCTAAAAGATTGGTAGTACCTTTTTCAATTACGTACAAATTTAAAACTTTCTTTGTACCTAAATAATTTACATTAGTTTTGATGTAACCTAGTGGGGTAACCGTTGTTCCATCATAAAACCTTAACCTTAAGTCACACGGCCATAATTTTAATTTGCGGAAATTGGTTTCATAGGTTTGTGAACTAACACAAGTTATTGCTGAGCCCGTATCTATCTCCATATTTAAGTTAATATTTTCAATATTTAGAGTAATACACACCGGTTTATAGGCACTTAAACCCATTTGGAAAACAGGTTCGTCGGTTTCATCGTAGTCCTCTTCACAGGACTCAAAGTGGCCCCGCGGTTCCGGCGATGCCGCACGCGCACCATCGCCGCTTGCGTCCTCGCCGCGCGCCCGCGGCTGCTGGCCATCGCTCTCGTCGTCGTCGTCGTCGTCGTCGTCGTCGTCGTCGTCGTCGTCACGCAGCCAGTGAGCGCTTGCGCCATTGTAGTTGCGACGCGCTGGCCCGCGCGCTCCCCCTCGGCCGCTCCCGCGCCCTCTGCCGCGCACAGCTGTGTGCCCCGCGCCCCGCGCGCCTCCCGCGTACGCCCCACGACGCTGCTGATGCACTGACTGTTCCACCGCCTTTTTTTTTCTACACATTCGACGCAAATGTCCGACATTGTTACAATAACTACAAACCGCCCGCCTATGTCTGCACTGATTTGCACTATGTCCATCAAAACCACAAACCACACACGATAAGTTCATTTGCTGCACACCAACTTCCGACCCGTGCCCTGTTGTTGACGCTGCTGCCCCTTGTCGTTCTTCCACTGCGACCGCATCCCGCTCCGCCGCTTCTATAGTGATAGCTAGGCTTACCGCCTTTTTATAATCTATTTGCTTTTCCGCGAACAGACGTTGTCGAATCATTTCGCTGTTGATGCCACACACTAGCTGGTCTCTCAGGTTATCCTCAAGTGTGGTGCCGAACTCACAATATCGAGTCAACTTTTTAAGTTGCGCCACGTAGTCGGCGATTGATTCATCCGCCATTTGCCTTCGCTGGCGAAAACGATATCTTTCGGCCAGAAATGATGGCTCCGGCTGTAAATGGTCTTGCAATAGCTCGACTGCTTCTTTATATGCCAGCTTCGATGGTTTCTTTGGATCGGATAAGGTGCTGAGCAGCTCATACGCGGCATCACCCATTACCGCAATCATGGTGGCCAGTTTAACGTCGTCCTTAATTCCGTTAGCAAGAAAATACATCTCCAGCCGCTCGACGTAAATGCCCCAGTTTCCATTTTCCACGTCAAACGCCTCAATTTTCCCAATAGTCATTGTGATTTTCCTCGATTTCCAACCTCGTCGTCAATGTTGAATAAAACACGTCCGTTCGCTCGATCGTATATTTGACAGACAGACGAAACTGATACAAAGCTACCCTACACTAACTTATTAAAGATCTATAAGTAATTATAGATCTACCTACACAACACTGATAAGACTATGTTCAGTGTTGTACAGCCCTGCTATGAGAAGCAGAATTAACTTCATAGGTAAATTATACTAATACCCATAAGCGAATACATTTCAACCACAGAGTTCAATCTGTCATTCATAATGATGGCACCATTTTACTTGAAAATACATACCTACAAGCATTTCAGACTATCACGCTGTAAAGAATTGAACTGCATATGATTTTGTGAAATACAGTGTTCACAATTGTCTGGATTCATTTGCACTAGAACTGGTAAAATCCAATCAGCGTTCGCTCGAAATGTACAAGTTAATGAAAGTATTGGCATGCCGACACATGCAGCGGCGTGATTAGTATTCAGAGGGAACGCGAGCTCGTCCAATCAGCACTTTTCCGCTCTCGATTAGCGAGCGAGAGTACCTCCAGCACTCTGTACTTATTGTTCCCTGGTTAACCGCGTTATAGAATGCTGGTAATAGTGGCCCCCGGACTGTAGTTGCCGGCCATCCAACAGATTGTTACTACGCGTTAGTTAAAGCTCTGCACTGCAATCTTTTCTGTGAGCTTTCCTGAGTGTATTATATGTACTATGTTGCGAAGATGCTAGACAGCTAGAAATATTTGTAAGTAATCAAATAAAAATAATATAATTTAAATGAAAACCACTATTATAAAACAAATGATTAAATACATCATACATATTACTAATTATTATTATTTAATTTGACGAGTTCCAAAAATTGCTTTCGATATTAGCATGATGTATTTTTACAACTTATACAAACCGTACCATATGTTTTGTGATTATAAAATGAAATGGAATATTAAAGAAGGATTTAATATTTTACATAGAAAATATTGGATAATAATATATGTAGTAGCAAAAGGTGTACTTGCTACTAACCCGTCAACCCATAATAACGCTGTAAGTGAGAATTATCTGCTCTTACGTATAAACACAGTGTTGATCTGCTCGCGTCGAGGCTGAATAATCTTGATGCACTCCGCCTTTCAGAGCAATTTGCTTGCTGCAAGGAGCTACGGTAAACATCATCCTCCGTAGCAATTAGTAAATTATTCCACAGCCGTTTGCAGATAAAATTTACGGGAAATCGACCTTTTTAGCCCTGGTAAATTTAGTAGTATATATAATGTATTGTTAAAGATGATTTATTTCATCTTGTGTAACAATAGCAATTACGTAATAAATATCGTTAATCGTTAAGTAAACAACGGTTTCGAAATAAACAGCTTTCTTGAGCGTGCATTGTGTTGCGAGTAACGAGCCGCAGCGTGCCCCGCAGGCTCTGTATTGTAATGACTGGGGGTGAAGTATCTCTCCGCGACAAAGTCTCAATTAAGTTTTATCGCCCAAACAACGCAGGCCCATAACCCGACACCCCCGGCGCCCCATCAGCCCCGCGGCGGTATAACCTCAATTAATATATGCCGTTACCTGCGGCACATCACGACCGGACTCCAAGCTGTCATTTGCCTATTTAACTGAGCGTGAACTTTAATCCAAACATCCATACATGTGCATGCCCCACAAACCTTTTGGGATTCACGCCCTACCGAAGAGAAAACGTATGTTCGCTCGAGGCATTTCCCAGCGATATCATGATTTCAAAACGTTACTGTTGCTGGGACATGTATTGTCCTGTGAACCATGCAGTAGGTGGGCAAACAAAGGTGAAAGCAACACAATAAATATGTGTTGCAGTGACAGAGCAGGCAGAAGCCGTGGGCTGGAGCCGCGACGCAGACGCAAGTAAGCCAGTGCGCTATGATTTATGTGACAGATCTGTTTGGGGCGTGTCAGTGCTTTGCGATAAGCACGCACCAGCCCATTACGAGATTATGAAATAACCGTGAGATAGGATCGCGAAACACCTGTATAATTTAGAGCATGAAAGTTGTAGCGAATAAAACAATGTAGGATTTCATTTGGTAAGAAAGTGCAAATAAACTAATTGCAATACGAGCGTCCACAAAATTAACAGGGTCAGTCGTGGTAGGGTCAATCTTTAGCCAATTACACCCAACGCTGTAATTTTCCCGTCGCTATAAATTAGTAACGAGAGACAAGAAGTGGAATTACTCACATCACTTTTGACGTTCACTGACAATAGCGATCCGAGTAGTTAACTATTGAGGAATGGATAATTTTCCTGTCATCGTAAAATAGAATTACGTCTACAACAATCGTAATACAAGGATTAACATTTTTAAACGTTGATTAAAACCGACGACTTTAATTAATATGGAGTGGTAGAGATTGATTAAATAAATACGAGGTTTCAGTTGAATTGCCACGAGCAAGTGATGAACAGAAAGCGGATTACAGTCAATAGGTATTGATTTGATAATAAGTGAAAAAAAAAAGAAAAATGCCTGAAAATAGAGTCAAATAAAAAATTGGAAATAAGTGCATCATATTATTTTGTTTGCTCAATGCAGAGATCAAACCAAGTTTTGTTAATTTATTCTAACTTTTGAATATTTCACGTCACTAAGTTAGTCATCATTGTCAGTTGATGTTTATGAATTTAAGAAAATAAAAATCGCTAAGACCCATTGTTCATCAATATACATAACAATTAGTTAATATTTTTAAACGCCCTTTGACATTTTTGTATGAAAAGCAAATGTCAAATAAGTAGTCGTTTAAACATCGTGTATTGTTTAGGTCTGTTGGTGGATTCGGTCCCAAATCAAAGTGTTAGAGCGCTGAAAAAAACAACTCGAATAAACCTGCACACAGCTGCAAAATAACTCAAAGGTTTGGTGTGAAGTTGACCAATCGCACTGAACTAGCGTGATCAATGAAGGCCTAATTCACCTTGATTCCAGGGTAGGTTCGAGGCTCTCGGTAAAGTCATATACTATGAGCTGTTAACTGAAATACCATTTGTATTGTATGTAACTTAAACCGCGATTGGTCTGTGTTGAGTTGTGGTAGTCCGTAGTGCGTCTTCATCACGCTATCGCTCTATCGCGGAGCGGACGGCCGCAGCCGACAATTACACTCCGCCTGCAATAACTCCAGCTTTAATTGCACCCTCCGCGCCGATACCAACGTGTGCTATGAGCGGATGTCCCTCCAGGGCGATGCTATCAGATCCTATCCTTGCTTCAGCTGCTGCAATGTTTATTTTGCCAACTACTTTATAAATAAGACGGAGAGGTTCTAGAACGGTTTGATTAAGTTCTCGTACATTTTTTATCAATAGATATTCTTGTGTAATTTCCTGCTTTATTGGTAGTAAATTGGATTCATTTCCTTTTGTGAAAGAACTTTTCAATATTTCATAATGCTAGCTGAGTTATTTATGTGTTGCTGTTGCTGAAAATAATAGAGTATCAAGATAAACGTGTTTTTCTTATAAGAATATAATGTGTACAAAACGCGAAAACCGAAAAGTGCTTTTCTCTTCATGAGAAAAAAAAAGATAATATGAAAATGTGAAAAAAATATGTTTTAGTACCTTCTTTTTCCACTAGTAGTGCTAGTAAGCACTCTAGTAGAGTTCTATCAAATGATCAGAGCTAGGTTAATGCTGGCAGTCAAAAACGATCCTCCGCGTCTGAGCACTCATCGGATTTGGTTGCTCCAGGGGCACCACGATGGCCTCTAGGGTTGTCAAATATGCTCTATTAAAATGAGATGTAGACTTTTATCTATCTATCTAGCTAGGATTTGACTACAACAAAATCTGTCCAATATGGTGCCAAGGAACGTTAACATGCAATATGAAATCATGATAAAAATAACACAAAATATATCATTTTTGGGAATCATAATGAATACCAGTCTGAACTTCATTAGCCATGTTGAAAAGGTATGCCATAAAAAAAATGCTTAGTTTCTTGAACGATTAACAAAAAAAATGTTTTAGAGCCACCTGCTGCAAAGGACACGCATTATACTAAATTATACGTCGAAAAGGCCTAAATCAATCTTAGAGCAACGCCGGCCTTTCCGGTACGGAATCTTAAGCAACGGGTCTGGGTCTGCTGTAAGATTCTTTAGAAATAAGCAGACCTGTTGTGTCGTCTCTCTACATGTGATTGTCCTTTGTATGTTTATGTGTACCAAAAACTGTTAAATAAGCACATATTATTTCAAATATGCTAGAGCTGGACAACCCTGCAACCGGCAATATTAATAATAAGGTTATCCTCATCGGATCTGGCGACGGTAACTAGCGCACAGGGTTTCGCATGTATCGCGTTACGGGAATGTTGAGAGCAATGAGCTACTCTCAATCCTCATTCATATGATACATCACATTAAGTAGGTTTATTTAGGTCTCCAGATGTTATTACTATCAAGGACGTTTCGTAATGTGACCCCCGTATAGTGTAAAATCAAATATTTAGGACAATAGCCAGTAATTTCTAATTCACCAATATCAACTATTCTTTATTTTCCCTTTTAAATATTTGAAAACATTATGACAAAAAAAACTAACCACTATTTTACTATGAAAAGATTATTTGGAAACCTTTAAGACTTAAATAAATAATGGTAAGCATAAATTACGAGCCTATTAGAATAGGAATTTGTTCTTTATTTGTCGTCAAATGGACATCATCATGAGGGAAAAAAATTACGGTCAAGAGCTCCGCTTCTTTATCGATATCACTGCAGATCTAAAAGAAATAAATGTCCGAAAAGAAATTGTCCACGGGATTTATCAAGGCAAAGAAAAAAAAGAAAGAAATCATCATCATATTATTATTATTATATTATTATTATTATTTATATAAAGAGGAAAGGTTTCATTGTTTGTTTGTTTGTATCGAATAGGCTCCGAAACTACCGAACCGATTTCAAAAATTCTTTCACTGTTGGGAAGCTACATGATCCCTGAGTAACATAGGCTATATTTGTTTTTCAAAAAAAATAGGGATCCTTACTAAAACTTCAATAATAATAACCCACGGTGTAAAAAAATATCTAAAATATTCCTAATTATTGAATAGAGTCCGAAATTACTGCACAAATTTTGGTTTCAAGTCCGGTGAAGCTTGATTGCTCGTACTTTTTCGACACAAGCATAATAGGCCAATAAAAAAAACGATTTTGGTGAAAGTTGGCACATAGATAGAATAGACCTTGCGGAAGAACATAGGCTAACTCTTACCGCGGGAAAATTCCTCATTCTCACTCGAAAAACTATTAAAGAGGGCGGAGCCGCGGCGGGAAGCTATATTACAAATAAAATCTCCTCATTTTGAAACGGAGCTTCGCAAAAATTTCTCAATAATATTGAACGTTTCGTTTTTGGCGTATTGTAGGTGCCGTAACCATTGTTCGAGAGGTGTTACTATAGTAACTGGGGACCCTCCACACGTGTGGTGTAGTCTCGTCCTGGGTCAAAGAGACCCGGCTCTCTTTGGTGTAGCATTACGTGCAATACAACCCGATCCCAGCTTCTGTCGCCGTCGTTATCTAGACAAATAATGGAGTTTCGGGAGCACCCAATTACTCACGGCTAGCAATTTGGTCAATTTTACCATTTAAAATAGTTGTTTGTAGGTGGAAATATACCATTGAGACACATTGCTGCTGTAGAAATGTCCATAAATTATTATTATCGGGACTGTTATGATGAAAGATTGACTGATAAAGTAATATTAATAAAATCGACTCAGCGTTAGTACTATGACAATGTTTCTTTTGAAGATTTTTTATAGCTATACTTATTTATTATTAAAAAAGGTAAGACTTCGATAATAAGTACTTGTCAACATTCGCGATTTACAGGAAATTTATTTAAATGTTCATTTAGCGCCGGTATCTAAGTTCCTGGTTTCTCAAGTCGCTTCATATCTCGACTATAAAGGGCCAGCGAGGTCGGATTACCCTGCCTTACTTAGCCCCGGTGGCTCGCAATATGTTTAGTTACCGCCCGCCCCCGCACCTTTCCCCGCTCTCTCCTCATTGTCTGCATCTTAAGCCCGTAATTGAATTTATAATGGGTTAGTTTAAGAGGTATTTAGTGTTTTCAGGAGTTTACGGGAAGGGGCCAGACGGAAGGGTGCGAGGGGCGGGTTGATGGCCGTTTGACTAGTCTCTGAACACACTAATAAAACATAAACAAGGAATAGCTTATTGTCTTGCCCTCTCGGTTTAGTATGCCACTGGCTGATAATAAAATATATAACACTATTGTATCAACACATTTTACGACATTCGTGAAAGGTAAGGAACTTTCATTGCTGCCAATATTAAGGTTACGACTGTTTCGGTTAATTCTATTAATGTCCCTCCCAGATGCATCAGCGTGTAACAGAGGCGGTTTATGAGTAGGTACTAGGTGAAATCATTTATGAATACGATTGAAGTTACTCTGAAATGTTAGGACAATGATCTTAACAAGAATTGTTTTGTAAAAAGAAGCCCTAAAAGAAAATAAGGAGAAGAATATTTATAACAATTCGCATAACTAAGAACCATAAAATATCACTGACTGTATTTTCGTCAATACTCGTACCTATTACTTAACATTGTGATACAGGTTGTTCTGTATATTTATGAATAACTAGCTTTCCGCCCCGCCGCGGCTCCGCCCGCTTTAACAGGTTATCCCGTGGAAAAGAAGTATCCGCGGTAAAAAGTAGTCTCTGTGTTGTTCTGATGTTTAAGCTATATTATTATTGTAAAGTTTCATTAAAATCCGTTCAGTAGTTCCAGAGATTAGCGTGTACGAACAGATAGACAGAAAGACGGACTTTTTTCTAAAAATCTTATATATTTGTGTTCAGCTACAATCAGTTTTCTGAAAAACAAATCAATGTACAGACACGCCGATTCTTCATTTTTATAATAGTATAGAAGATAGATAGAAAAATAATACATAGATGTCAGAAAATATACGACTAAGAGTATTTCAAGTAAGGAACACATCGAAAGCATTTCAGTCATAAGCACTTACAGGATTAAATTAGTTAATGAACTAACCGAATATTCATGTTTAAACAATGCACCGTGAGTTTGGCTTTGGTTGCAATATGCAAAGATATTCGTCTGGCCGGGGTAGCGGAAGCAAGGAACGGACTACTCATATAATTGCGTTAGCTGGTCCTCCATTATCTTGAACATCTTGGATACTCGCCCGCCGCGCCTCGCTCCGCCGGGCAGCAATCCGACTGATTGGGTTGCATTGCATCTATTGCATCACAGACTTGCAATAATAAAGTACAAATACAACTAATAAGCTATCAGCTCAAAGCATTAGCACCTATTTAATTCATGTCTCACAGTTTTATGTATGTTTTTTTGCTACAGAATCTAATAAGGGATCACGATAGAGCCCCGAACTGTATACCTATAGAATTACCGTTGATCGATAGAATTGTATAGAGACGCCACTGCTCGCCGAACATCGCTAGAAAGAAATTTTTTTTAGCCAAGACGATGACTCGCCGACATCTCGGTTCGTCGAAATATCGCGTTAACCTTCTTTCGCCGAATCGTGCTGTCTCGGCCTCGGCTAACAAATCTTCCATATTGGCGAACAGCGACTTTTAAGTTGTACGATCATTATCGATCAAGGGTATTTCTATTATACAGTTTGAATTTGAACTCTGTTTTACCTTATACTTACTCTTGTTGGAGAACTTCATGATTATTGCCTTTGTTTGCGACTATTATTATTTTCGCAATGATTGGCGCTTACGTTGTTCGTACTTTCACTGGAAAGACTATATCTATTCGCCTTTTCATATTAGACGTGAAAGCTTTACCCGCTTTTAACATAGTTGTATGTGCAAATTGCAAAGTATTTTGGTATCAGCAGCTGTCGAACGGTATGGTATAATATTATTAATTGCGTGAATAAAATGTTCCGTCTAGACTGGCATGTTGTGATACCTGCAATCTGGCAAATGGAGTGGCTATTGCCACGCGCCCGCGCTGCCACTCGGTGAATAATAAAATCAATCACATCGGCCAAGGGACGGACAGTTTAATTAGCAACTAACCGGTCAAAGGTTAATACTGCAAATGTTTAAACTAAAGTATACCTAATTCTATGTAAACCACGTAAAATCATAATATTTTGCACTTTATTTATAAAAACATAATGAAAATACAACAAAAACTTATGCAATGTTCGTATAACTAAAATTAAATAGTAAGAAATTTATTACAACAAAAGATTCGAACTTCCCTTAACTCCCTAAAGTAGGATACGCATTCAAAAAACATCCTTTGGAATTCCGAAACCCTTTAGGGCTTTAAAGGAATCTTAATCAAAATTACTATCCGGTCAATGGGATGGTATTACAAGTATTACGATATTACGCCCGTTTATAACGAGCTCAATTTACGAACCCTAAAATAGTTGAGTAGGGAATAAATAGTTAGAGGAGTGGATCAAATTTGTTCGTGAAAATTTGAATGATTCATATCGTGTTCAACTCAAGATACTAGACTTTAATTTTATTAGAATGCAGATTTATAAAATCAGTCACAAATCGTCACTGACAAATCAGTGTTGCTCTTTAGGGTAAATTTCCACTGAGCCTGGGCCTTCTGCATAACTGCACTACACATGGGGTATTATAGGTTATTAGTTTAAAACGTTGGACCTTAATTATCTTTTTCACTATTGGCTTGTTAATATGTATTTGTGTGTGTGCAATTTTTTATGCAATAAACTCGTTCTATTATATTACTATCCGTATGATTGATTAATGTCAATTCCATCTTCATATTATAAAAATGTATGCTAATTCACTGTAATTCTTTTGTAATTCTTTCTAGTAAAAAGGAAGCAAGTGGTCTCTGCCTACCCCTCCGGGAAAGAGGCGTGACTTTATGTATGTATGTATGTAAAAAGAAGCTTGTTATCTTGAAAAAGATAATCCATATGCAATGCACATTGCACAACTGCAGCTGTAGCTTTAACAAGTAGCTTCAGGACTAAGCGAATTGCAGTACGAGCGGCACTTTTCATCTTCATGTATGATTCAAGCGTGATTCCTGAGCCGAATATGTGAGGTCCTTTGTCTCTGGTCGCCTGCGGCCAAAGACGGGCTTAGCATAAGGAATTGCCTGAGAACGGGCGCCTGCTATACGAGTAATTAATTCACATGACACAGAATTAATGGAGAAGGATTCAAGTAGCACCAGTAATTGATGACTATAATTAGGGGTACACGATACTGCATAAGCTCGCCGCACAACTTCCTTAAACAAGATGAATGTGCGTAACGAAAGTTTTTCCATCAAATCAAGGAACACTCAAAATGTAAGTAAGTATCTGATTCACAAAGTTCTCAGCATCAATCGGAATATCAAACTGAAAGTTGAAGTTCTTATCAAATATTAATACGACAAAAGCCTTAAGAAGTTGGTTCGTATCCTGAAGATATTGTTGCAGAACCTGCGAGCTCGAGGCAAGCTGAATAATTTATCGGACTTAACGAGGATTAATACGTCTTGGGAGCGTTAAAATATCATCCCCTCAGCCAAGGACGAAGGACACACGGCCCGACTAGGTGGAATCTTTAACATTATATTTAAAAAAAAGGTACATACTTTAGTAAATCTTCAAAAAAAGAACTTGAATTTTTAATTTAAATCATAAATATTGAAATACAGTTGCACTTTCGTCAAGCTTCCCATTGGTTTTATTTCACTTACGCTTCGCAGATAATCCTCACAGATAGTTGGTCTATATTTTTGTAGCATCAAAAAGATCATCATTATGATCACCTTAACATCATTGGATCACTTCGAAAGAAAATTATTTTTTGTTGAAACATAAGAAAGTTATAAAAAATAATGTAACGGTAAAATGTCTGGTAAGTTCACATGCTAACCCGCCTTCAAAGTTCAAAGTTCAAAATGCGTTTATTCGAAGTAAGATTTTTTTCACTTCATCACTTTTCGACGTCGAGGACACCTTCTACTACCTAGCCGCCTTATCCTATAGTTTTATAGAATCGTTTGAAAAATGTGCGCATTGTATGCAGGCGTCAATGACCTTTTGTCAGGATTAATATGAAACAAACCAGATTGTTTTATTTATTTATTTATTTATTTATTTATTTATTAGGACAACCTGTGGTAGTACAATAAAAAATACAATTGGTATAGTAAGACACTAATATAAATAACATAATTGCCCTACCTGTAGGAGCCACAGCATGCATTACAAAAGATTAAACAAAGAATGCCTTATGGACACTTTTCTAAAGATAAAGAAAAAAATACTTAATCTACTTAGCACAACAAAGCAGAATTAAGTTTGAACAATATTTTAGATTTAAAGTTATACTTACAAGTTATCGTCAAAAATATCAACAGTATTATATCTCATTAACACAACTAAACAGAATTAAGTTTAGACAATATTTTAGTTTTAAAGTTATACAGGGTATCATCAAAAATATCAACAGTATCACTTATGGTACCATAGTTTTTACTTAACCTAGATATCGCAGAGTTAGCCTTTAAGTTAGTTCTAGAAACAGGAGCAATGAGCAATTTTAAAGGACGTCGAGGTAAGTATGATGGTGCTTGGAAACTAAACAAATTCAACAAAGCGGGGCAATCAATTCTATTCCTTAAAATTTTAAACAAAAATATCATGTCTAGAAGAAATCTTCTATCATTCAAACTAAACAATTTAAAATGATGTAATCTATCATTATAAGAGGGAAGTCTATTCAGCATACGACAAGAGTATGCAAGATGTTTCAAAAACTTCTTTTGTATGCGTTCCAGTCTCAGCTGATGAACAGCATAGGACGGAGACCAAACTAGACTACCATATTCTAGAACACTTCTGACATATGCTGAATAAACAGTGATCTTTGTAGATGGATTCTTAAATACTTTAACATTTCTGATAACAAATCCGAGCATTTTAGAGGCTCTATTGACTATATTATCAATATGGGGTACAAAAGTAAGCTTTTTATCAAAAATTATGCCAAGGTCAGAAATTGAGTCACAACATCTCAGCTGAGACCCATCTATATTGTAAGTAGTTAAGGAAGTATTAACCTTACGACTAAATCTAATATGATGGCATTTATCTGAATTTAAAACCATGTGGTTGGCCTGACACCATCTAGTTAAGCAGTCCAGGTCCTTTTGTAGGTTAACGTGATCAACATGATTTTTGATAATATTACATAGTTTAAGGTCATCAGCAAAAAGAAATACTCGGCTATGTTGAAATACAGATGACACATCGTTAATAAAAACATTAAACAGCCAAGGTGCCAAGTGGGAGCCCTGCGGCACACCCGAGGTAACGGGATAGGCATCAGAGCGGAAACCCTTAGCCACCACATATTGGGATCTGTCCGCTAGGTATGAGGAGAACCACTGTAGCAAGTTATCAAATATTCCGTAGTAATCCAACTTAGAGATTAAGGTGTTATGGTTCACCATATCAAAAGCTTTAGAAAAGTCTGTATACAGTGCGTCCACCTCATACCCAGCATCAACAGCATTTACAAGAAAACTGTGGTAAGTAACCAAGTTTGTATATAATTAATAAAACCAAATCGAAGGGAAGACAAGAAACTGTTGTCGTTCTGTATGTCAGACTAAACTAAATGAATCGCTGTTAATGGCAAAACAGATCCAGTGGGTAGATAGATCAAAGCAAACTTCACTGATGGAATTATGGGAATTCGACTTACGAGTTTTGATATACAGTATGTAGTAGGTACTTAATAAATGATTAACCAATAAATCCTCCTGGCAGAGTTTCCTAGCAGTTTGAGTACTTAATGAACGGCACTCTGCTAAAACTTTGATCTTTACCAACTATTCCTTATTTTATACACCCTAGAAAGCCTACTACAATTTCAAAGAAACACTTAATCGAATAGTAACGTTTTGAAAATTATAGAGTTTGGTTGTTTATAATAAGTAGAGTACTTCAATAATATAGTTCCATTTCAGCATTTGAAATAAATTTTACCTATTTATTACGAAGATGATGTCTGAAATGTTCTAGATTTAAAATTTCACAGCAAGGTATGTTCCTTGCTATGACGACTACGACAGTGGCAGACGAAGGCAGAAATTGCGGAGTATGGCGAACGAACGGCGGATGCGGGTAGAGAGGCTTTGACGCGTGACGTTATCGGAACATCCGGACTCGGTACCAGGCTTGCAGCAGCGGCGAGGAGACCGAGCGGAAACAAACTGATCGTTCTTGAGGGCATCCAAATGGAATTGAAGCAAAGTTCAGTTTCTTGAAACAGCAGAATTTCCGAAACATAAAAAATAAAATATTTAAATTAAATGCCAATGTTAAGTAATGTTAAGCTAGCTATTATAGCGAGCGGTTTGAGTTATGGTTCGCATTTTATAACTCCCGCGAGTTGCAGACGAGTTTACATTAACCGCCTGGCTTCGCGCTGGTAATGGGAAGTGAACAGAAGAGAAAGCATAATGAATGAAGCTTTTTATAACTCTGAGTTTTAGTGTCGTTTATTACCAGTAGTAACTGTTGAATTTATGCTTTTATGTTTTAACGTCGCTGTAAATTGGATAATTTCTCATCTTCATAGTGCACGTGCACTGTAGCCTACCTTGTCTGGTGATCAATTAATTTTACGATGACTTTATAGCTAGTGGTACCGCTTATGGTAGATCTTATCGCTACATGAAAAATAGTCAGCCGTCAGCTGCAGCTAACTAACAGTATCTAAAACCGTCTCGCGAGTGGACGCTCTTAAAAGGACCGAAGTGTAGAAAAGCGCAGAATCGCCATTTCACACAGGCTTCTTCATTCACTCACAAATCTATAATCGTAAATTTAACTACTCAAGTTTTTATGAGGATGCTTTCAAAGTACACAATGATCTTCAAACAGGACGCCTTTGTCGCTGAGTTTGGAATGTACCAGCCTTTTGAGCTAATACGCGTGACAGCAAACATATGGGACAACTTTCATTCAAAGTATCTATTGTCGTCTTTGTGTCGGCAAATATTGTGCCCTGCCCTATACTATCCGTACCATATCTCATAGATGGTAGTTCAGAGTTTCTATTGACGGTGTCGTGTGTATACGTACAGGTGTCACAGTATAAATACGTAAGGTGTCGAGTGGCATTCCGACTGTCTATCCGTTGTTGATGTTGACAGAACGCAGTGGTTGTCTTCATCCGCTGTCACCTGTAATGTGATACCAGCTATTGTCTAAGCAGGTTGTGTTTGTAGAACGAATATTTCCACGACTAAAATAAACCTCGTAGTCTGGCGGGAATTTGGTTACAGTATCGTATTTATTTCCAAAGCTATTTCGATGAAGAATTTATCGCGGCTTTCCCGAAAATAAATAGAATGATTTGATGAAATCTTGAAACCAATTGAATGGGCCATAAAACATGGCGAATGTGCGGAACGCGGATGGTGCTGAGCCTATAGCTGCGAATCGCGCGTTACGATCGGCTCAGATGCGTGAGAGAGGAATAAAATTTAACGGTGACCGAACGCTATGACCCGCTGCCCCGCCGGCGATGCTGACTCGGGGATGCGAATAACTCACACTTGAAGGGAACGTTTGCTAGAGAACCACTTAAGGGTAGAGGGAATCTTGAACCAGCAAACTTAAACGGAGAGGGAGGTGGAATGGATATAATTTACTGAGATACGATATAATTTCGCTTTTAACAATAGCACAAATTATTTTGAAATTATGTAATAACAAATAAAACCTATAATTACTTTCAGCAGCAAGTAAGCGAATTTACCGCGGGTTTTTTTCACTTCCCTAGTATTTACAGAAAACTTAACATGGAATGTCATACTTGAAAGTCTATTTTCCTTGGAAAGCGGAACACGCCAAGCAAGAAATGTTTATCTAAAGGATGGTTTATAACTCTATTCACGCGTCCTAAGCAAATATGTTAACAACAGAACACTCGAAGCGGGACCTTACTTAAGCTGCCGGCTACTGATTTATAGCCCTTTCTTTCAGTTCCCGCTTCCAACTAATATTTGAAATGAAATTCTAAAATTCTATTCATATTTCATCACTTGTGAACATCTCGAGAAATGGTGGTACTTCATGGAAGACGGAGCATCGTTGGGAATATTGTTAGTGAACAGGTGTGTATTCTCAAATCCGATTAACAACGATATTATTATATTTGCTCTTGGCTGCAATGTCTGCAAGATTTTTGAAGATGACAATTGTGCTTTTCTTGGCCTAGAAAGTTACAGCCTTTAATAATTTACCTAAGTGTAAATAAATAAATATGTATGTTCATTCATTTTTAAGAAATCATTTTCTGACAGGAACTAATTTACATGAATAAAATAAAATTTTGTATTTTATTTTATTACTTATATCATTCAAAAAGGGCAATTCAGAAGCGTTGTTCAGTTCAAAATGTGGGTGTTTTGTTTATTAGCGTCACATTTTGACAAAACTACAAGATGCGATGTAGGTACACAAGTTATTACATGCGATCTATTTTACCTACAGTAGAATAAACAATTTTAATAGACAAGATTTAAAAAAATACTGTATAATTAAGTTTCATAAAATTAAGATGCTGATGCATACGATATAATCATATTATTTGCAAATACAACGTGAAAAGGTGCAGCTAGTGAGGCATGTCTCAGTATATTTAGCGGCGTGTCGTGCATCGCCTCGTCCCGGGAAATATGCCACGTTCCATAAATGCATGTTTACTCCTGAACATGAACACTATTACCAAGTTGCTGAAATAATTTTACAATAACTGACAGCTAATATGTGTCACAAAGTCACATACTGAAATAAATAGAAAGTAAAAGCAAAAGCAAGATAAGGCATGTTGATAGTTGATTCAAAGAGAAAGTAATAAATATTCAAAGCTGAAACTCATAGCGTGAAAGTGTAAATTTATTGTTACTGAAATGCACTTGAACAGAATGTTTATTTGCACTCTGCGCCACATACATCTGTCAAGGTGCGTTTATAAATAGCAGTACGGCATGGCGCGAGGTGTGGGGAGTCTCTTCGGGATTTCTCTCAAACGCGCCATTAAACGCGATGACGGCTGCAACTGAGGACTTAAACTTACAAAAAAATTCTGTACAAAAACGTAAGTGCCAAGTGTCGAAGAGGCTCGTTGTGACGCCTCGACTCACGCCGCGCCGCCAGGGGAGATCTTATCGAAGACGCTTTGATGCAGGTAATAATGCATTCTAAGGGGAGCTTTAGAAATCGGCGGAAGTGTAAAATTAAACCTTACCTATTGAAGTAAATGTATTACACGACAGCTGTTAGGGAAGAGGCGGTATTTCAAAATTTATTACTGTTATTATTATAATAATGTTTTTATTACGCACAAGAATAGAAAAATAACTATCAAAACGTGTCTACTTTTATCTGATAAAAATGACTGAGCTTCCCTTGAATTCAATATTAACCAGTTGATCCACTTTCCATAATCTTGAATGAGACAAAGACGTGATATTGTCGCAGGCTGCGCTAACGTTGACAGTCGTCGCGGTGTCGACTGTCGGTCGGCAGTCGACGGGACTCTGAACGATCCGCTCTCAAGCGACACCCTCCCCTCCCCCCTCTGCCGACACTCTCTCCTGTGATTGGCATTTATTTGTTTCTACTCCTCGCTCACATCTTTCGGCATTTTATTGCTATCGACACCGGTGTCGTTAAGCAGTCGATTCGGAACATTGAAGAGTTGCAATACCATATTATCAGGTATTTCGGTTGCCGTCGTCACGCCTACACTTATGCCCGCTTTTGCTAATTTACACACCAATAAACCTAAACATCTTTAAAAACCATAAACGTCTGTTGATTTCATATAACTTTGTCAGAATTTTATTCAAAAGTTGTATTTCAATCTAAATTTTTGACAGTAACTTGAAGAACGGAGCCATTGGTTTTCTATAAAAATATTTTTTTCTAACGCTTTTCATATGCATTTAAATTGGTTTTCATTTGAACATTAACATTGAAACGAGTATTAAATATACATGAAACTAAAGGAGGCATGTTATGGGCCTCATAAAGTGAGAGCATGCGTTTAATACCATGCTAATGACAAGTCACTGGTGACAGAAACTGTTGACCGACTACACATACGAGTAAGTATATACTTATTCATGACGCAAATTAAATTTTACACTGCATAAGGAATGGTCAAAGTGCGTGGAGATCAAACATTAGTGACGCAAATAATACTTACTGAGATCATATTTTATACTGTAATCTGGCTGGAGACCCGATAAAACTTATCTTCACTAACTAAATGGTACTTCACTTTTAACACAAGCTTGACCTCGGAGGACTGAGATTAGATTGTAGGTACCTATATAATATTTTATTTAGTTTATTTAGCGCTACGAATTTTAAATTCAAATTGGTAAAATGAGTGTAAGTAATATTTCTTAAGTACTTACCTACTAAAAGACAAGTCACTGAGCTCGTTCAATAATTGAAGGACGTTTACAAGGTAAAGTAGCTGCCGGGCATACCATTAGGGATGCTCCATGACAAACCAGTTAGACATATTGCCGTGCTGAGCCTGGAAAAGTCTAATTATTGACGCTACAATCAGCATAATAATATTGAGCAGTCTGCGGCCAATACAGATAAACATGTCGTCGGCAGGATTTCTATTCATTTAATTTTACCTACTCATCTGATATTCCAGTGTGTTTTTTCATCATTAACTTTACTTAAATCTAAGGCTACGATAAAGTTACTTTTTCATACGACGCACAAAAAATATACTTCAATCGGTTAATTACAAGCTAATAATTTCCTTGAAATGTAATAGACTTGGTTGGGGTATTTATTTTGTTTATGAATTGTATAAACACATTCTATTTGTGTTGAACCTTATTTTCTGTTTTCATTGGGCTGTTTCTTGGAGGGCTATATTAGTTGAACATGTTATTATTTCTTCGGTAATTGATACAACAACATCGCTATTACTCCTTGATATTATTAGCTCGTGACGTCCATAATTCATCAAAGAGGCGTTTTAATACGAATCGCATGAACGTAAATGTAAAATTCATGGCTCGTAGCTCCTGTGTCTCATAAAATTATAAGCTTCGACGCTTGCTTTTTTGTTTTAAAGTCTTTTTAAGTGTAATAAGTCGGGCGTCACTGTTGAATCTTTCATGTGCATAATAATGTGGAAGGACGGATGACTCCTTAAAATAACTTGGCAGCTGTGTGTCAGTATTATAAGCGCGGGACAAGCAAATCCCCCGGTTTTAAAAATGTAAGAGATTTCAAAGAAACCGGAGCACTTTTGAGCAAAATTGGACAGTCACTAAATGCTAGCTCAAAGAAGAGTACAGAAAGAAATTACATTTTGATTGCAATACTGCGATGAAAATCTTTGGTGTTTGTTTCAAGAAAATAACATTGTCAGGAGCGATATAGAGCTCAAAGAGACAAGTGTAGCAAATCTTAAAACACCAGAAAAGATCGCGTCCAGCGAGCGACCCCCCCTTCACCCCCGCCCGCAACCCTCTGCTCGTGACCAAAATTTTACAACTCTATGTTTTGATCCCACGTGTACCGTCTACAAAAAGTTAGATAGTTTTTTCCACTGAGTTAAAAAAAGTACAAATAAAAGCATACGATGCAAAATCACTGGTTTCTTTAATGATTTATTTCAGTGACGCATCCCAGAGTAACTAATGAACCATCAGTCCGATGAATAGCATGCAACTAATTAATTTAAACTAATTTTGTGCGTGTCAGCTCTTGACAGACGGATGCACAGATGGTCGTAGAGATTTGCAAGTTGAAAGAAATAACAAAAACAGCTGTAATTTGATTTATGATACGAATACGACAGAAAGAACGTCGCCTGTCGTGTAGTGGGTATTCTATTTTTACTATAGCGCGCGATAGACGATGCGGGTGGACGTTTATTCTACAAAGAAAAATGTGCCCCACGGGGCGCGATATGGACTTTCTTCGCTAACTGTACTTCGGATAACGGCAATTCAGAGTGTTATAAAAAGTTTTCTTTGTTTTATTCTCTTTCGGAAGGCCTCCTTTTGTTGAGGATTTCGTCTGGACTCCAAATCGTTTTCCGATAGTATTTTATATGTAATGGACAATAATACATGTCGAGAGTGTTCCGCTTGCGTGTGTTAGCCAGCGAATGGGATAATTTTGAAGCAAGTGCGGGGTGTTGTTTACGATTTCAGAATTTTATAGATAGGAATGCCCAAGGTTCACAAAGAAAGCCACTGCCTTTCAAGCTAATAGAAAACTCTCGTCAAATAAAACGTTATACTTTTATTTGTGATTTTATTTGAAGTCAGTCCATTAAGAGTCTGAATTATGATTTCCTAGCATGAAAGAGTGGCAGTTTAATGTGTTGGAATAGTAACAGCTTGGCTACTAACGTTCCGCTTCCTCTATGGGCGCACATTGTGAAATCCTTCCGGAGGCTATTATACTGCAGTGGAGGGAATTAGTGTCTGTCCGTCCGTCTGTCCGTCTGTCCGGCGCTATGACGCGCCATCAGTTATTTATACTCCACCAAGTTTAAACTCGAAGCACGAATATACATTACAGTGTTATTCTATCATGTGCAGTTTATACGTAGTTTGTTTAGGGATGACTCATTTGAACAGCTAAACATTATTTAAACAGTTGAAAGGTATCGTCAACTTTACTGTCTTGTTGTAACCTGGTGACAAAGAACATTTTTCAAGGTCAAACTTGTTTAGATGATAACGTACATAGCGTATTTCAATACAATAAGTGAAGACTGAGAAAGGGTACAGCCCACGGAACAATAAATATGAGTGGTATACTCAGACAGATCTACTGACGGGTTTATGATGAATTCGTAAATACAATGTGAGCCTTCGTCTGCAGCAGTCTCGACGCGGACGTAGGTATGTGAGTGCAGCAGTGACATTAACTGCTTCAAGCAATTGATGGTTTGAAGGGTGATGGCGAGTTTAGTGTCAGCGGCCCCTCCCTCCATCTCTCTTCGCCCCCCTTTAGACCAGCTGGTGGAATTTCCAATCGGTAGCGAATGTTTATCGCCCGCCGCACTATAAACGTCACTGTCTTTACGTGCATTTGCTTTGTAGTTTGTTTCCCTAGTGCCACTATCGCAGCCACTGTTCACGATCTGTGTTTTATGGTGGATAGTATTTGCAAAACTGCTGCAGAGCATCTTTAATGCTGCCAGTATCTTGAAGTTTTATCGGTGAAAACTTTTTGCAAGTAATTTTACATCATGAATTTAATGTTTTTATTTTATAAATGGGCCCTATTAAAAATGTTTTGGTTATTCAACATCTTATTTGGCCATAAATAAATGCATTTTTTACGAAGTTTAATAACGTTGAATAACATTACATTTTATTAAAATCTGAAATACATTGGCAAACACATGTTTGTTTACCTGTCTGTAAATTAAATATACGATTCAGAAGAAAAATGTGAATCGAATAAACTGAAACACGGTTAGCTGGACAAATATAATCTTTCAACAATGAATTTGTCCAAACATTTGTGAACCTAATATTGGCAGATCTCACGCCCCAAAGTTCAGCGGATTCGGAATCATTGTACTGTCGATAAATCGTTCGGCGGCCGCTTTTTATCTCGTTGCGACAGTCGACAGGCGGCGGCGCCCGCGATACATCTCACAACGACATCGCGCCCTTTGCCCGTGCCTGTGCAGCCGTAAACCAATTCCATGAACGATTTGTTAAAGTCAACCAGGAAGAAATACGGCTAATTTTAAACCGAGATCCGCTGAATCTTCAAAGCAGTGCACCCAATAATATAGGATTGAAATCCATTACAATTACGTAACGTACTTTAAAACGAACGATTTGAAATCTCACACAACATACTTACGTATTGATGCATTCCTGTTAAAGTTCTAATAAAGCGACTAATTATAGAACACATCAGTTTACAGGGTGAGCTAAAAGATAAGTGTTTTTCGAATAAACGAATCATTCCCAGAGCGATTCCCATGATCCAATCAAGCCGTAAGACACTTAGCACTTCTATAATTTAAGAGAGAAATTAAGCTGAGAGTTGTAAAACTCGTAATGAAGTCGACAGAGGGGCAGGAAGCGAGGCGCGGGGAAAGGTGGCGCTGGTTTACGAGATCCTGGCAAGAACACATTCAAGTTAAACCATTATAAAATAACGTCAACATACTAGAAAGACTGTCTTCTAAAACAGAAATTTATAAGATCCGCTATTGTTTTAATAAACGAGGGTAAGTACCGCTTTTTTACGATCGAATAATAAAAGAAAAATGAACAGTGTATTCTAATATTCTTTATCCGTAGGAGGTGTAGTTCACGAGAAGTTAGCAGCTAATGAAAAGAAAACAAGCATCGAACAAGAAGAAACTTTAATAAAGTTGGTTGTTTAAAGAGAAAAGTAAATGGGAAAAGAAAACCGTTTATAGACAAAGTTTAGGTGAGCCCACAAAGGGAGCGAGCATTCGCACAAAGCGGCGTATTTACTGTCTGGAGACATATCCACAATATTGATTCGAATTCTATCCGACCGTTACAGCGGCACAAAAGTCTCACACAATGGCATAACTATCATACGACCAATACCTATCAGTTTTGTCATTATTCTGTAATATCTGTTTTTGGGAGAGTTTTGTAAGAATTTAGAGATATCGATGGTTGGAATCGCAATTGTGGTATTATCGGTGAGTGAGCGTCGTCGGGGCCAGGAAGTTCCCGTTTTGGTAGTTTTTTCGCGTGTGATAAGGAATTAACGCGGTGGTGGCGTGCGTACGGCTCCTTACCGCGGCCAGCTGGAAATTGAATTAGTTCCCCACACGACGGCTGGGACCCGGCCACATGACATAATTCACTTGCCTAAACTGTATTTCACTAAACTATGTAACAGTATTTCCTTCTATGGTAACGTGTGTGATAATAATACTCGTATTTTCAAGGGGTAATAGGGTTTACGTTTGACCAATATTTTGAATGGTCTCGTTAACCTCGACTACGTCTTTAGAAATGTCCTATACAGCGATTTTTAAAATACCGTAATATCGTAGTAAATATTTTTGAAAATAAAAATGCTCTTGCTGAGAAAAGCAAAATAGGAACAAACATCAAATTTTATAACATAATAGGTTAATAAATTGTTTATGTTGAACGTTATAATAAACTCAAACGAGATGACACAAACGATATAAATTATAACGCAGACGCTGAAGATTATGTGCCTCTCTGGGATAAAAAGAAATTTGTCATTTTATTTCGCAAATTCGCTCGACGCGAAGACGTTTTACTTACGGAGAAATATGGGCCTGTAATTTCTAAGCGAGTAAAGTGTTCCTCTTCAAATTCCTGAACACTCCAGGGAAGTTGTTCCTATGAACTCGAATATCTCGACTGGAGTCAAACGCCGCAACTTTAGGCTCATCATTAGCCTAAAACTTTGGGCCGTGAAGTTTGTAACTCGACGTGACATGACGGTAACATCATTAATTTATTATCAGCGGCGCGGCGTGTTGGTGGATGTCGGCTTTGAATTATTTACTGTCTTTCAGAATAATAATATTATTAATGGAAACAAAATTTATTTCTGATTTTAAAAAATGTGCTGTACCTACGAGGACACCTGAAAGGTTCGTCAATAGTAATTAAGTAAATGAAAAGAATAAAATTACACTATTCCTTCTTTTACCAAAGAAGTTTTTAAGAAAGATTTTAAAACTAAGAGAGGTTTCATAATATTTTAAATAGTCGTAGGCATCAAGTGTTTAGTTTTGTTACGTTTTGTGGAAAAGAGAAAGGAGTGCGTAGGTTTTTAGAGCTTTGAGCTTTTTATTTTAACACATTCGTTGGAAAACATTATTAAGTATTTTTTATGTGACTTTTAGTGTTATTTAATATTTAAATACAACAATTCAAGTCTATAAAAAAATTGTATAGATCGAGTATTTGGGAATATTACTATATGGGTATCTGAATATTTTATTCTAATTTTTGAAACCACAAAAATCTAAGTACGATATTCGAGTGTTTTATAAATAATGTAAGTGGCGCTTACAAAGTTTATAAAAGGAAACTTTTTCCACAATTTTGTCGGTGCACAGAATTTGTTTTTTAAATGACTCGTCATTTACCGTTTGCACATCAATTTTGTACCTTTACGGGATCAACGTAGAAGCGGAAGTTGTTTGTCATGTTTTCATTGTGATTTTGTGGCCAGTGCCGCCTGTATTACAGGGGGCGTAAAAGTTTTACAACAGGTTGTTGGCTTAATGCTGCTTTGTGCGAGTTACAGCGGCAGACAGCGTAAAACTGCGGATTTACCTGCGCTCTCACAGCCTGCGGTTAGGTCGTAAAAACTACCAACTTTCGTGATATCGATACTTCCGGGCAACACTGAGGCAGTATCAACTGATTGCTCACTTTTACTTTAAAATCCGTATTTGTCTATAGTCCACTGTGAAAGGATTTGTTTGTATGTAGGTATGCAAAGATCGGGCTAAATGTTCAGCAATGGATTGCAGCAGGCATGGTGATAATGAAATAGTTCCGTTTTCTCGGTTGACATGATTAATTCATTCACTTGCTATAATCCGGATCCAGATATCACATATTTATATTTTCTTATAATTATCACAGCATTGTTATGTATTATGACTGGATTATGGATTGAGATGAGCGCTTTGTGTTTCTGTGAAATTTGTATTAGCTATTTAGCGGCGATGACTTGACCACTCAATCCAAAAAACTAAAGTACGAGTAATTTCGACTTAGCGAAGAACTTCGCGCGCTTTCCGCTAATCCGTCAGGCTTAATTTGCGAAGGTCGGGCGATGGCAGAGGTCACGCAAGGTCACGACATCAAATACCTCCACTGAAAGTCATTCACCGTGAGTTAGATAGAACATTCAGAGGCGTCTATTTCCGACCGGAGCTGTAGCGGTTCTCAAAGTTTATGATTCGGAAACCGTAACACTCCGAAAGACTTTGTATTCGCCCACTACTGGCACCGTTCCGGAAGCTATGTCTATGAATACGGCGCTCTTTGAGAACTATTTGTAAGTATGAGCACTGTGTTCAACTTTGAATGGATGTCACTGTTTATGATATAGCGCTTAGTAGAAGCTATAAATATAAACTTACTCGTACTTCATGACACTACGTATTAAATACGCAAGTGTAACTAAAGGTGCAATATTTCAGACATGCAAATTTTCCATTCATGGCCTCACGACTTTTTTCTAGAGGAGTGAGTACAAACCAAAATTCATAAACAGTTGATTAGTTTCGCGATTTCAGTTTTGGTTTGGTACCATAGCAAAAGTTGTTCATATTCATGAGTAGACATCATTCGCTATGGGATCTTCAAGCAATTAAATTTGGTTAAGTAGGTAGGTATCTATAGAACAAAATTCCATTACACTGGTAATGTTTATCTTGGAATCAATTCGATAGCGAGTGAGGATAACACCGCCGCCGCCGCCGCCGACGATGTCCTCGTGTCAGCATCATAAATACTCCAGTTGTCTTATCGCGCGACAAGTTGTCCGACAAGTGGAACGACTAGTTGTGTTTCAGATACAACGATCGCACCGAAACGTGTTACCATACAAGTCACATCCATAAAACATGGCCCAATCAAGATTATCTGATAAAGAAAAAAGGCCAGATTGCATCTTAATATTAGAAGTTGATGTAAAATAATTATCGTGATTCATGTGAAAATATATTAAATATATGGGTCGAGTAAGATTAAGTGAGCACAGAAATACATAATATATTTTATCTATGTTATATTTTGTAGAAATAAAAACACAATTCCTGGTAACCGGCGATCTATATTCGGTAGTGTTTTTCTTTGCATTTTTAGGCACACTATCATACCGCTAATTATTTTTGTAAAGTACTTTGATCTAAAAAAAATTAATTTAATTCAAGAATTGCTAGCGATTGCGAAGTTCCGTCGGCTCTATCTGGTTGTTTCTTATTCTGAGGCCAGACCCTCAACATTTTGAGATATTGATGCTGTTGCTTTGCAATAAAGTTGAATATGTCTTCCAATAAATAAACGTTCGTATAATTTGTTACTTGTCACCTTCGTACTGAATGGGAACAACTAGTCGCTGTCTAAGAACATACATAAAGATAAGTTATGGTACCAAATAAATTTAGTCAACTACATACCTTGGACGTAGACATAAGCAAGTAATGATTGCCAGAAACGTACCTGTAAAAGATAAAATTATAATTACTATTGGATTTATGATAATTAAATTAAAATACACCACTATTGTGCTAATTGTGTTATCGTAGTACCTAAAGAACGTGGTGGTGTCGATTAAAGGTTTTTTTAATAGGTATACTTATTAAAAGGAAACATCGGCATTTTTTTCTGTTTTTACACGAGAAAAAACGAAGCGGCTCTGGCGATCGCTACCATTGACTTCGCAATTGTTTTAGAAACATTACTTTATTAATTTTTACAAGGAATGTTGTGTAAAGGTAATTAAAATAATAAAATAATTGCAGTTAGCCCTAAATTTAATTTTTAAATACATCAAATAAAAAAGGCAAGTGCAGTGAACAGTAAACCAGAATTTATATCCCCATTGGTTTCCAAGTCCATTTAAAAGATTGGAAGCGTGAAGACAAGGCGTAGGTGTGCTGGTTAACTGCAGGCATCAATCAGGACCTTAAGAGCGTCCAGGCGACACTCCTCGACACCTCCCGGATTGACGGCTCATGAATTATTTAGCCGCAGGTTATCGTGACCGCTGGACTGAGGCTTCCACTGACTGACGGTTTTACGACTACGCTACCAAAGCTTTGTTTGAATTTTGTTCTGCTGCAGATGCAATCAATTGAATGGACTGGACTGGATATTTGATATTACTAGAATTAGTATAATAAATGAGTTGTAAGTTGTTTTGAAAAAAAATTAGTAGTAAAATATTTCACGAAGTAACAATTAACTGTAAACTATCATACTTGTAATAGCATGAAATTCGTTTAACTTATTTTGGTTTATCATATAATTAAAAATACAAGCACAGACCATCTGTTTAGAGAAGCTAGAAAGAAGAAGAAGAAAATTTGAAAAGGGGCTCATTAGGAAAATACACCGGTGCCGTAACGCGCGGGCGAAGGGCGCGTGGGCGTATATTTCTTCGTTTAGCGTATAAAGCGCGGACGATGAGCATGTAAAGCCGGCGCTAATCTTACTTAACCTTTTTAAAGAGCCCCGCGAGCCTGACACAAGATTGATGCTCGAGCCGCCGCTTGGCCCGAATTATTCATGCCGCGACGACATCATCCATCTCATCATTCTATCACTCGCTACGCAGCGAGAAGAAGGGATACCGACATAAAAAACACCGCAAGAGATACTACAAATCGACTCTGATCGTTTATCTTAGGCGCGACGATCCCAGGAAGTTTGTGGCTTAAAATAGACGATGTATAAATCAAAATGGTTTTTCTTAGAGCTCAAGAAGGTAATGTCACTGTTTTAGAGTCATGTTTTGTAGTTAAAATTATATTATACCAAACCAATTTATTTACAGATTTTCTAAAAAAATACTCTGCCTTATCTTAAACAATAATAGTGTAAAGTCAAATCATGATCATGATGATGATGATTGATGATATTATAGCAAAAAGAAGAATTGATAAATGATCACTATCTACAAGTCCAATATTTAACAGTATTAGAAAACAAAATGATCCTATCAATCCAAATATTTGGATTGTCAGCCGAAACTACATCAAAATCACTGCTAAACAAAACCACTCATTTAACTAAATCCTTAATGAGATTTAAACGAGCAGAGTGGTTGTTGCGGTGGCATTGAATTAAATTTTACCCTTTTCACTTTGGTATGTTTTAGTGGACACAGTTATTCATTTGGTAATAAACATAGCTAGGGTTCAAGTTAACTTGACAACCCTACAGCTTATTTTAGGAGTTTCCACGATACCATCGTTCTGCGTGAGTAACGCACTGAAGAAATAAAATAAAATAAATATGGAGCAGATTCGCTGGATGATCCCCTGTGATTGATGCATTGTCTGAAAATACTCCGTGAGATATACTCGCTTCAGCTCGCGAGTGATATGGATGGGTATATTTCAAGGCTTATCCTGGAAGTGAAAGATAAACATTCACTTTATTTTCCTTTAAAAAGCAAGCCGGTTTTACCAAATTGTTGAGTTTCAGCCGATATAAATTGACTTTATGTTCGTCTTAAAACGCCTACTGTCATGTCTGAAAATCTATTTGGAAGTTTATTGAGAACTACATAAATATTAATTAAGTGAAATGAAATCCATATACCTCTCTGTTGTGTACATTCAAGATCTTTAGTTGCGTAGTTTATCTAAATCAAAATAGGTGGTTAAAATAATGAGCTAACAGATATGAATAACAAAGCTCTATATTTTATGTTTTAATTATACAATTATAACATAAATTTAATAATGATGGATGATACGAGTACATAACAAGATTAAGATTCAGACATCAACTGATTAGATACTACATCGTATTACGTTCCAATAATTTGGTATCGAATCCGCTCGAGTCTGACGCAGATCCGTTTGACTTTGACGAAGGTACAGACATCGGATCCTCACGCAAATCAAATTTAACTCGATGAACTCGATGCTCTAACAAGTTATGTACCTTTATAGGTAAAACAAACAGAGGGAAATAAACCGTCGAGGAGTAACGCGGTTGGAGCACGCACCACGGCGCGACGACGGCGTCAAGCCTGCGACACACGAGAACAGTAAGTAAACTAGAAATTTGGACTTAGATACATCCCGCCTTGAAATTGTGGAATAAGTTTGTGCAATTAATTTACCAAACAGAAGATAATATACTATGGTAATTAACATCCATGAAGTAATCTAGATATCAAATCAAGTCAACAAATTAAAATTAATTTCAAAATTATGTTATTATATATTTTAAGTCTATTAAGTTTCTGTATCTTTGTTTGAAATTGTAGTTCATAAACTTTCTCGCTAGTCTTTTAGCTTAGAAACTAAGTTGGTTCTAAATAACGGCGACGTTAGTTGCTAAGGTTGATTCCCAACATTTTATCCTAGCTAGCTTAAAATACTACTCGTACTGGCCTGGTGTGTTCCGTGAATAAGGGAGTCCAATTAACTAATTGTGACTATTTGTGACGGTGTCATAAGTACTGGCGTAATTGCACTTGACAAGTCCGCAGCCCCTACTGACGGTGCGGGCCGTCTCCCGAGCGCGCGCGTCGTTATTCACTTGAGTGCGTACGCGCATGACAGCCCTACTGCACGGTCTAACACGATTGCTGTGGGAACGCTATTTTGGTAACATCCAACTTCCTTTTATAGTGATTTAGATTTTATTTTAAAATGTACAACCTGACAGATACTACATCAAAGTTGTTCCAGTACGATGCTTATCGTAATAGCTCATGCACTCATGTACTTATTTTTATTGGAGCTTCATTTACTGGTAAGCTCTCAACTGTATATACGAATGGCCGTACATTTTTGATGCAGTAAAAGAAAAAATCCACAGTCGATTTTATTAGTAGGGGTGCCGTATAAATTGCACTTGACATAGCCTGAACTGTGACTCCAGAACTATGCCATCATGTCACGTCTGCTGGATGAATAAAGTCCTATTTATCCGTATCATATACATGCCAATAGCAGCTTTAAAGTTCTGGAAATAAAAATAAAGATTGAACGCTTAAAATTAATCATCACAACTAACGTTTCTAATGAAGTTGTAGACGCAAAGTAGATTCTTTGTAATAAAATTAATTAAGAATGACGTTATTGCGATGAACAAAGTATTAACAGTTATTAATTCTTATATGAATGGATCATTTACGATTAATTTGCACGTGTTATCACTTTATTGAAAACATTATAGGGTAGGGTAAGAAGGTACAAAATGATGTAATCTCGAGAGACACGAATACTCGTACAAACTCGTTTTAGCTGTAAGTCTTCCAAAGATAAAATAAATAAATAAACAAAGACGCACCCACACTAAATCGGATGCTTGATACCAAAATATTGCCAAATGAGAAGACAAGCTGACGTTGAAGACAAACTCGGAGTGAAAGATAGTCAAGTTAATTGCTCGTCCGAAGCGCTGCTTGTTGGACAACGTCAAGAATTCTCCGAAGCGATAACTTTAGAAACCATAGACAAAAGTATTTGTGTGGAATATTGCCGTTGAGGTCTCGATGTGCGAGTATGTGGGGACTGGGACCCCCTGTTGGCAAGGAGGCGGACCACCGACGTCGCTACACGAAGCTCAGTCGAACGGAGCGGCGGAGAGAGCCTACTCGAGAGTAAGTAAAGGGAATAAATGGAGCAAGAAAATAAACGCAGCAGACGCAATTTAAGGGGCAAATAAAGTCAAAATAACGGGCTCAACGGTAATAACATCAATCATACTTTTTAAAGAGCATTTAGGCAGCTGTACATAAATTTTACACTCACATTTTAATTTTAAGATATTCCAAACTTATTATTACCAGGACCACATCATTTGAAGGACTTTATCAAGATATTAGTGTATTGAGCAATTCAAATACCACCTCCATGGAATATCCTTTGATTGTAACGAGTCTCACGGCTCGTCAATCGCGATGGTATCGGCGCATTGTCTCCGGGCGGGCGCGATCCCGCGGCAGATACCGGGTGCGAGCCTGCGGGCCGCCTCCGTCCCACCGCTGCTGCAGCGTTCATCAACACAATCCCTTTTATCGATGCTATCTTGAAGTCTCTAACTGTTTCTATATCCTGCTCTCCTGGTATCAGGTACATTCAAGTAAAAGGCTTCCTGTACTTTCAGATAAAGAAACTCTTTAATCAGTTTGTAAAATATTGGCGGACAATTTGACGGCTTAAAATATAATAAATTCATGAATGTCTAAGCAATATTTCATGTTCCACCATAGACAACTCCATAGCTTCTCAGAACTGGGTGTTTCCCGTCCTGGTCCTGCAGCGCGGTTGATTTATAACGTTTTTTGCTGCCAGTTCCGGCAAGCGATGGATGCTGTTTCTATTAGCTGCGTGTTGTGACAACCGTGACACCGCAAAAAATCTATTGTTGTCGTGATCTATTGTAAACAAACTTCATCGATGGGACAATTTCAGGTTTATGGGAAGGATGATTGTCTGTTTGTATTTGGATTCAAAACAAATACATTTATCTTCAAAAGAGAATCAAAGTATTTTTGAGTACAATGTTCTGAGACATGTTATTGAAGATTGTTTCTAGATAAGTAGAACAATAAATTGATACATTTTTTCACAATAGTCATGTGTGGGCTACAGATACATATCAGCGAAAGAGTGAACCAGTGTTTGTGCCACAACATCCGATAAGGCTAATGTAAGCAACCGACAAAAACCAACAAAAAATAAGTGATTTGTTATTCGATGAAGACCTCGGTTTTTGTTCATTTTAAGGACTCGTTTTTATGGAGATGTGTAGATGAACATGCAGTTTAATCTCCAGTCGGTTTATTTATAACTTTGTTTTTTTTTATTATTATTGCAGACCACACGCGATTGACCCTTAATTTATGTAAATTAGAATCTTAATCAACTTGGGCAGAAAACGGTAGCGTGGGCTGGGAAGTGGGTCAACTCAACATAGATGTTAAACATAAACATACACCGTCGTGTTAACTAACAGGAAATTATTTAATTTAATAATAACAGAGAAAAATCTTACTACGCAAATAAATACCTGGTTGATGTTATGCAAATACATATAAATAAGAAATATTTTTCGCTGAAATTACTGTTAATTTATTTTGAATATTATAGTAATTTTCAGTATAAAAAGGTAGTTGGGAAAACTCACAGTGAGCAGTAGCGACGCGACCGTTAACAACAAAATGAAGATTAATCGACGCGCACTCGTATCGCCAACGCGGCAATTAACGCTAATATCATTTCAACTGAACATTCCACCCCTAGTATAGGAGGTGCTTAAAACGAGTTAGATGCAAATTGAGACCTGATGATAGGTGAAGATGAAAACAATATTATAATATCCTCTCCAGTGTAGAGTAGGTATGAAAGGTATATCCTATTTGACCATGTTGAGAAAATCTTAAAGAAAATGAATTAATATTTTATTAGATAACACTAAATAAATAAAAAATAACCCCCGATACAAAATCGTTACTTGATCCTTTCAACAACTAGAAAAGAGCTGATAATCTTCATATGGCTGAAGATAATTTCTTGGATCATATCTAAGAACACTCTCGATTGTGACACCTTGCAAACAAAAAAAAACTAGATCAAAATCGGCGCATCCGTTTAGGAGCTACGATGCCACAGACAGACAGACAGACAGACACACACGTCAAACTTATAAAACCCCTCTTTTTCGCCGGGGGTTAATAAACATAGAATATCAGATTACATTAACGATAACGATAGAAAAGTTCAGTGTATTACTAACTACTGTCGTGTTATTCTGTCACACATCACCTTTCACATTTCACCAGGCCCACGATAAAATATAAAAATAATTTTCATGGAAATATAAGCTCAGAAGCTCTAAAGATACCATAAATTATTACTGGTTGGAACTTCAAAGTTAGACTAGTAAATTATTCGCCAATGACAGGCTCTTAACAAGTCCCTGGGTTTTCATCATCTTGATAACCTATAAAAATTTATAAAACTTCCAAAAAGTTGGTCAAACTTGGCCACGTAGGAAAATGATTGCGGTTGGAGTTAACTGAGTTTAATGCCTGTTTGAAGCGCTTTAAATAAAAGAATTTATGAAAATGGTTAATCAAGAGTCCAAGTCTAGTAAATTGATACCTTAAAGGTGTTTAACAGGTAAATGGCCAAGCTTGATCATGAAGGATAAAAACGAGCTAGCAGTTTAACTTGGGGGTTGCTATAGCGAGATGGAGATATGGTGTGGTCGATAATAAAGCCTGCGTGTGGTCCCGAACCCCGTTCGATTAAAGCCGCCGCGGGATCGCGCAGTGTCGAATATGAGCCGTCAGGTGAAGAATTACCCCAATTACTATAATACTGGCAATTACGTAACAGATATTTTCAGAAAACTCCGAGAAGCCGGTAATTACATTGAGTAATTGGAGTGTTCTACGCGCGTTGAATTAATTCTATTAAATCTGATTACCGACGTTGAAAAAAATGGGTCAAGATAAAAGAAAACGAAAGATGTTACGAGTATTTTGTTAATAGAGGGTGAGCTACTATTTCTCAAAAAAACTATGATTGCTTTATTACAAGATTAAAATAAATTACACAGCCACGTCAGTAAAAAGCTTATTAAATTTTAAAGGAAAAAATACAAAGAAGGTTAAAAACGTTTTGATGTAATTGACTTGTTCCAAAATTAGATGTTCAGTAAAAGTGGACCTTTCTGTTACTGGGGAAAAATGAACGATGATAAAATAATCATAGGTATCGATAAAAGTGTAGGTGTAGCACCTGACACCGTGGGGATATTAATAGGTGTGGTTTGTTGAAAGAAATACTGGATGAGGCCAGTTATATTCAATTACAGGTGGTAATAAAACAGGCCAAAGTAATCTAGCCGGGGGAGGAGCATTAGACGCTTGCATTATTCATAGCAGCGAAGCCATTGGGAACTATTAACATTTTAATTATTCGAGCTTTGCTTAGAAAACACAATTTTACTTCTAGTTGCATTTATGAATAGCGAGCAGGAATTGAACGGAATGGTAACCGATCTCATAACTCGTGTCTCTTTAGTGGACAAGTTTGTTAGAGAACTGGATGCGTGGACGCAAATGTGGTGTCGAATTGGAGAGCTGCACAAGTTCGGTGCAAACTTGACCATAATAGAGTTGGACAACTTTAGAGTTGCGTCGGAGCGACCGCACAGTGGCCAGCTGAAGTAGACAGTTTCTAGGATTCCAAAAACTTTATATTATTTGTTTTCATCGGCAACCCTTCTCAAACATTTGTGTTCAGTAAAATATTCAAGTACCTACCCGTAGCCTACCACAAAACGAAAATACATTTACGTTTGTATGTATTTTTTTTTATTTAAATAAATAAATATTTTACCTCGATAGAATAGAATGTCAGAAATAACAATTTAATAAAGAGGATGCCCTGTTAGGTAAAAAACTTTATCTTACATATAATCAAACTATGTGTTATTAAAATGTAATAAAACAGAAGATATAAGTATTTACTATTGGAAATGTTTGTTTTAGAGAACTGAATGCGTTCGGTTTCTCAAATTGCTAAAATATCTAGAAAAATTTAAACTAATGCCACAGAATATATTATTATTATATTAATATTAGCGTACCTACTACACTGTACTAGTAACTAAAAGATAAAATCCAAAAATACAAGTGACCATCACGTCTCGTTTATACGAAACAATCTCTGCGGTCTCTAGAATATCAGTGCGGACTGAGATTGACAGCAGCCGATAGGAAATCTCAACATCTCAGACTCGAGCCCGCAAACGTCGCGACGCACTACTGAACAAATGAACCTTGCTGTCTGTCTGTCACCAACATTCAATTTGTGGAAACGAACATTGCTTGATGAAATGTCAGAGAAAGGTCGCCGCTCGACCTTTTCACTATGATACAAAATAATTATTTATATTCAAAGTTTGGTTAAATAGTCTTGGTTTTATAAATTAACTGTTTTAAATGAGAATGACGTCAATTTCTTTTTTAATTACACCCTAAAACTTTTCTTTTCATCAATCCCATAAACTGAAGGATGCCAAAGCGAGACTTTTTGATAGGTATTTTGAGAGGATGCCTTAGCGAAACCATACCATCTGGTAAAATGTACTATTTGTTACAGATCATTCAAACTCTTTACGTTTTTCATTTTGTGCTTTAACTAAGTAAGTAAAATCATATATCTGCAAATGAATGCTGAATTAAGGTATTTTATTTATATTTACGGAGTCTAAATACAAAAAAAGAACATTAATTTAAATGCTGACATTTTTATAAATTGAAAATTAGTAATAGATTGATTGCAGATAAAAAAAAAACATGTAGTCTGAAAGAATACACAAAGGACCACTCCGTAAATCGTACCATGAGTGACAAACAATAACTGCTTCTGGTTATTGCTTATAGGAACGTTTCTAAGTCATTAATTTTCGCACGATGCGGTATCCGATACTAAAGTTTCTAGAGATTTACTACCTTTTAATAACTCGTTAGTCGTACTTAACAGTTTTTGCACTTGCACTATGCAATCTCCATAACACGACGTTACACAACGTTTCGATACCACTGCATCATTCTACACAAAATTTACCATTTATAATTTTAAATTAAAGGAGTAAGCTTTAAAGTCGGGTCGGGATCACGCTTATATCAAATTTAATTTTTTATAAATCCTTTGAAGAGTTTAAAAATTTTAAGTGATTAATTTTAAGAGATTCACCCAACTTTAAATAAGCAATACCAGCAATTAGGAAAAACAATATTTTACCCACACACATTATTGTTTTTGTCACAAAAAGGCTGAAACAAAGACAGTGAAAGTGATAATGTAAAGTTCTGAATAATCATGTAAGTACGTTTACACTGAAATAAGAATAAATCATAATGGAAACTGTGCTTCGTCTAACATTGTACAGAGTTGATTATGAAACCTCAGAAAACACTCAGACAAATATTGAAGAAGCAAATCTCATTGTAAGAAACTGCCAATATGACGGATGGTACTGTAAAACGCAAACGCATTGCCGCTTGGATATTGCAATACGCGTAGGCGAGTCTGCGTTCCGTCTGGCGAGTAGCGAGGCGAGCCAGCCGGCGAGCAGTGATGCCAACTTAACTACTTTAATGTTAGATCTAGCAATTTCTTGATGTGATGTGCTATAATTTTATGATACAGTTTAGTTTTAGGAGAAAGTTCAAAAGTAAGGATTTCTATAATTATGTGAAAACACAACATAGAGAGGTAATTTAGTAATATTATGAATCTGGTAAAAATATAAAATATACCAAGAAATTGAATGAGATTTAATAATATATTTAGCTAATTTTAGCAACTTTATTTGATAACAAACTTCGGCAGTCTAGCTACTTTTTGCAAGAAATCTGCCTACCAGTTGGCAACACGAGACAGCTAAGAGTTGGCGTGTTGCCAGCGCGAGCGACGCTATGCGACGAGGGCTTATCGCCGCGCAATATCCGACGACATTATCGCGCATTCAGCGTTATGAAAATGAGATCTAAACACCGCCCGTGTCAATATAGCCTATTCTTTACTGTCTTCCGAGCAATTTCACATCCATAACGATCCCGCCAAAGACTTTCATCAAAACTAATATTATAATAAAAATTAGTAATTTTGCCTGTCTGCAATGTCTTATGTCTAGCCGCTGAATAATTTTAATGAATTTTCTCGTAAAAGTTCATAAAGTAGGTTGTCACGAAAATAAATCCAAAACCTAAAACTAAATAAGGGATGATAGTTACTGTGGAAAAGCTGTTAAGTTAGGATAAATTGTTCATTGTTATATGTATAATGGAACTTATAACTAAAATTATAATGTATGTAAGTACGCATAATTTACAGGTGAAGTCGTAAGCTCTAGTTGGCTTAAACATAAGCTTTTCATGATTGTTTTAAGCGCGAGCGCAGTAAATTAAACAATGAAGTTTGTGTGAAATATAAAGTGACTTAGTAAGAGCTGAAAACTCAAAGGCTTGTTTATAAGTATAATGAGCCGTCTCTAAAGAGAGGCGCGAAAATTAAAACGTGAGACTAGCGTGGCTCGGGAGTAATGTGTCTAATTTAGTGCAGCGAGGGAGGTGTTAAATCTATTACCGAGGTGTCGGCGGCGGGAGCTCTACAGACTCTACCAGGGACTCACTGCCTCAACATTCTACTCTATGAAAGTAAACATGTTATACATAATTATATTAAGGTATTTTTTTTCAAATGATGATGATGATGATGATTTTTTTGTAACACTATTTCTTATTTTATTTCTTTGTTCTTAAATATAATTAGGAAACTGAATTTAATTTTGTAAAGTTCAAAATATAATAAAATTATGAAACATAATATTTTGGAAACCAGTGACAGAAAATGTTTTCATTGTCATTCAAAACGATTTTTTCCTCAATATACACAAATTCAATGCAGTTACAAGTTTAGTAAAATATAGGTTTGTAGTATTGGTTCACTTTGATGAACAACTTTTTTAATTTTTTTAGGTACCTACTTTACTTTTACCTAACATACTGTTATTACAAATATATTCTAAACATGCGTATTTAACAAATTGTATATTTGTAGTACCTAAATATTTTAATTCAAACAAAAAACTAATACGCTAAAACAAAAAAAAAAAACGGAGATGATACATTGGCCATTCATATGCTTTTTAAAATTTTACGTACTTTATAAATTTAAACCCGCAATTTGAATTTTTCTAAAAGGTAAAGACTCTGTCATCCCTGACCCCACCTGTGCTGGTCTAGACAGCTTACCGTGAATGGGGCGCGCATGAAAGAAAAAGCGCGAGTATTACAAAATATATCACGCCCTTATAAAGGTGCGACGTACTTGTAGAGTCGAAGTAGGCTTGCGACGTCGACATTAGGGAGAAATGCCGTTACTCAAACCGTGTGAAAGTTGATTTGGGCAAAAAATATTTATTTGGATAGCTGTATCAAAAAAATAATTGAAGAAAACATTCGTCATCAGCTTGTATAATTAGTATTAACTTCATTTGACGTCGGAAAATGATTACATAGTTAAATCTTTTTGTAACTGATTTAATTTATTTACATCTGGGATGAACTGCTGTATTATTAAAAACAGAGCATTCGATATAGGTATGTAATTTACAAAATGTAGACGTTAAAAAGACGTCGCAACGATTCCAAGCACATAAAAGACAAAATACAGCAGTTAAACAATGGTCTCACCAAACCGACCCGTGCAGTAAAGCAAATTGTGTTCAGACGTGAAGCCAATTGAAGTCCACACTGCACCAGCGAGACTGTCCCCCGACGCTTCGTTCAGCTAAAGCGGAGCGACGCGGACAGTTGCGGACCGACACGCGGGTGTTGCAGAGCGAAGTGGAATAAGACAGAACATGGCGACAAATTGGATCAAAGCGAGTCACACCTGCATTTTGCATTCTCCGGGAGACCCGCCTCGAATTTTCGCTGATTAGCAGACTCAGCTGGTCTTGTAAGGATAGATTTTAAACAGCCCGGTCCTATTTGGTAGGACTGAGAACATGGATCTAATTTTGTAGGTGATTGACGTTTGGTTGCAGTTAAATGGCCTGTTCTTATTGTGCCACAAGTTTCCAATGTAAACGTATGGTTTAAAATGATACTGAATATTCGTATAAATAAAATAACGACAGTCTACCACTTAATGACAACGAATTATCTTGTTTGGTTTGCCTAAAAACAATGTCCAATTAAGATTCCTACGTTAGTTATTTAAGAATATCGACATAATTGTGAGTTTTCTTGGATAGTAGCTCTCTACATCTCTACTTCTCTAGTAGAGGAAATTAATCGATGTTTAAATTATTTTCTTGTAAATTTGATCTTGGTATATTATAGCGGTAACAGCGAAAGTTAACGCATTGGATCCTGCGTTCTTTCCGAAGTCTGATGAGAATAACAAGACGGTACAGAACAAGGAACGGAGTAACAAGAACAATACAAGCCTCGAGGCGGGCGAAAGAGGGGGTGAGACAAGGTGCAGGGGCGGGGGAAGGTAAGACACCAGAAATTTATTCGGGTGAAGCTGAAAGTTTCGGCGTGCGGCGAGGCGAATGCGAACAGATGCTGGGCCTTTGACGGTTCGAATACTTCAGTCAATGTTGCTTTTACAAAAATCTGGTCATTTGTCTCTTTCGTACCTACTCATAATCTGCAGAAAAATAAAATTATGGAATCTAACTTGGAATTCAAATTATTATGAATTAATTATGATCCAAATGATGTTTAGAAAGGCTTATGTATCTAGACCGTAGTTTCTTAACTACTTATTTAGGTATGTTTGTAGCAATGACCATTTATCTGCAACATCTGATTGATTGTGATCATAATAATTCTATTGAGGTATATTGAATTGGTCAACCACGCCTTATAGATAGAATTAGAGGAACATACTTTAGATCCTAATGAAGTACATTAAGGAGTACTTACCGAAATGAGCGGTAAGTAGCGGAAATGAGTACATTACAATAAACGTCAAAACTCCCCTAGGCGCGTGACAGGTGAGTGCTGGCGGAAATTAACGAGCTGTTATCGCTGTGGAAATTAACCGTTCGCGGCCGGAAGTGAACCCAAACCGACACGCCGCCAATGCCGCCATTAATGAATTACAACCACCCGCGCCGGATCAACCGTAGCACTGCAGATGTTACTGAAAATATTACAACCCGCAACAGAAGTACTCGTCACTATATAAGCCATATTGCAGGGGGAGGTAATACTGGTTGTGAAACTACGAGTATTAGACCGTTGAAATTTATTTATTTATTTTTATAATTTGTCTTGTTTACATTTACCTCATTATGTATTAATAACATTATTCTAGTAACTAGGAATATTTGTAGTTTTAGTTCATTCAAATTAGTGTAAATTTAGCTAGTCAAAACAAGCTAGCTTATAACAATGTCATATTATGTAAACGACCAGTATTGTTAAAACACACTGTTTTGACTAATAAACTTTAATTTTGTTTACTAAAACCATGTAATCGTAAAACTATACTGCATTCAATACAAACGCAGCTGTATAACAATAGGCAAGGTGAATTGAGAGACATTTTTATTACGATTAATATTTGCCTTCCATCAGTGATAATGATAAGTGATAACTTTGCGTCATTTCACTTTATTTGATCTCTTTAGAATAACATTTTAATGTTATTGTATAAATCATCAAGAGGTTTACTCTTGATGATTTGATTAAAGCAACTGTTTGTAATTCGTTGAACAGAATCCGCTACCGCTGTCAATAAGAGATGCTATCACAACCACCATTGAAGCATTCAGCTCGACAAATCCTACCAAGATTAAAGCTGGTGCCGACTCAACGGATATTGAAATTTTACGAGCGATGCTTCACGAGGATATTTTGGGAGTTCCCTGTCGCCTCGTGTTTACTTTACAACATTTTAGCTTGAACTTATTGGTGTGACAGTTATGTTGTAAAAATAGTTGTATGAGGAACTTATGACAGGTGAGACGTTTTAACTTACACAGGATGTTAACCCTTTTTATATTTATTTGTTGTATGAAAACGTTTGTTCAAAGTCCTTAGCAACTCTCAACAACTCTTATATCTCAAGTTATTCCTAACTATAAAGGGTAGGAAACATGCTGCGAATTTTAATATGAGACTGCAGCCTGATATCAAATTCAGAGTGTGAGGCGCCCATTAATATTTAGTCGGAGCAAACAAAAGGCGTTGCCTGAAAAAGCGATTATCTCCACATGCTCTCGCGGAAGGGTTCCGCAGCAATACGGCTGAGATACGGAACCGTAAACATGTCGCTACACACCTTTCTCCCCCTATCCCCTTGCCCCCCGCGGGCGTGTGCGTGCCGAATTAAAACGCGCTTATCTTCCTGATGCTGTTTACTTCTTTCCATACGTTTTCCCGAGGCACCGCAGCACAGATTGCAAAATGTACGTAGTTTATTTCTTTCCTCTTTACTTTTTACTCCCGAGTGTAATCGGGAAACAATGATTTGTGTGCGTTGTTCTTGCTTTTGATTCTACTCTGTTATGATATTTATCCATAATCAAAGGAATGTATGTACGTAACATAAAAGCTTATAAATAAAATGTTTAAGATCATTGACATGAGGTATAACGGATAACATTATTCACGATTATCATAAAGACATTCAATATCTACAATCCTCGTTTGTAAAGAGTCATTCGCATACAAACGGTGTAATAACTGTCAAGTTTGGCGTTGCCTATAACTTCGGTCGAACACGAAGCAGCGAGACAGCTTTGGATAGCAAATAAGGGGGATTTAATTCGGTTACGAGCTTCATGAGACGTAAGCGTCATTCATAACCTCGTTACCGGCTGCGCTTATCCCGAATTAGTTTCAGCTATAGGTAACAGAAAAGGAGAGATAAACAACTGATCAAAATAAAGAAAACATCTCGCAAAATCATAAAAAAAAATTCGTTAGCTCATTGCAATTTGTTGCTTTTATCTGTTTCATAAGAGATACGTATTATTCAGATAAGAGCGAGCGAGCGAGATAAGAGCGTCGGTGGCCAAGTGGCTACGCCCGTTGACTTCCATTCAGAAGTTCGCGGGTTCAAACCTCGGCACGTACCAATGTGCTTTCGATTTTTGAACTCATATATACGTTTATTCGACGCTTTTACGGTGAAGGAAACATCGTGAGGAAACCTGCACACACCTGCGAAGAAATTCAAAGGTTGTGTGTGAAGTTGACCAACCAGCACTGGGCCAGCGTCGACTAAGGCCTATTCACCCTGGTATCAGGGTAGGGTCGAGCCCCTCGGTGGGGACATTATATGAGCTGTTAACGAACGTATTATTTAGCAGATAAAACATTTCTTAGTATATTTTATTAGACATTATATACAGTTGCATTTCACTTTAATTAGGTATGTTTAGTTTTGTTAGTTAGTAATAATAATAATAATAAAGAGCTTTATTTACCAATAAGTACAAATAGACTTAAGATCTAAATAACAATGAATGGACTTAATGTACTAACTAATTATTGGTAAAAAGGTAGGGTTCTCAGCAAAAATGCTGTTTTTCAGAACCCTCCTGAACCGCCTCGCTGGGTTATGCCCTACACAGCTGAGTGGAGGCTGAATTTACAAAAATAAAATAATAAATGATACATATACAAAAAGTTATTATGGCACAGCAAAATGAACCAATTTAAGTTGGCTTTAGATTATGTTTTGACACACACACTGATCACTTTATTAGGAAGGGCTACCCAGTTGCAACCACTTTTTTGAGTAAGTTTTTTTTTTAGTAAGTTTCTATAGGTTTTTTTTTTTGTACAGCATATAAATATTTATATTCATTCATAATATTTCAGTGAGAAAAGCGTTGATAACTATTATAATCATGATATCCTAAATAGAATATCTCAAATGTTTCTTTTATCTATGAAATCACGCAGTGCACCCTTTACTTGTGCGTGAATACACAAAACTATACACATTTTATAGGCTATAAATTATTCGTTTTAACTGTCCATAAAATCCATCAGTCCGGCCTCGAATTAAATTAAATTGACACTAAAGGTGGATCATCTGCACTTAAGAGTAACTTTAAAATATTCATTGGCAATTCCCGGTGATGAACCGAAGTGCATGTTACTGTGAGTCACTAAGTATAATTGCGGTTATAAAAATAACAAAAAAAGAACGATTTCACGGGTCCTTGCCTCGAATAATGGTACCTAGCCTATTGAAATTGGAACAAAAACCCAAACGAACAATAGACAAAGAAATGAAAACATTGAAATCGAGACAACCCGACTGAAAATTCAACTGTTGAAAAATATAAAACGCTTTTTAAGTAGCAGTATTGAAAACAAACATCTGTTGCGAAATTCGAGTCGAAATTACATCGAATGTAGTAGAGCTTATTAATGTACCAGAGACAGTTTGTCCCTTTACCCTGCTGTCCCCTCGACAAACGCGAAACGAGATTTTAACACTATTAAAGAGGGGAGAAAAATTAGAAGAGCATTTGATTTTGATTGTCGGTCTTTGAACGAGAGCGGATATTAGAATGACAAAGAAATTGGAGGGAAAACGTGCCAAAACGGAATAATTTGAAAGTAAATAACGATTCATTCTTGAGAGAAGAGATTGTACAATATAATTAATTTTTTAAACAGCTGTCGAAAGGAGGCATGATATATCTTGCTCATCTATCATATACTACTAGCTGTAAGGTGAGGGTAAGAGCAAGGTTAGAGCGAAAGACTCTACATTAGAAAGAAATATATTTCTAATAAAAAAAATAAAAAAAAAACATGATCGGCAAACAGTTAGTGGTCTAAGAAACTTACATTTATAATAAAAATATTTTTCAATTCGTGAATTATTTTATCTCTTTTATAATTTGAAGATAAAGCTATTATGATCTGAAAGTCCCTAATGCGCGCACTTCAGATCCAATAAACTTTGCAAGGGTTGATGTTTTGTTAATGAGATTTGAAACGTTTTGTTTTACTTAGCATTAAACGCAGATTGAATCTATCTGTCTACCATAAATACGTATGATGTAGTAAAGGTACAAAATATTTTAATAGGGAGTTTTAAAATCAAATGCCTTGGTTTCAAAAGTACGTAGGTATAACAATTACAAACAACAATATGTGTTTTATTTAATAACAGTTTACATTCAACAATTTATTGTAAAAAGGCACGCAACAAAATTTTGAAGTAACAACATAAAATGACTTAATCCTGATAAATGCACTGCTGTGACAAGAGACAAACTTATAGCAAAAAAAAGCAACAATAGCCAAAGCAGTAATGAATTTTCTACAACGTCGCTAGCTGTAGGATATAAGAAAAGAAAATCTGACAGTAAGTCGGGACTCCCCATGTTCTCGTATCGCGCAAAAAGCGGACAAGACGCATTGTGTCCGATAATGAAGTGGCCGGCGAGTGCATGGCGACCGAGCTGACTTTGTCGCTGTACCGCAACGTAAACCAAAATTAAGGCTGCCAAAAAGAAAAAATATATAAAATAAGTGTTATGGTATGGACTATAACTGCCATAACACTTATTTTTATTTGGCGCTAAATCAGAGATGATTTTTGATTTTTGATGTTCTACATTGCTACTACGAGTAGTACATACATATCAGGAGGAATGTGAACGAATACACTTTTTAGATGTTACAAAATAAATTATTGGTACATTAAAATTTGATTAAGTGACGTTTAAGTTACAAAAAATAAAGTGTAAAAAGACAACTCTACAACTTAAGCCCTAACTGTATCATCGAGTAAAATATTAAATGGATTTAATTACATAACTGTTAAATAACTTTATAATATTGTTCTTATTTTAATTTTAAAATTTAATTTAAAATGTTCTGTTTTATATTAGGTATTTCAGCAGCGCATCGCATCGTGCAGACAATATTCCCCGCGCTGTTCTCTAATGCTCGCAAGGATTGTTCGCGCTGAATGCACTGCACTAGTTTGCAAACTAAAACCGCTTATTTATACGCAAATAAACATTAGCTTTTATGTCCTATACAAACAACTGAATATTACCCCGGCAGCGGCTGTGAGATAAACTTGCGCTTTATTGCTTATTCTTCTCCAGTTTTGTTTTCAACTTCGCAAGAGCTGTATTGTCGTGATAAAGAAGTTGGCGCTTCCATTGCGACATACAAAGGACAAAGCTGAAACAGTCTCTGTGCAATTTCCTCTATCAGAATAAGACTTAAATTTTGTGTAAGTAGCAAATGCAGCAGACGAAATCAGTAGGATCAGAAAAAATAATATGTTTGTGTGAATCAATAGAACTAATTGAATATTTTACTGACAATTAAAATAAATTTTAACCCCTGAAGTTATTTTTCATCACTTGTCCTTTCTTCATAGAGGTTTTATTTCACAGGTAAGGTTTTTTTTCACACACAGCTGAAATATATAGATAAAATTTAAGTTTATTGTCATAATTTGAGGACACGGTCAACTTACCTGAACTGTAACGACAATCAATCACAATGGGAATGTAAAAGAGCAATTAGTGACGCAGTGACGTGACGTGGCGTGACGCAATCACGTGGCAAGTCGCGCGTCGCGTCGCACGTCGCCCGTGGAGCGACACAAACTTTGAATGGACCGAATCAAAGGCTAGCCTCAATTGGCCTTTTGTTCGATTTCACAGTCGAATCGTGTTTTATTTTTTTATTTTAACACGGTTATTTAAAGTTATACAAAATTCATGACAATTAGGGTTAACAAAAACAACCCAAAGGTCCGATGGTCACCAAAGAAAACGATTGTACAGATTTTCATAAAATTTGGTAGAAATATAACATTTCAATTGTTTTAATTTAATTTCAACAACAAAATAAGTCTGCATAAATAGGTGCCTCATTAATTTTGTTTGTGCTCCGTGCTTTCTGCTGAAAATAGGAGCTTTTGGGTGTATTAACAGTCTGTATACGGGGCGGCATTATGACGTAATGGTGGTAATGGTACATCGGCCACATTTGCGGAACCGACGCATTCGTCACACCAGGCCGTGACGTATGAAGGGCATTACGCGGTTACGCCGCCTACGCTCACCAAAGTAGTAGATTATGAACCTTACCAACTCACTACACACACACTAGGTTAAAACTAGGATAACCAGAGTTTATTCAATCCCATACAATTTGGTAATAAAACCAATTTTTACGTTGTTTCCGTAATTTGTATTTTCATAGTTTTTAACATGTTTTAAAATTATTTTAGAGTTTATCGTATTGATCTATACAAAGGACAATATCATATAGAGAGATGATTGGTTGCTGAGAAAGTAAATAGATTATTATTTTCTATGCACTCTCATACTAATTCGTGAGTTAGTCTAATTATTCAAGTTATACCTACTACAAGGGTCATTTTTCTATTAATAGCTCATAAACGAATAGTAACAGCTTATGTTCATAGCCAGACTAATGATTCACTCAAATGTTGTTCGCAAGTCCAAATCCCAGCTGAACTTTACGTATAGGGGATTACATTAAGTGCTCTATAAATCTTTACAATAAAAGTAAGCATTGACATTTAAATACAATTGTGGAGGATTTATCGTCATGCAATGAACTAGTTCAGAGCTCAAAGGGGATAAAAGGGTATTTATTCACATTGGATATATAATGGCTAATGAATTCTATATTATTATTGGATAATTTGGATATGTGTTAAGTATTCATTATGCAATATTAGAAGGTGTTGCCATAGTAATCAACAAGAGAATCAGCCAGAACGGGCTTCTCTTAGGAGAACATATTTTAGGAATTATAAATCGATACACTGCACTGCTGTGGCCTATTGCGGTCACATTTAAATCATAGACCAGATTGAAAAATTAAAAAAATAACAAGAGATTTGAATAACTTAATTTTAGCACAAAATAAAACTAGACCCTTCTTCTTAACAATCAAGGTCGGATTATAAATTAACAGGATGGCCACCATGAAATTCAAAATCATTTATACGTGGAACAATAATTTTATTTAGAAACACTCTTAAATACCTGGAGAGACTCCAAAATTAAACCACATTTTAACAATATTTACACGCGAAGAAACCGGACAATTACATACTTGTGAAGAATAAAAGGAGATTTCAATATTTGCTCGCTAAGAGCAGCCAGTGAAATGCAAACGCAAACGTTTTAGCCGCGCGCGCATTGTACGAGAGGTTTTATGATGTAAATTGAAAACAGTCATTGTGCTGACACTAAACGCTACAATAAAACAGCTGCACTACACCATACTACACCTTGTGCAATGACCCGGCACTGACAGTGCTTGTATCAGCCCACTAGTTACAACCCAGCACAGTATAGCACAATAGATAATGCTTGCTTGTTTCTGCGGTGAATCGTATGTAGCCAATATCATTTTCCTTTAGCCTATGATGTATGTCTAGCTTTATTACAAGTCCGGTGAAGCTTGATTGGTCGCACCTTTTCGACACAAGTATAGGTCAATTAAAAAAAAAAAAGAAAGCTTTGCTGGCTTCATTATCTTTTTATACGAAGTTACCAAAATCCTCCTTAACCATTATAAAAGCATGTGCAATCTTTTAGTATGTCAAAATCAAAACTAAACTAAACTATGACAAAAATTTGTCAGTATCGTGCATTTTAAGTATAATAGTTACAAAATGTTACCTAAAATTTTAAAAGTTTCCGTAATAAAAAGCTACTTAATATGTCATCATGATCTAAGGTAGATCCAAAGTGTATGAAATTTAATATGAAACATTTAATTATGCTGCTGACAAGTCAGTGGCATCTTAATAAATACCATTGCGAACAAACAAAAGATTGACTAATTTAATTACTGATTAATAGAAGGTTGATAACCACCCAACTAAATTACGCGTAACTAATAGGAACTATTAACAAAGTTTGTGTTATTGATTTGTTGAACTATGCGCCCATTAGACGCGAGTGCTAACAAGTTCCCGTGGAAGCATGGTACAGTCGCCCACCGCGCAACTGTGCGTGCCCTTTACAAACTGATATATCTTTCGAACGCTCGAACGTGTCGCTGGGAATCTGTGAATTTCAAACAAAACTTAGGATAGAATGGTTAAATACTATAAAAATATAGTGATGTTTTACTTACATTTTGAGGAAAAAAATATTAGAAAAAAATAAAAACCTAAATAAGTAGAATCTACCTAACTATAATTTATTTGATAAACGATAAGGTTAACTAAAGTTAAAAGGAAAAGAAAGAGGAATATATTTTTCAATTTATAAATGCAATAATAAAACCTGTTCTTATTTGTAATAATAACACACTTCTTATTTGAGACTTTATGTTTATTTTTGATAATTATCCGAAAATCTAAAGTGGAGTTAAACAGTACATTGTTGAACAATGATTACAAGTATTTAATTTAAAGGTGTTTATTTTTAATCACGCTTGGCCATTTGGTAAAATGATGTATTTATATGCTTACTTCAAAACTAAAGCTGTTAAAGTTCAAAATTTAGTGCTGACACTGCAAGTTTCAAGTTCAAACTAAACTCCGAGGCAGGTAATGACTCCTCTAGCAACTATCTCGAAAAGGAATTTGCAACTCATTTAAAAGTACACTGAAAAAAAAATGTTGCCATTGGAACAAAAAAACTTTGTTACTGGAGAGCCGTCAAAGGTAAATAGTTAAAAAGACATTGTTTTTATTGTTAACCAATATTTTTGCTGATCATAAAAAACTGTCATTTTAACAAAATATTGTAGATGACGAGACAATTTGAATCTGTCGCTTAGGCAAAGCCATTCTGTAGTTTGGACAGAGGTATTTTGTCGCTTAGACTAAGCCGCTCTGCAGTTGAGACAAAGCCATTTTGTCGTTTACGCAAGGCCACTTTGTTGCTTAGGTAAAGCCACTTTGTCGTTAAAGCTAAGCCACTTTGTCACTTAGGCAATGCCACTTTGTTGCTTAGGCAATGCCACTTTGTTGCTTAGGCAATGCCACTTTGTCGCTTAGGCAAAACCACTTTGTCGTATGTACAATAGAGAATGAGGCCGATCAACCGATCAAGCCAAAAACCAGAGGTATTGCTGTTAAATCTTAACCGCTTTTTCTCAGAAACATGTATCGTAATGTAGGTTTTGACACATGTTTCTGAGAAAAAGTGGTTCAGATTTAACAGCAGTACCTCTGGTTTTTGGCTTGATCGGTTGATCGACCTCATCCTCTATTGTACATACGACAAAGTGGTTTTGCCTAAGCGACAAAGTGACTTCGGCTTGATCGACCCTAGTATGAAATAAATTAAAATACAAAAATAGCAATCACGTCAAGAATTATTTATTATTTCTTAATTAAGAACTTAAAAACTAATACGATACGAATACAAAAAAACCGTTTTTCAAACCGCATGACATTTAAATAATGACATTCGTTACTTCCCAATACGCACTCGGTCTGCCGATCGGTCGGTCAAATTTGAGAGGATGCCCTGTCGCGGGTCCCTTATCAATTATAGCTGGTGATGTGATAATTGGTTTCTGAAATAAAGAGTGAGAATAAATACAGATACATGTTAGACCATAGATATTTACCTACATTATGATACAGGCCTATTTCATGTAGTACCTACAGAGTTGTATAAGTATTTATCTATTTATATCCGCTACCTAGCTCTCATAATACAAGCGTTGCTTAGTTTGTCGTAAAAACCGACTAAGGGATAAATCCAGGGAATGGGCAGCAGCGTTCTCTGTGAATAACTACAACACCTTACACTGCGCTCGCCATTCCGCCTGCCAAGCGTGGTATTCTTCTTCGTGTATGGCAAATACCCCTCTTTTTTACTTTATTTCAATTAGACATAAAGGTACAGGTAGGTACTTACCGATCAGAGACGGCCCCAAATGCTCCAGGCCGTTGTTCTTGAGAAAATTCTCTAGATCCTCCATTTTAGATTAAATGCAGATATCTGAAAGAAAGCACGCGCGACCTTTCACAATGGCGACTCGGCTTAGACTGATGGACAGATGGACGCTAACGGGTTGCGAGATTTACAAAGCAGCCTGCGCGTGCGGCAATGGTACAATTGTCATTTTATTTTGGCAACATTGTTGCGGTGATAACCTGTATTTTGTTACTTTTCAACTTTGGCCTACTAACAATATAGTCTAGTCATAGCAACAAAAGTTACTTTGATAGATTATACTTTGCCGCGACATCACTTTTTATATTTGTTCTGTTGGCAAAGCACTGTTGACACCCCGTTCAAACTTTTTAATATAGTTACTGTACTTAAGTATGTTTTGTCGATTTAAATAAATAAAAAATAACAATAAAATATTTGTCAATGCCACTATTTACCTATTTTTGCAAGGACAAAGCATTTAAGTGTAGCAACAATAAAAATCTAACAAAGCTTTTATTAACACTTTGTTAGCCGTTTTTTTTTTGAGTGTAGTTAGTACACACAAACTAGATGGAGCTGATAGAGAAAAAGATGGTAAAAGTAATAGAAGTTACTCTTTTGATTCAGATAGCAAAGTTAAACTTTATTATAATATAACTCTGAAAATTGAAATTAAATTAGATATCAAGATAAAAGAGTTTGTTTCTTTACAAACAATTAATTGTTTCACTCGATATCTTTGAATACATTTCATTTTAAGAGCAATACACACAATCCGTGAAGCAATTGCTTTTATCGTAGAATTTTAAATTTTCTTGGACCAACACGTGCCTTGCGAGCATTACCTACGGCATCAACTTTTTTTTTCACTAAAGGACTTGTTCCACCCACACACGTTGAATCCCACAACAAAAACGGATCCCACTTAAACGATCACTTAATATTTGCAATGAGACAGTTTTATAATCAAAGGCAAACACGCCGAGTACACAAAGGGCTGTTGTCCGGCTGAAGGAGGGGCGCGGGCGGGAGGGTCGCACCCCAAAGTTGAACGTTTTTTTGGGGCGTGATTCCCGCGCCGCAGTCCGCAGTCTCGGGCGTTATTGTGCAGTTGTCGTTGCTGGCCAAACAAAACACCAGAATAAACACAACTCTATTGTATCTCAACTCCCGTTCACTCCTAACCGGTTTAGTCCAGTTCGCATCTTTGTTGATATGGTCTTGTTTGATGTTTTTGTTTTTTATCTGTCAATATACGTGCTATTTAAAGTCATGCGAAGTTTTGATTAGATTTTTACTAATCAATTATTATTAGTTTAAATCTGAATATTTCAGTATTTCATGTTCTTATACAAAGTATCAAAAATAAAGAATAGAAATTGAATTGCTTTAAGCTCAAGACGAGTTCCAGAAACTAATTTACTCAGTTGTTTAAAGTGTAGTTCAGTTCAGATATCTTTATATGAAGTATTCTATTTTCGCTCGACTTTCTGCCCTCAATTACATCGTCTAAATTAGCCTTTCTTATAATATTTATTAGTCTTTTTGTTTTTATGGTTGTATTTATTTCATCTGGTGTGCATGTTAAGGGTTTGAAGCCAATCATTCAATTATCAAGTTTACTTAAAGTAAATCCGGGGTAATAAAGTTAGTCGTAAAAGTAAAAGCAGTAACATTCGGGCGCATCGTTTCTTTCTTAGAGGTGCTCTGCTCTTACAAAGGTACTTTATTATTTTTAAGCACCATACTTAGATTGTTGTATCGTTAAGCTAGACTTTACTTTGTTCTTTTTTTATACAAAAAGTCCTTTCCAAGCAATAGAAGATAGAAAACTTCTTAAGACGTCTAGTGTAATAGCTTTCTATAAATAATTTTCTTTGTTTTAAAGTTCTTTATTCAATAGGTTCAACTGAATTGTTTTAATATAAATAAATATTTACAAAAAAAAATATAAAATGGAATGTAACGTTTTAATGATCCGATGTAGGTTCGATGTAAACGTAAGGTAACGGTGAAACACTGTTGCTAATGAAGTAGTATTAGTAGAGGCAGGTAAATTTACAAAACCTCGAAATCCACGAGATGATATTGGATATTCAAACACCGACATGCGTGTCTGTTTGTATCTTTGAACAGTGCAAAGTCAACATGGTTCTAGTTAGAGCCATCGCGGAAGAGGCAATTCTCAGTTGGGATATAAAGGTTAATTTGATAGAACATTTGTATTGTATTGTATTTGTAGTACTGAGTATTTATTCTTTACTTTCATACAATGTACCTTTTAGAGTTAGATAAAAGGACGTAAGTAATTTTAAAAACAGCTATAAAAACATCTGCAAAATTGTTTTTATCAGATTTTGAAATTTGCAAGTCACATTATGTTTAGTTTGAAAAGTGACTATTAACTTTATGTTCATAAACAATAAACATACTCGTACAAGCCGAGGCAAGCCGCACTAATGACTCTATCAGTTTGGAACACACAGCTTCGCCCAAATTTATAAAGTTTCGATTACGACACCACGCCTTAATGAATATAAATGGAGTTATTCTATAAAAGCTTTTTGTAATTACCAGTGTAGAACATGTTTTTAAATATGTTTTATGGATGTAAAATTTATTAACGTAAATTTTTACCTTATAAATAATGGAACTGATGTTTTTTATGGTTGGTTCATGCGTAATTGGTATGTTCGTGTTGAAAAAATATTATTGCTTATAATTTATTAATAAATGATCATCACATCATCTTATTTTTACCATGAAACGTCCATTGCTGGACACTTATAAGGGTTGTCTGTTAGAAATTGCTACCTTAGCAATAAGGGCGCCTTTTTGTACATTTTAGTTGTTATTAAATTGTTTGTGTTATAAAATAAAGATGATTTTGTTCTATCTTCAATAATCCGCTGTATTGGTCAAAAAGTAAAGTTATAGCAAAAACTCTCCTGAAATCAATAAGTATTAGAGATTATTATACCCAAACAATGCCCACCCACGCCACGCTAAAAGAAAAACACGCTCCAAAACCCCAATAGGTTTCCTTAATTAACAACAGCCAATGATTGGAAGGATCACTCAATTACAATCTACCCACACTCTGTTGAAGCTCGCGCCTTAAAAACCCCACCAATTGATTGAGTCAACATTGTTCACGGGACTTTCTAATTGTTCGACTTATAACCCACAAATGTTTGTACTTCAAACTCTTCCTATAAATACCACGGGCTTCCTTTAAACATTCAAATCATACATCGTTCTACCTTAATACCTTGCAATAAAAATCCTTTTCGCTTAGAAAGGCACAGGTCTTACCTGTGTTACTTGTACTAACCCAACGAGAATTTTATAGCTGTCATTGAACCAGAAATAGATACTTCAGATCCAATCGTTTCAAAACATATCGACAGCCAGCAGTTTGATTGGTAATTTAGATAAAGTTAGGACTTATCAATATGCATTTAATAACGTAAACTTGAGATCAAATTGTACCGTGTCGGTTGTTTATTAACAGTTTCATATTAATGAACAGAAAATTCAGATAGCAGCCAGAACCGCGCTACAAAATGTCGGGCGCCGGGGTTTTATTTATGAATACGACAACAAACTTGGCATCTTATTTGAAATTCATAATTTGATAAATATACAAAGTAAAATGGACATAAAATTAAGATTGGGTTCGAACAGAATACAACCTACGGTTTTCTTCTGTAAGGATTAGGAGGATTTATTATCAAAACTGGTGACGACTTCTTAAAATGATTATGTTTTTATTTAAATAAGCAATATTTGTAATGAAAATGGCAGGTATTCTCATAAAAAAGATTAAACATATCCAAAAATACTTTCTTGCAAGCTTAGAGACAAAATTGTGTACATTGCACAGTTCTTTAAAGAGAGGATGTATAGGAGTTGTTGTAAGTAAAAGAAAAACCGAGCAGAGGCCGAGGTGAAGATTTCCATGTTCGCGCAGGAGTTTAGAGGAATCAATTAGCCGCGTCGCCGCCATTTACGTCGCCGCGAGATTCGATGCTTCTTGGTCTAAGATAAAAGACATTCACTCTACTCACTCTGCTCTTGAAACTCGAAATAAGGAGGACTATTATATTCTATTCTAAATAGATGAGGATAAAAAATGTATAAAATTTTTATTAATAAATATTTCTATCAAACATTGTAAGATTTATACAATGTTATTCTCCCATTAAAACATCCGTAAAATCACGCATCTGTATAAGTGTATCTTCTTCGTCAAATTTATAATGATGCTCTAAAATTCTCGGTAGAAAATTTACAATTTGATTTTCCACACTGCATTTCATTTTATTCACGCTTTGCTCTTGCGTCTTGCTCTTCTCACCGCAAGTCCCGTAGCAGATATAACTTAAAGCAAACGGCGCGCGGGATTCCTTCGGGAATAAGGTTCGGGTTCGATTACACTAGGCAACACTCAAAATTTCCCGGGAAAAATTTATAGCGTATTTTATAGATAATCAGGTATCTAATATCAGAAAAATAATAATTTATTTCAATCACGTATAGAATAGGAAATAACTAAATTTCTTTTTATACGGAAATAAACGATCGCCTCAGTATGAAAGCCTTATAAATCAAATGTTAGATGCTTATAAAGAATTGGGTTGCAATATGTCATTAAAGATGCACTTTCTGCACTCGCATCTAGATTTTTTTAAAGAAAATCTAGGTGCAGTGAGCGATGAGCACGGTGAGCGCTTCCACCAAGATATTGCTTCAATGGAAAAGCGTTATCAGGGAAAATGGACCACTGCAATGCTTGCAGACTACTGTTGGTTTTTGATTAGAGAGACACCAACCTCTTCTTACAACAGACAGGCCAAAAGGACAAAAACTAGTTTATTTTTTATGTCTCAATAACACACTTACTTCGAAAAGTTGTTTAAATTAAAAATAAAATTCTCTTTAAAGCTATACGTGACTGGGATGTTTTATTTCCTGTTCTAAGTTTTCTATTGCATGGCGGTTCAGAATCACACAATCAGATCTCTGGGAAAAAATAAAAGATTTTTTTTGTTGCCTAGTGTTATCAGACTGCGCCACGCGCCGTCTAATGAATCGTCTTCATTTGTTCTGTCAACGCCCAGCCACGGCCCATTGCCACTGATTGAGTTTCACGTGATGCCTCTACCGCCAGAAGCTATTTTCAAACTAAACTATTGGTAGCGCGAGCGTTTACCGTGAAATTGAATCGAGAATGAGTTTCGATTTTGTTCCGGGAAAGTAAATAAAATGATTAAAGAATACGAATTGATCAAATTAAAACGGTTTCCCGAATTAGAAAAAAAAAACACGAATTAATGTCACTGAACGGAATTGAAACAGCGGTTTCCTTTAACGTGCTTCAATTATACTCAAAGAGGAGGTTTACCGGGAAACGGCTCACAATTTACTCAATCTCTCCCTTCTTGCTGATTTTTCTTCCTACATCGCATTCAATTCTTTTCTTTATTCTTTCCAGAATAAGGGTTAATTTTCAGTGATTGGATTAGAATTTGCATTCAAATCGCGGGTGGCATCTCCGTGGAGGCAAACATTCAATTAGAGTGCGTTTGACCTGTCAGTCCGCCACCTTTGAGGGCTGCTGCCGAACAAACACAGGGCCCTTCAGCACAAATAGCACTAATAAGGTTTGCCTGATGAACACCTTTTTGGATTCTAAATGGAACATTTACCCGGGATTGGAGATGTTTAAAACTCGACGATCTCTCTGAATTGTCATTTAAATGAAATCGTCGGTTGTTTCTCTTTTATCTCTTAAGGGACGACTTGGAGTTTCCAAGCAAATGTAATAACTTGAAGCTCTAAATCAAGTCTTGATAGTTTCTTAGTCGATATATTATCCTAAGTAAATCTCATAACAATCAAAACCCTTGATTCCGTAGCAACCAACTTTATTGCTTACTTTACCTATATAAATATATTAATCAGCGCTTGGCTCAGCTGACCTCAAAAGTTTTTGAAGGTTGCTCGAAGTTGCAGTTTGGTGGTTTCGTTAATAAATCACGCCGTTCCGTTGAACTTGGTTATGAATTCAACGCGGGCGGTTAACCATCGAAGCAGCGACTACAAAGGATTCGCGCTCCGTTTTAACCCCGTATAGTTTTGATTAAACATCCGGACTGTTTGGCCCCACCATTAGTTTCGGCCTCGTGTCCAGATACTGGGGAAACTGAAATAAGCTTGTGCAAACACGATTGTACTTTGCAAATACTTATTTAGGCTGCTGCTTTAACTGCTTCATTTGTAAGCGTGTCATTGAATCTATTGGTGGTTAACGAACGAATGTTTTCAAATTTTCAAACATTATTAGCATTACCATAATGGTGATTGGATCGCTCATTACTTGCTCAAGTTTTCCTCTATAACAATTCCATTAATGAGAATAGAGAAAACTTGTTCCCATATGCACACACACCCTTTTTGCCGGATAGTAACAATAGGCGAAGGAGCTAAAAGGATTAGGTGCGAAACTCTCACGAGGACAAAAACCTCCGTAATTAGAGTAGAGCTTAGATCCTTCACCCATCGCGACCTTTGTCTAGACGGACCCTAATTTATCAACAACTACCTACAATTGTAGCGGCTGTGATTTATAGATTGTCGCACTAAGTTCGGTACTTGTAAATGATATTGTGGAAACCTTGATCAGACTAACTATAGAGATTTGTACAATTTTAGGCACAACTTTTTATAGTTTAAAGTTTTACATTTCTTTGACCTATGTTTTAAGAATATCAGAATGTGCAACTCATATTGACAAGACGGAATTTTCTTTCTGGACAATTTGTGTCTGAGCGCTATTGAAATACGAAAGATAAAGAAAAAATATAAATCTTGTAAGCGCATTAGCCGTATTACGGTGCCAGAGTGACAGTACATGAAATGGGCCGCCAGTACCACGCCTACGAAATAATGAGCGGACTCATTGAGAGTCGTCAATGGCCGGCGCTAACCGTTCGCCCACCGAATTGTGCTAACCGGACAATAAACTAATCCACGGATAGACTACTCAAGCGATCGATTTATAAATAGGTACCAGTTTTTTTAAGTAAAAGAAAAAAAGCAAGAGAAGATGTAGTTTTTCACATCGTTGAGATTTTTTTCAAGTTTGTAAAGTATATCAATGATGAATTTTCCCTTTCAGCATTTTCATTTAAATTCTTGTATCTACAATTAAAATTGATAACTTTAAAACCCTAATTTCTTCATGTATTTTTTTTTTATAATATAACCTTTGTAAAATTCATCATTTACTTATAACAAATTTAAATTTTGATTATCTTTTATTGTATTTAATGGTGTTTGTTTAGCTAGCATCCATAAAAATGTGTGTATGTATGTTTTAGCGAGGTCTATACAAAAGGCAGTCCGTTTTGTTCTGTCCGGCGGCGGCAGGGTGCGGGTGCGAGCCAATAATCCCGGCTGTCGCATGCACGCGTCACTTTTATCGCCGCACACCCGCCGCGCGCCGTCCGCTACATTTGTCTCCTATTGATTCCTTCATTCCCACATTCGTTTATTTTATCGATTACCTATTTAGCTGTTCTGCTGGTGTTTTATTTGTTGGGGTTGCAGAGAAAGTCATGGTAACTGATTCATTGATTAGTAGGCGAAACTTTAAATTGCTCCCTTGTGTAAGTAAGCAAGCTGTTCAAACTATTTGGAGCGCGGAACACGGCTTTCGTAGATCCAGTGGAGTGAGCTATTCTCGTTAACCGCGAGTAACTCGAACCCTTAAATAAAAGTGTCACCCTCGGTGCGTATTCGCGCCATCCGTCGTTTATCATTTTTTCGATCAGCACCCTCCTCCCGCGCCCCTCCACAGATAACCGCGGGGTTAGTTGACAGCTTTCAACTCGGGATTAACTTCGTATTGCGGCCGAGGAGCGAGAAAAATTTAATAGCTTTTTTGAAGAGATCGGCCTCTAGGACCTTCTTTGATATCCTTGTGTTATTTAAAGAAAGTCTCTTCTGCGTTTAATACGAGTATAAAACGCAACCTAAAAAATAAAAATAATAAATCAGTCTGGAATGGTAGAATTAACCGTTTTTGGTTAACATAATGAATAATGAATACAAACTTTTGAGCTTCAAAGCGGTCATGATGTGAATAAAAATGATTTGAAATTCACAATAACATAAATGATTCGACTCGACAAGCTATTCTACCAATAATAAAACCGTATGACAAACAATGAGGTAGGTAGGTATTAAGCCGCATGAATGCAAAGCTTCATCAGTCGATCAAACATTTGGGAATTAAGTTTGACAACATTGGGCTGAAATGGATGACTGAATGACAAAACATGGAAACGCCGATGGAACGGCGACGAAATCGAAATGTTTTCATTCGGTCGCTGCTGTACAAATATTGATAAAGTCGATCAGTTTTATATTGACAACGTTATAGTAAGTATGGAAGAAGCAAACATTGCAGTCGAGACTATGTTTTGTGCAATAAACAATACATATAAGTCTGCTTATGAAAATCCATTATACTTTATTAAGTCTAAACTTAATTATCATATTTCTTTGACCGTTTTAGTGACGCTTAGGTTGGTCAGGTAAGTGTATCTTACCTGGTGGACAACCGCATCCCCCGTAGTCTCGGATACTCCTCCGAGGTCTCCAGTAGCTCGGCGGTGGTCGGGCCAGCACTTCCCGTCGCAAACGTTCGACGAGGGGCTGCTGCGGCTCCAGCACCGCACTCCGCAAAGCTAAATGCTGTTCTTCTAGAAGCGATAGTCTGTCCTGCAGTCCCTGCTGTTTGTACAGACTGTACCCACTCGAGATCAGACTCATGGCACACGCACACCACAACACTGCACAGTACATCCACGGGTCCCCCGGGCATCTGTCGTCGCATTTCTCCCATTCTCTGTTTCTTTGCTTGTCCGTCTTTTTTAACTCCTTTCTCTCATCTTTCTTCAAATCCTTCCCCGGAGGCAACTTGGCCTCCGGAGGAGCCTTACCCCCCATTTTCAAAATCATCCCGATAATCCTCATGACTCAACTTCGCGAAATTTTGTCACTAACGTCCCCATTTTTCCATTCGAATGTATGTTTTGTCAAGCCAGCCTAGTATGAATGGAGCGATACATTGTAATCACAATAAAGCGTCCGGTCGACGCTTTTCACGGTAAACCTACTCCGTAATGAAGTTTTCGAGAATGATGGAAAAATATACTAAGCTCACTTTTTAAGCACAGAAGCTATCAATTTTTTTTTATAATGAAGGTAGTTAAGTTATTTCACACGTTGACTCGAGTTACGAGATTGTTTTTCGGTTCGGATGTGTCGGGATCGTGTTCGAACTCGCGTGTTGACGGTCGCACGGAGTCGCGACGCAGCGTCCTATGCTCACGGGAGGCGGCGCGCCACTGCCGTTTCTGTCTGCTGGCTGTTTGCTGCGGGTTGCTGGACTGTACCGCACTCTTCCCGTCGACTTTCCTTGCTACTTGCTCGCTTCGCTGTCGTTTTGGGACTTTGAGGGAGACGCTAGAAGAAAAACGTGTGCGATCTGTTTTTCCTAATTCCATGTTAAATTTTAAAAATACGTTATGAAAAGCTATTTACTATGTTTTGTTTGTATATTATGTGAAATTATTTTTATTCAAATTTTTCATTAATTACTTGGACTAACAAAGTACTTTTTTTTATCATCTTCTTATATCTTATCTTTTGTCCATGACCTAAATTGAATTATTAAAAACAAAATTATGTTCCGTAAAATAAAAAAAAGTGGCGAATTTGTTTATATTTATTATCATAAATACCGTTATTTTCACATCATATTTTTTCTATAAAGGGTTAAATTCAATTAATATGTAAGTAGGTATTTAAAATTTAAAACTGATTATTCAATTTTTATTTCTCACGAAAATATTTTTTTTGCCGGAGAGCACCCCTCACATTAATTTGAAAGGAAACAAAAACATTTTCAACATCCACCCAACCACAAAAAGTGCTCGGACTTTACATACGAACGGAAGAACTGCAAAGCTTGAATAGACAAGACGGCATGTGTGTCGGAGGCAGGCACTCGTTTGCCCGTATAAAGGGGATGCGTACAAAAACCTGCAGACCGGAGGAAGCCAAATTGGGCACCAGAGAGGGGAAACTAGTGCGGGGAGTGGGCGAGACACCAACGCTCTGTAATTTAAACTAAACGAAGTGAACACACCACGATCAATAGATTTGCGGGAAACTGAAGGCATAAACTTGAGAGGAAAAGAAAAAACGTTAAATTCAATTCAGAAAAATTTAAATTGGGAATTGATTTGAATACTAAAAGTTACATTGAAAAAGTTGTATCGAATAACAGCGATACATTTGATAATCCAGAACGAGGAAATCGTACATGCTCATTCATGACCCTAACATAATATTTAACATCGCTTTGCCAGTAGATTTTTATCTGCATTAATTAAATTTGTATGGAATGAAAAAAGGAGATGTTTTTTAAACGATAGAGCCTATTAATCTCTTTAATAGAGTCATTAAAAACGAAGTGGCAGCCGCAAGCGCCGCGCCACAAAAAACTTACGCCACTTGATCACCGCCCCTCCCGCGCCCTTTCTCACCCCCCACAGACCATGCACCATGCATCTCTTTGTAATAAACCACTCGTAATAAAATTATAAGATAACTTTGATAAGTAGCCATCACACGCATACCAATGTTAAATACGACTCCAGCCACTAAAAACTCGTTATCAATATCTTAATGGTCATTTCAAATTTTTATTCCGGTTATTTATGACCAAGACTCAGGGTTAGCGTTACGACTTTGTAATTGGTATTCAAAAAAGTTTAAATACCACTAAATACTAAATATTTACAAGATCCGGTGAGATTAAGTGCAGTTTGTGAGTTTAAAGAGGAGTCGGTCCCCCTCACAGCGAGCGCAGGCTTCATTAATATGTTAAAACCTCCCAAAAATGGTTCATCGGAGACGCAATCCGCACCAGCGCAGTAGACAAATGGCTGCAATTAAAACTAGATTGTCGTTATTTAGCAGGACGCCGCTCGCCGTCTGCAGCACACTGGCGCTGGCGGGCAGCCGGAGTCGCGGGACGCGTGATCCATCTCCCGCTTACTTGTTTGAATTTAATTTAAACTTTTGTACTTCGTCAACTGCTCAAGGCTCGCTGACAGCTCAGTTTTTTAATTTAATCCAGCTCACACTTTTAAATAATTGAGCGACTACCCAAACTCACCCTCTGTAACTTTGCCAAACTTAGAAGTTTGTGTAATGATTATGAGCCGAACGAGTGTCGGGGAAAATCTTTGCCGCCAGACCCGCCAGATCACCATCGTCTTGTTGTATTCTCAACTTCGACGGTGACTTAAACAATCGTAAAAGTCTGTTTCACACCTTCAGTGGAAATATTAAAGTGTCTGAATTCGGGTTTGTGCGAAACAACGAAATAAACAAAGTTTCCCGCAGCGGGGAGTGTAAATACGCGGCGAAAGTATTCGTGCTAAATTGGAGCAGTTTCGTTATCGAATCGTCAGCCTTGTTTACAGTCTGCGGAGGGGCGAGGCGTGGTGCGGGGGGCGATGCGGGAAACTTGCGGGGTGTAAATTGAGCCACTTCCTCTATTTTATGAATTGTCGCCTCCTGCCCGGCCGGTATTGAGTTCAAGTGGTTTAGGATGGTCATAAATTTCTGAAAAGTTTGCAAAAATTCGCAGTTTCTCCGAGCCGGGCACTGTTATTAGCATAAAGTATTTTTCAGTAGTCATTTTCCCCTCTTATACTTAAAACCGATAAATAAAATGCATTTCTTCTGTGCTGTTTACCCATAGTGCAGAGTTGTATGAATTTCGAGATGTATTTGAAATTAAATTATATGACCCCAAGACATTACCACCAGTCCGAGGGTTCAGGGTAGTTTATAAATCACCATCAGTATGCGTAGCGGCGGCGGTTAGGGGTAATTAGAACGACTCTGTCATCTGAATAACAAATGGATGGACAAGTAGGTACTGCATTAAATTGGTCAACCCTGTAATTGACAAAACCATGGGATTGACAAATTTTACCTTTGTTAAGCTTTACATCGCAAGAAGTTTTGAAAACCTCAAGATACGTTTATTTTATTACTAGCGACCCGCCCCGGCTCCGCACGGGAAAATGGTTATTGTGGGTTATCCTTAAGTGTATTATGCATGTATTATACATATAAACCTTCCTCTTGAATCATTATATCTATTTAAAAAAAACCGCATTATAATCCGTTGTGTAGTTTTAAAGATTTAAGCATACATAGGGACATAGGGACATAGGGACAGAGAAAGCGACTTTGTTTTATACTAGGTATGTAGTGATAGTGATTTCAATACAAACACTTTATAGCACGCGAACGGAAAATAGTAAAATTATAACTTATCATCTCCAGCGTTAAGCAAAGGGCGGCCTTGTTGATTAAAGCAATTTTTTCCAGGCAATCCAGCTAAGTAAGAAACGTTAAATATTAGAAGCGGGAAGGAAACATTCAAGAAAATAAACAACAAACCAAAATAAAAAAAAAAATTATTATGTGTGCGTGCGTGTAGGTAACATTATTATATATAGAAATATAAATAAATGTAGTTTTAAACATATAGTTATGATGTAAGTATTATACTATAAGAATAAATATTATTAAATAATTTGTTCACAGCAACCAATCCAAAAAAAGAATTAATTTTCAGGAAGAGGAAAAATATAAAATGTTATTGAGTATAATATAATAGTATATATAGTATATATATTGTACCCAAAGAGATTTGAAGAGCCAGCTTAGCTCTTTGATTGTACCTATCTACATTTAAAAAATACTTTGGTTATTTTTGGTGCTTTTTTTATTCATCTAAAATGATTACTATGTTTAAAAAAACTGTCAAAATGTCATTGATATTGTCTATTTTTACTGAACAATCTTTTCAAACTATGGCGTTATCTTTAAACTATTTTCGTAGTAGTTCTAAACATTCTCAGGACCAATAAACTTTAATTCTCACTGTAATGCAATAAAAGAAAGGTACAAATTACACAAGCTAAAGGTACTAATTTTACAATCACCGGGCGTCTAAACACAAGTTTAGGATGAAAACAATCGGGCTTGGTCCGGCAATAAAGATACTGAGCCGCGGGCGAGGCCGGCCAGAGGTGTAAATCACAAACGAATAAGTACCAACAACCCAGTACACTTGAGCTTTACACTTTACCTACGGGAATAACTTTCCGTTTGAATATTTCGATACTTTTTCCTCGCGAGGAACGACTTCCCTTTGTTTTTGCGATAAAAGAATTTAGAGTAGGGTGTTTATGTTTGATTCTGTAACGTTTGCTTCGCATTTATGGAGTTGTGCATGTTTTTGTACAATACAATCACAATAAAATGGATAAAAAAAGTATATCAAAGTATAATACAGAATGTTTTCAAAAATACCTGCATTGGACAAATATTATCATTGTATAGTAAAAGCAACGCGCCCTCGTCTGCGATTAAGACTCAATTCGACTATGCAGAGCCAGGACAAAATTGTTTGTTTTAAATATTAAAATAAAGATGATACAATTTTAAGGAAGCTAACTTGCTGCACTAGAATGTTGCATCATCATCATCATCATCATCATCATCTCAGCCGAAAGACGTCCACTGCTGGACGGAATGTTGCATAACTCAAGATAAAGCAACAAAGCCTTCTTAAGAAGTCAAATGAGGTTTATCCTCCAGTCGTGACATTGCCGGATATAGGTCGGCTGGTGGGCATTACCGAGTGTTTATTGCTGGTTTTATAGTGCTGTGAGCTCTCTAATGCCGCAGTCGTGCGTTCTCTGCAGTTACCAGCTTTTTTGTTCCACCTTAATGGCTTAATTCCTGACACCGCTCCTTACGTGAACGTGGAAAGGTCGGCGCAATCAGAAATAACCAGTTGTAGCTGTTAGTTTTCTTGGAAACCTCGATTTCTCGAATCGAATCGGTAAAAAGTTGGTAGTGGTTTCACCATAATCGTTTAGTTTACTGGGAAAATATTGGAAGCTTTGTTTGTAGAACCAGAACTTTTCTAAGGAAAAGCTCTGTTTGTTTCTCTTGGTGGCAACATTGAACACGTAATTGGAAAGAAACTAGACTACAATAAGAAACTAGTCCGCAAAGAGAAAGTTCAGTGTATCCAATCTGGTACAAAGTCTGCACAATCTGCGCACGCCATTGATTAATGCTGATAAGTTTGACTACTTTCAGTAATGAAACAAGACAGTTGGCGACGTGACGAGGTAACGGGTCGAAAGTTGGGAGTTAGGACAATTACCCACTGCCACCATGTGTGTTTAGGGTGCGAACACGAACCAACCGAGCTTGAGCTGTGGTGACACTATAATAATATTATGACACTACTATTATAAACAGTATTATTATAAGTAACTATCTATAACACAATATACTCGTACTTTATTGCACACAAAACAGTACAGTAAAAATGATAGTATCTATCTAAAAATGTTATCATGTGATAACATTTTTGAAATTTCTTCGTTTCTTCTAATATTTACTATAGACGACGACAGCAAATTGCTGATTTATTATTATTATGATTTTAGGAAAACACTTTAGGAGCCAGTATTTTCTATCTTTGACAATCTACATCGTGATTATGTATATAGAGGACAAAAAAACAAGGTGCTAAACTATACCTTGAAACGACAGGAATTTGAAAATAACTTTCAGTTCTGATTTTCTTTCATACTTCTACCTCAATTCCTTAAAAGATGTCTCGTCGTGAGTTTTTTTATTGAAATCACAGTCATGCCCATTATTTAAATTATTATGTTGTATTTACTTATTGAACTGCCTTTACAAAACATGATCACAATACTAGTCTCATAAAACATTGTAGTTTAAGTTTTTGTTAGATGACTTAGGTACTTCAAAATAAGTGGTACATTTATCTGAAATGAAATAAGTAATTAACATTATTAATTACCGTAACAAAAGCTATAACGGAAGGTCAGATTACATTGGTGTGTAGATTGTGTGAAAGCCTACGCGGACGCGAGCTGTCCGTATTATCTTTCGCAACAATTACTCCCTCCCTCCTCCAGAATAGACAAGGGTGTAACTTTGCAACTTAAACGGTTAAAGTCGTCTTTACACATAATTGTAACTGTTCATGTAAGTGTTGTGACCCGAATATTTACGTGAACTTAACACATATGAACACCCCTTTATAATCCAAAGTTTGTCTTTGTTTGGCTCCAAAGTGAAAAGCGCCTTAAATCGTTAAACAATCTCCGGCGATACTCTCAACACTGATTAATAATAATCTCCTGCGGGGAGAAGGATCTGTTTTGCTAAATTAATCTTGTAACAGAATACAGCTGAGCCAATTTATATCATTATTGGATCTATAAACTGTCGTTCGGGTCCCGAAGCTACTAAATTAACCATATTTACAACTGACGCTATAGATATTAACGATCGGTTTGCGAATTATCCGCAAATTTATATTAACAACAAAGAAGACCGCTTGGGTTAGGAGAACTACCTTATCATCCCTTCAACCTGTTGAAAGGATCAGAAAAGCATTCATTACGGAATGAAGGGGATTTGTTCATACGAGTAACATGAAAGGTTGTAACATGCCAGAGTTTATGTGGCCGTGTATTAAAAAGAAAATTAATCAAGATAAGGCTGGCGGCGAGTCGCGGCCCGCGTCCGGCCCGGCGTATCGAGCCCGCACCACTTTGTTCGCGCTCATTGAGCTGTGTAAAGAGATACAGCACCCCTGTTTTATTTATATCACCCTGTTTATGTTTCTCTGTATCCTCTCCTTCCGCCACATAAATTGCTTTTTATTTGGCAACTCGTTTTCTTTAACTCTCATCTCACATTCAACAAGTTTAATATCGACTGAACACATCCAAGACAATGACATTGGAAGTGGGTATTCGACAGTGATGGATAAAGCCTGCGAAGGTAGCAAATAGCGATTGTCATACGAAGATGGCAAATCCGAGGCGGATAGTGGAAGATACGATTTAGCGAGCGATTTCGCCCGCGCCTCCGCCAGGGGTGGCGCCGACCATTTATTTTCCCTCGTTTGATCTCCGAGGAATTTCTTTTATCAGCTCCTTCATTCATGTGAGACTGAGGCTTTGCTTGCCGATGCTTTCTCCACAATTTATTATGAAGTTTTAAATGGGAAAAAAGATGATTCGAACCGTTTTATTGATGGCGGAGCTCATTCGAAGCGGGCGATCGTTTATTGCTTTTGTGGCAGGTTCTTTTATGCCAGACAGGAATACAGACTGCAATACCTTCACTTCTCGCATTATCGATACTCGTAACTATGATTTATACAAAGAGGTACGACTATGAATTGCCAATGCCGGTACCATCGGTTTATTTGTGAAAGAGGGTAAGTTGGTTTACAGTCTGATACGAACCCTACTGTATATGAATTTGGTTTTTGCAAGGAGAGAGTGGGAGATATATATTTTTTAGCATGTTTGTTATTCTTTACACGTTGTTGCTATGTCGTCGAGTGATCGTAAACCTTGCAGCGAACCACTACCACCGTCCCCATATTATACATCTCCCTTTCACATAAATCTATCGACGCTGGCCAGATACCGGGTCTGTACTAAATAACTGCCATCAACGCTTCCTATGACAAATTACAGGGACGAACTAATAAACTCGACGACATCCGACGCAGATGGTGCAAAACAGCGGAGATGTGCCCCGGGATGTGTCCTAATAACTCAGAGCTCGCGTGTGTCGGAACAAACGGGACACGGTAATGTCTCGCAAACATTCTCCCCGGGATCCCCGCCCTCGCCCCGCGTCCTCGGACACGGAACAATGTAAATTAATCTCAAATGCGTCGCGGACGGATGAACTAGTTTCCAAGTCGCATGTTGCATTGTTAGCACAAGCTTGATACAGAATGGTTCGAATTGAATCAAATTTAAATCCCTCTCAGTTTAATCATATGCAGAATAGGATACTATTAATCTTCTATTTAAACACGAGGAAAGGTTCTTGTGTTTGATCAACGTTCGGTTTCGGTTGAGAGAGTTTCCGAGGCGGATTCCTCTCGACTGCTCTCCCCACAGAGCGTGCTTACATAAACACCGATCCAGGGGAAATTGAGACGTTTGTCTTTGAATCTACTTCGCAAACATTACGTACACTTCACAAGCGGCGTGTTTGTCTAGCTGTACAGACACATACTCTAATAACGAGAACGCAGTCACGAATGATCGTCGATATTATAATACTCCTTTTGGAGTATTCCATTCTATTGTGTAACATTGTATAACATTCTATTGTGTTTCACATTATTTATACCACTGCGATAACATTTAAATTATATGCTTAGTTGTTAATTAGCTTAGGTATTTAATAATTGATTTCTTAATTTATACTTAAGACTAATACGTAGCTTTACAATGGTAACTATGACACAGTGCGAAGGTACATTTTCCGAGCGCATTTTGCTAACATCCATCACTTATGAATGTAACATTTAAATCTGTAATTTTTACAATCATTGCTTGTAGACGTTTGCTTCGCTGTCTGTCTTACATCGAACATGCGGTAGCATGTTTGATGTAAGACAGACAGTATCGAATAAACATAAACAAGAACACGAAAAGGTGTAACAATGAGCGGGAATTTGTAGGGCGGACGAACCTGACAGCGACCGATGATGAGACCGATAGGGCACGCATTGCGACCGTTCCCATCAAATTCAAATGCAGGGTCACAAGTCAGGCTTTCTTATAAAGCAATTTGAATATTAAACACCAAAAGCCATGCCGTTTGAACACAATAATTACAAACTAAGTCAAAAGGCTGTTTATTTAAAGGACAGTCTTTGTGAGGCTTCGACAGTCTCCGTACTTTGTAATTAAGCAGTCGATACTGTGCAAATAACTTTTAATTAAGTGCTTCCTTACAAGAACCAAAGGGATTTTTTTACAAAACAATAACTCGACAGCGAAGCAAACGTCTTCACATATTTAAAAATGAATTACTTAGGTACTTAAAAAACAACAACTCAATTTGTTTCAGGATATTGAGATACTTGGAAATATGAGACTTTAATTAGATTTTGCAAACAAAATCCTGCTCTTGTTTAGGCTTACAAATTACGAATCACTTTTGATAAGATTATCCTGTTTAATTTTATTTAGATTGTAATACATAGGTATCTCTGTATCATAATTTTTGTATTGTGTGTCCAAGATATTATAAATACTTTATTGTTATTGGTTAGTGTTGAATATTGTCTCGCTATTGTAGATTTTATCTAAAAGTACCAAACGGCAGCAATATCCGCGGTAGTCGACAAATTGTCGTCCGCTAACGAGACGAGCCTTATCGCCCATCTCCAATTGGATATAAATTTATGTGCCTGTAGATAATACGTACAGACAAATATAAAAGTATTACTGCCTCGTGTTAATAATTAGATTTCTTTTAAATTACCAAGATTTAGAAAACCAAGAAAAAGATAAAAGGAATTTTACAATATAAACCGACGTTCAAGTCTGTAATATTGATTCAATAAATATAAAAATCGACTAACATTCTCTCAAACGACAAAACTTTTTCAACTCTCAATGCCGATTGTATCTCCAATCACCTTCAAACTATCACTCTCAAACGTGCCAGCACTTTTCTCGTCAATGGTACACGTCCCCCCCCATTTGACGCCCGCATCCAAAACTCTCGATCACGAACTGTTCGATCCTTATCGCTGATTGTCCCGCGACTGTTGCCTGTCAGCTGACGACATGACGCGCATACGACACCACACAACAATGGCATTACCTACCTACGTTAAATCAAACCAGCACGCTCGTGGAATACGTTATCGAGATATTTGATCAGAACTTATCTCGTTAAGACACAAAAACTTTCTAATCCGAATCCGAAGGACGAATTGAAGAACAAAAGTTAGGAATGAAATTAGGACTTGCAAGAGTTGGAAATCAAACAGATAGTCAATAATTCGTTTCAGGTGAATGCCTTTCGCTACGATAAAGTTAGAAGGGTTTATTCAAGTCTCTTGATTTAAATAGTTCTATCGCTTTAACTCCAGACAATTTTTCAATACTACAAATCTCGACAGATTTGTTGTGGGTTTTCAATAAATAGGTAAATCACCTTGCAATGAGGCATTATGAATCGATTGGTGAATGTTGATATTTGATCTAGTGCCAAATCAGACCTTGTTTTGGTTTAGCAATATAGTAAAGTTATCGGCTGTGACCCGGCGCGATGTTTGGCATGCGCCACACGCTGCGTTTATGACCCTCTATGCTGGTTTGCTGGCGCTTCGTCTTTATTTAAACCATAAAGTGGATATAACTGCTTTATTGTCCCAAGTACTTTAACAAACATAGCAGTCGCTCCAGTATTAAACTGCCAACATAAAACTGGCAAAGTTATATATCCTTTTTGTTCTTAATGGAAAATATTATTGTTTAGAAACCTATTTACTTTACGTAACCTACATCGCTGGAATTTCACAACTTAAATGTATTTGCTCGTGGATTTCAGTAATACCTCCGCGTGCTGGATCCGGTTAATGCTCATATAAATAGTGTGATTTCCGACACTATCGGGTGAATATACAGGCGATCTTAAACACCGCGCGCTTCAGTGATGGGATCAATTTGTATCGCTCCCGACTCAACGCCGAAACAACCCTCCAGCGCACGAATTACAACTCTAAGTGCTGCACTTAAAGCTAAATTCTCCTCATAAAGTGGTGATACCCAGCTAAAGTCACAATAAACCGGTAGATGGGGATAGGAAGTAGCCGATGTATCTTGATCTTTTGGTCTTTTCCGGTGCGCTTCGTAGCCCTCCCTTTGTGGTTCTGATAAAAGCATAGTTAGAGGTCTATGTATACTGGCGTAGTTGTAGTAAAGCTGTAATTGTACGTAATTTGTGTGCATGGGATGCGGTGCCAAAGCTTGCCCGGACCGTGTGGAATGCAGGCGCTATATTGGTGTCTATGTGACCGTATCATATAACTCTTGTGCAAAATTAACTGTAAACCCACCCTCCTAAAATGTCAACGTAAAATTGTATCTATTATTTAGATCGCTGTGTATATGAGTATCAACATTAGGATGGCGACGCACCTGTAAAAATAAAATACAAGAGACAATTCCGAGGCAATATTACCAAGTTTCCGAGCGCATAAACATTTCAGACTCCTCTGGGACAACTCGGTCCTTTGTGTTTTTATCTTATGTGACCTAAGTTCGTGAAATATTGCCTTGAGATGAGTTCTTGTTTTCTAGATTTCGCTTTTATCGTCTGTCGATAGCGCGCGCAAATAACTGCTGGCAGGATTGATTGAATCATTGCTCGATACTGTTCCATTATTTGCGAGCATTCGTTGATGACGTTGCTATCGGTTCATTAGTTAATTTTGTCGCAGTCGGCTAGTTTTATACACGCAGCTGGTTGATGACATTCAAACGCTCATTTAAAGCTTTGGGCGCTTTGATTTTTGGCATTAAGGAGTTGAAGCGACATAAATTAAGTCCGGCTTGAGTTCGTTCAAAGGACGAAGCCCTCGGAGTTTTGTCGAGTGTACTTCAAATATTTTTTATAATGAAATTAATGCATTCGCAATAAAGATTGGCGTCAGACCTTCTGAACCGTTGAAGCCAGGGTTGTCCTAAGCCGAACTTTTATTAGCGTGGCTTTATCTCGAGGCCCCGTGACTTTTGCAAATTAAGCTCATTAAGGCGCGCCCCTTAGCAAGTTGGTCTGCATTCTTCTACGACTTATTTCCTAGTTGGGTCGCTCGGGAACTTGGCCGCAGTAGGGAAAACAATTTTTTTGTTTGAAACTTTCTATGAAGTTACTAGGAATGTTAATGAAGTAATTGGAAAAGCAGATAATACTGAGAGTATCTTCTACAATGCGTATTGAAATTTTATACAAAATGAAAATCCAAAACAAAACGTACAAAAAGTTAGACGTTTCTCTAAGAGCTTTAGCTTTTGTCTCGGCCGAGAGCGACAACAATTGCTTAATTATTTAATTCCAACAACGTCCCAAGGTCCTAATGTCCCCGCTCTTGTACTTTCAAAATGACTTCCGATTAGCTATAAAACATTATAACTTTCCTCCCAACTCCACCAGAACTTGGGGAGCGGTGAATGGAACTTTATTCCAACCGGGGTAATGAAAACTTGTGCACGTGGAGTGGAGATATGACGAAATCTGTTAAACGACAAATTCTTCAAAACTTTGTTGATGGTAATGGTTCTATAAAATAGAAGAGCATTTAGCGCAATTCCATGTCTCAATTTCTAAAGCATTTAATTTTTGCAGCAAACATCTTCGTTTCTCGTCTCTTTGGAAGTTTCTTATTGTGTAAGAAATAAATAATACTCGATACCTGTGAAGTGTCTGAATAATTTATTACGCGACCGTTGGAAACATTTCATTCCTTTCAATCGAAATAACGAAATTTTTTTAGTAGATTTCGCGCCATTCACAAATCACTCGACCCCCGCCCCCAAAAGTACTTTGAAAAGAAAAGCGAATCAAAAGCGAACGATTTCTGAGTCACAAAGATTATAAAACGTGTTTTCGAGTCGTCGTCGTGTCGAATGAAAAGCTCTTGCGAATACGTGGATGATTCAGATTCCTTCATTCTAGAATTCTTTTCATACGCCACAACTCTCGATGCGGATATTTTTGAAACAGTTTTATTTTCCTTGGCGTTGCTCTTTGAATTTATACGAGTAAAAGTTTTAAAATTCATGGAAATCTCGTTCTTCCGACGACGACGACGCATTCAAGACTCGTGAGCTCCATGATATCGAAAAATAAATTACGGGTCATTTTGTTGTTTCTAAATTGATCGTTTCCCATTTAGGGTAATCTCTAGAACTCTATTAAAAGAAAATGGTCGTTAATGTTCATTAATATAGTCGGAGTGTAACATTTTGATAGTGTTGGGGGCGTGCCGTGTGTGCTACACGAGTTAATGTCGTAATGTCGTTGTTGTCGTCACGACGCATTAATGCTGGCACGTCATTACCGTCCTCATATCATTACCATACGTCGGCTCATTACCGCCCGCGGCCCACCTCGCTTCACCAAGTTTTATGTCTTCATTAGTTTTATCTGTTATATCTAACTGTACGACACTATTTATAATTTTACTGCTTGATATTATTTATGTTATGACGACTGTATCAGGTTAAGTACCATCAACAGCCGTTTTGTTGTATATTATCATTATCATGGCAAGTTATTTATGATTTAATTTGTGTAACATTCTAAAAACTTATTTATGAAATCTTCTACATAAATAGCCCCTAATTTGTAGACCATTAGATACGCTTTTTGAAACTTCAAACATATTATATAATGTTTTTACTGTACAAAAAAGATAGATTAGACTAAAGATAGAAACATCAAAAAACAAGCTGGTAATAAACTTTCCACTAAACTACCTAAAATGAGAATTGAATTGAATTCTCAAAAGTCATAGCGCTTAAATAAATTCCTTAGTTCCGAAGATAGCAGCAGCTTAAAATACGGAGAATGCGATTTTATCTTTAGAATAACATTTGGTACCGTATGTAGGTGCCCACACAGTGAACAGTAGTGGGCGTTGTATACACAAATGGGAGATAATTTTTGACATGCTCATCTTTTATAATGTAAATTAAATGAAACATCGCATTTCTCATAAAAGCGAACCTAACGAAGGGCCCCCGCTGAGATGATTCTCTATTAGTCGTTATTACGTTTTGTTCATAATGGTATTGCTTCTATTCAATCAAATAAACAAATTAGTGTATTGGTTATTTCAATAAAACTAAACTGGAAGTATATTACTTATGTAAGTAATAATAATATTATGAAAAATCAGTATCAGTTCATAAAGGTTTCTACTTATATGTTCGAGTCGCCTCTGATTCAGAATGTTGCAGACAGGCCCTAGTCGACATCATAAATTTATTTGCAGAACATGTTTTCAATTACCATTTTTTAAAAATACTCGTATTTTAGGCTACGTAGTACCTACTTATAAGATCCTTGAGTATTTATTATAATTTATATGTTTGTTGCTGAAATGTTGTATGTATATAATGTTATTAATCTTTAAATTGACAGATATGTAATTAATTTAGTGTGTTTAGTTTAATTGACAATCGTATGCCGCAAGGTTTATAATAAAGAGTCTGTTTTGAATTATATTGTTTAATCAACAATTTAATCAATTATCGAATTTTTATTAATTTATTTAATTAATTAGATCAATAATCGAATAAAATAAATGATTTTGATTATATTTTTTGCATATTTGAAATAAATTTTAAACATCAAACCACCATACACATTATCAATCTATTCTCGCCTGAGATCTTGTTTCCAAAAATATAATTGATACTCGTAATCTTATATATGATGTAGGTTTTCTACCCTTTTAATGCATTGCACAAAAACTAGCAAACTTTTCAAACTGTAACCTTATCAACAATAGCCTTCAGCATCACAATACAATGTGTAACTTTATCCCGAGGCTTTCATATCGCCTTCCATTGAGGCTCCCTACATTGAGAAGCCACAATGGCTCGCATGGGCGTGTCAGAATGTGCATTAATCATGTGGCGGGCAGCGGTGGCCAAGCTCAGCGTTTTTATGAGCACCGGGCCCCTGGGATCCGCGAGGAGGAATAGGATCAAACCCTCATCGGAGATAACTTGTGGGAATTGGATGATTTAGTGAAGGGTGGTTACAAGTTGTTTCAGGATGCAGGCCTATCGATGCTGTCCGCGATATTGGATTGTTGTCTGTTTGATTAATGTTTGAAGATTTGAGATAATAGATCGGTTACATAATTATATTATCTGTATTTAAATACTTACCGTATCCAATTTTCCTTTGTCAAAATTCTTATTACTTACAAGAACTATTTGAAAGCATCTGTAGCTGTTCCACATCCGCTAAGGGCGGGTTCAAGTTACGCCACATACCAATTTACGTATATTACAGTTTTCTAATTTGTTTGTTCCACGAAAAACAGAAGTTAAAAGCTGTACACATCTGCGAAAAAAATCAAGGGTTGTGAAGAGATTGCTAGTGTTTATTATTCATTGGCCTTTGTCCAGCAGTGGACGTCTACAGGCTGAGATGATGATGATGATGATTATTCTTTGATCTCCTTATTCACAGTAGCGACGGAATTCGGTTAGATTCGATTCGATCTTCCATAAGTATTAAAATAGCCGTTAGTGAGACCTTGGAAGAAAATAGGGACTTAATTTTAGTCCTGTTACCGAATCCTCACAAGGCGGGGATCCCCCGAGGGACGGGGAGGATAAATCGCTGACCACATCTCGGCCTTGGGGGTACACGCACTAATTAGCTGCCGGATTTTCCTCACAAACATAACACAAAGAAAAATCATCTTCGTAGAGATGAGGCTTTTGTTTTTTCGTTATTTTATTTTTTCTGCCCAGATAAATGCGCGTTTGTTGTAGAATTTGCTAGTTTCTGTCACTTAAAAGGTGATTATTGGAGAAATACGTTTTATTTTAAGTGGATTTCTAAAAGTGCTTCCGACTATAAGTATTGAGTGTTTCAGTGCCGGCGATTACTTCCGCAAACGAGCCGCTAAGAGTCCGCTAAGCCAAATTGCGAGCCTGGCGACACGACTCCATTTGCAAATTACATTGGGACATTCCCTCCTACCTTATAAATACTCGTATACAACCCAAACTTTTGCTTCAAAATAACCACAAGCCTTCATGTCTTTAACAGGAGGAATCTTTAAAAGGGCATATTCAGTCAATGGATCTGATCAACTTCCTTATAAACAAAATGACATTTCCATACAAACTGTCGGACTATTTAAATTTTGTATGGGAGGAACAGTTGTTTTTTCTCAGTGTAAAGTTACTTTGGAAAAGTTGCTTAAAACTGTTGATCGAGCTTGTCCTTTCAGTTTTTTGCTGAGCCTTCACTTACAACCTGTATATGTCAGATATTTACATTTGTTACTCATCGCATGGTTTTCGAGGTAATTAATAATCATTTATTTATTTCTCTAACGAATTTTTCATCTTTCTATCTGTGACTAAATTCACTTTTTAAGCATGCAAAATGCTTGTGCCAGGTGACTTTGCTTGCTCTTCCAAAATGTTATTAATGTTAAATGGTTACAGTACAATTTTTTTTACCATTTAGAAAAAATCGCACCTTCAGGATTAAAGAGACCTAATTCAAAAAATAGGGAAAATGAGTTATCGTAATAAGGTGACCTTAAAAAGGATGCTCTTTCATCTGAGTAGTATTGAAAAAGCTTAGTTTGGTCAGAGCGAGAGAAACAGTAATGTTGGTCTCTTTATTATTGACCCCGCGCCACTGCTTCCCTCGAACTAAGCAGACCGATTCAGAGATGTTTCGCAAAGCGTAGGAGAATTACGCTGCATATTCATTTTTAAATGGACCTAAACACAACTGAGTTGTTTTATTTTCAAGTAAAAAGTTAGGTTAAAGACAAGTTTTTAGTATTAAGTTGACCTTATTCATTTTTGAAACTCTTTATAACCGAAGCTTTGGTTGTTTTTATTGTCCTAGTTAAGTTTAAGTCTGTTTAGTTTCAAAAAAGTACAATATTTTTTATATTACTATTTACTAAAGTGCCCCAATTGAAAAAGAGTCGTATTATAACTGGAACTATTTGGTATTAAAGTGACTTAAAATGCTCGGGAATATTTCAGCTGTATATAAAAAGCGTATTTATTATTTATCTTACATAGAATGTTATAAATACGAAAGCTTATACATTAAACTTTAAAAAAAAATACAGTTTACAGTATTTTTTCTAATTTGCGACAAATAATTCAATATTTTGTAGGACAAGCCCAAAATCTTAATCTTTAATCGCGATTTCCCACAAATTAGGTTTTTTGAGTTAGGTCACTTTTATTCTGAAGGTGCGAAATGTTCCAGATAATACCTACTTATGTGAGGTGAGCCTACTTGATAAATCTTGGTGTCAAAATTGTTGGACCGCCCGTATAGTACTACCTAAATCTGTATATAGTCACCGAGACCAACGGTGGCGTTACGTGCTTTCCGGAATCACGTTTATTTTCGAAAATTCTAGTAATTTAGCAATTTCCTAACTGAACTGGGCAAGCTAGATTCGAACTCGGAACCTCCATAATATGAGGAAAGCATTTTATCACTCGGTTACGGAGGCTGTCTCTATCACATTATCTTCACATGTATAATTAATTGCTTCGATTCTTGTATCTAAGTTACCTACATTATTCGAGTTTTTTTTATGATAAGATTATTACCATTGTTTGATGTAAATATTGAAGTGCAATTTTTGACGCATCGCATCCCTCAATCAGAGCCAGAAAGCAATGCAGGCCAACCACCTTTCCGGAAACAAAATGCTGTTATTCGAAATTAAATGTTGCCATTATGGTCTGCTGTCTCTTTTGAACTGTCATAGTTATTAGTAAAAAAGAACGTGAAGCACCTAAAATTTTGTTAACATAAAACCAGTAAATTTTTTCGTCAACTCATGAATAAACCACAAATCTCCTGTCTATTATTCGGCGTCCATCGGATGACAGCGCTGGAGCTAATTGATAGATAATGAACAGAAAGGGCGATGGACACGATCAGTCATACACGACATTGAGCGGATGATCTCTGCTCTGCCGCGCCGATCAATCAGCCTGATGCCTGATGCCTGATCCATGAACACGGACACTTGACGGGAAAGCGGCGGCCATAATGGACCCCTAACCTAATTTGCAAATATTGGAAAGACACAAGAATGCCATGCTGCATTCGGAATTGAAATACATTCAAAATTATACGGTTTTTGCTTGCGGCTACGCTAGTGAGTGTTGTATTTTTTTAGAGCGGGACCTCACAAAATGCTGGCCGTAGTAGGTTTGGGAATATGTTTGGGAATATGTTTAGGTAGATAAAATACACTTTAAACACGAAATAAATCTTAAAAGTACCAGTACCGTGCGAGCACTTCACATTGTCATAAGTATAACATAGAAGTAGTAGATCGAAACAAAATTCGTAGCAGTATAATATGAAGTAGTAAGTATGTATAATAGTTGCTTGCTTATTATTAGAAAATAATGGATGATTTTTAATATATACAAATTTTCTATTCGTTTATCCAAGAAACTCACAAGTAAGTAGGTACCTACTTAACGTATAACGCAGACATATCGTACGATAATTCAATTTAATAAGCATTATAATTATGATTATGGTAATCACAAAGCATATAAACGCCGCTTTTCTACCAAAACCATTTGAACCGAGCACTAAACTTTGAACTTTGTGTCCATCATGATAGAGATTCACTTCAATTTGAGTCATGTACACGTTTAGTTTCCGCAGTGGCAGCGTGATTAATGAATCAGATTGAGCGGACATGGGGAAGTGTCTAATCGGTACATTGATGTATTAGTGGAAATAATAGACGCACATACCCGCTGCCCGCATACAAGGGATGAAAAAAGAAACCTTTGTCTAATGAAGAGACGGCACGTGAAACGGAAGAAATGAGAGAGCAGCTTAATCCACCAAGCAGGATAATAAATTTAAGTAATGCGGTATAACGTAGGAAGGCAACGAGGAAAGTGCCAAATAAAATTCCATTGCTTAAGTCTGACAAAGAGAATACTCAATAGAATCTGCAACAATGAAAAGGTAGTCCGTTGAAAAGTGATTTTGAAACAGGGAGCAGGCAAATTTAAATCTATCGGGAGATGACATCAGAGCAGTTGATTGATCGCTGCAGCCGACAGTCGCGCAACTATTTAGCGTCTCCTTATCAACAAACAAAAACATCTCCGCGATTTGCCGAAGCATTAACAGGAGGAGCGGAATTTGCATAAATTTGCGTTAAGTAAATGGGGTCCCTTGACAAGTTTAATCTTGTCTTTAGAATTTATTGCCTCCGACTGCCGGCTGCAACCTCCTAGCCTTTGCATTGGCTGAATAAATATTTGGCTTTAGTTTAAAGCTTGAGGAGTCGCAACAATTTTGTCTAAAACGTTTCCGAATGCTCCCCGCTGGTAACGTAATGGTGTGAATGGGAGCATTTACGTTCTCATTTGAATGATAACACTCTAGATTTCAATCTTTAATGAAGCATACTATGTCTCGGACAAATTTGGTGAAGTTGAAGAATGTCTGTAACCGCCCACGTACATGAACGTGGTATATTTTGATGAGTCTCGACAAGTACACCGAAAACATGTCTGCGAGCGTGATGAGAGTTAATGATAGCGTGTAGGGAAGCCTACGCGTTTCCTGTTATATCGCTTGTAGGATTCGTCGAGTCTAGGTCAATCGGTCTCTTAGCGTTAACTAAATAAACTGTTGCTTCCATTTTCAACACTTGCCTGCATTCCAGTTCAGCAATTTGTTTATTGTTATAATAATCAGACGGTTTTTATTATTTGACTTATTCTGATTTATACATAATCATGCACACATGTACAAACTTAAGTTCTTATCACTTCTTATCTTATATTGGCGGATAATTACATGTACTCTAGTAGCGCATCCCATAGGTATAACAACTTACAAAGGTACTAGTAGTAGGTATCTATAACCTATTTTATATTTTATAAAATAATTGCATGACTCTTCTGTGTATTCTAAAAAATATTCAGCGATAAGAATAACAATATGGAACAATGATGTATGATGTACAATTGACATAGTTGTCGTCATACATAATGTTTACTGCTTGTGAAGTTGGGAACTGACCTTAAATATTTTGGTATCGGAGTAATAGAGTCGTTAAAAGTTCATGAATCGTCGAAATGTCATAAATTGAAGACAACATTTTTTCATGGATAATAATTATACGCAGGCGATCGGAAAGGATGGAAGAAAGCACAATTGGACTACTAATTAAATGTACACTATCTAAATAGAATTAATAATAATCTGGCAAAGAAGTTACTATTCAAATTGTAAACCTTTTTTACTTTTTTAGGGTTCCGTACCTCAAAAGGAAAAAACGGAACCCTTATAGGATCACTTTGTTGTCCGTCTGTCCGTCTGTCAAGACCCTTTTTCTCAGGAACGCGTGGAGGTATGAAGCTGAAATTTATATCAATTACTCAGGTCTACTGTCCCTTGAAGCTGTGAAAAAATCAAACTTCTAAGCCAACGCAATCAAAAGATACAGCCGTTTATGCCGCAAATTTTCGACACTTGCAAGGGAATCAAAACCTACAGGGTGCTTCCCGTGAACTCAGAATCTTGAAATTTGGTACGAAGCAACGTCTTATAGCATAGATAAAGGAAAAATTACGAAATCCATAAATTTTTAGTTACATCACATAATATATATTTTTTTAATAATTTTAACCTTACTACCCATTTCCTCATAAACGCGTAGAGGTATTAAATTGAAATTCATACCAAATACTCAGGTCTATAATACCTTTAAGCTGTAACAAAATCAAACTTCTATGTCAACGCAATCAAAAGAAACAGCAATTTAAGCTGCATATTTTGAAACTCGCAAGTACTCGCAAGGGAATCAAAACCTAAAGGGTACTTCCAGTCGACCTAGAATCTTGAAATTTGGCATGAAGCAACGTTTTATAGCACACATAAAGGAAAAATTCCGAAAACCTTAAATTTTTAGTTACATTACAAAATATATATTTTTTAATAAATATAAACTTATTACTTTTTTCCTCATGAACGCGTAGAGCTATCAAGTTGAAATACTTACTTAGTACTTAGTTACTTAAACGATAAAGAGATCTTTGTCTTAAATTTATGCTCCTCCATCTTTCCCCATTGTAATGTTATGAATTTCATTTTGCAATAAGATTACCATAGTTATGACTCGATTGTCGTAATGAAAGAACTTTGTAAACCTTGCAGGTTTGTACGGAACCCTCGGTGCGCGAGTCCGACTCGCACTTGGCCGGTTTTTTTTAATTTCTCTTAGGCAGCACCAATAGAAAAAATTTCAAAAATTAAAAAAGATTTTTATTCAAAGTAAGATTTTACAAAAAAGCATTTTTAGAAAACCAGCACTTAGAATCATAAGTGAAATATCGCTGAAGTTCTTTTCAATGGGGACTAAGAAGACAAGAAGTTTGGTTATTATAATTACAATGTCGTCGTGATAAGGAATGCAAAGTGCGGTTAGAGGAGCGAGTATATAGTGCCGCCGACGACGACGCTGGACCAGATAAGGCGCAGTGTTGGACACACTCGGCGAGCATATTCGGCGATAAAAATAATAATCTGTTTCGGCGATCTCGTCCTCAATTATTTCTTTTGATTTTCGATTCTGAGAATTTATTTTGGTAGTAAATGATGGAATTATAATTAATTTTTATTTTAGAAAACACTATCAATTTCTTAAACGTCCAAGTATTCCATTGTTATTGCAATTTGAAAACCTCATTAAAATTTAATTTTAATCACAGTAAAAAAAAATTAATAAAATTAAATAAAACTATAAATTGTTCTCCTTTCATTTGTTATGTGAGAGAGGATATTACCAATCCTGTTTCTATTTTGTTAACTAGTACTAGATTTTCGCTATAGTTAAACTCATCTATCATCCATGGGTAACACAACAACAGCAGTCCAATTTTTTTTCTTGTGTTTAAACATCGATACTTGTGTCGATACGTCGAACAGCACTAGGCGGACGGGGGGCGGGGCTGCTCGAATTAATATTATTTTAATGGGCTTTCCGCTCACATAAATTCCTCTTATCTTTTTTCGCTCTCTCAAGTAAGATGTTGCCTATTATTTATGGGTGTTAAAAATTCACAAAGAATAATAAATAAATGAAATAATGCTTGAGTTTCCGAAGCAAAAGCTTGTATTTTATTCAATAAATTTCGTTTTTAATAAAAATGTGGTTATAATTGCCTTTAACTTTATATTTTATTGCTTTACTAGCTTCCCGCCGCGGCTCCGCACGCGTTAATAGTTTTTCCCGTGGGAATGAGGAATTTTCCCGCGGTAAAAGTTAGCCTATGTTCTTCCGCAAGGTCTATTCTATCTTTGTGCCAACTCCGCCCGCTTTAACAAATTTTCCCGTGGGAATGAGAAAATTTCCCGCGGTAAATTGTAGCGTATGTTCTTTCCTAAGGTCTATTCAAACTTTGTGCCAAGTTTCACCAAGATCGGTTCAGTACTTTCGGAGTATTTTCAATTATTAGGAATATTCTACGTATTTTTTTCACACCTTGGGTTACATTATTGAAGTTTTAGTAAGGATCCCTAATTTTTTGAAAATAAAATATAGCCTATGTTACTCAGGGTGAATGTAGCTTCCCAACAGTGAAAGAATTTTTGAAATCGGTTCAGTAGTTTCGGAGCCTATTCGATGCAAACAAACAAACAAACAAACAATCAAACCTTTCCTCTTTATAATATTAGTATAGATATTTAATTCCCCGTAAAAATAGTACTTACTTCTATTTGTATATTGGCACCAGTCAGTTTCTCTGTTATTTAGTATTCGATTTCTTTTAAAGTTTCAGAGCACAGATGCGTTCGTACAGTTTTAAAAAACTATAGGGTCCTTTGGTACATACATACAGTTCCAGAATTCGCGCTATTGTTAGAAGTCTCATACTCATATTGCAATACACCAGTTTAGTTGAAAATCGAGGTTGTGTGTAATTGAAAAATACGAGCTCAGACGGTTTTAAGCCGGGGTTGAATCTTGCGCGAGTTATTACGACTGCTCCGTCTACTGCGCGCGCTTGATTAGGAGCTTACAGCGGGCTTAATCATTTATGCTGCACGTTATTTCTTATGAGCTCTCGTTGTTTTAAGAAAACTCCCGGGAATAGAAAATGATTGAGTTTACCGTTTTTTTTTAAAGAGCAATACTTGTTTTTATGTGAAAAGGTCACAAACATAAAATCGTTATACAATCTTTCACTAGCATTAATACATAATAATATTAGAAAGCTAACGTACAGAAGCCAGCACATGTGGCTGGAATTTCGCACTAATAAAGTCACCCCCGAGGGCGCCCTCAAACTTGCATTTGCTGGCTACTGTACATAAGTCCCAAACTCTAAATAAGAAAAAAAATATGATTCGTCTAAGTTACTTGTATAAATTAATACAACCACAACTAACATTTATACAAACGACATGATTTGTCAGAGAATAGCTTAAACGATTAATGTTCAAAAGGTTATACAATTCAGAATCAGAGAATATTAATACATTCTTGGAATGCTCTACGAACTTAAACGTTGTAACCAAAATGTTAATAGCTACTAAATAGCGATCAACATTTAGGTACAACATAACAATCGATTAAATCTTCCAAATAAGTAAGTCTAACATTTAAGTAACATAGCGATTACATAGCGATTGTAGATTTGAGCAACACATTGCCGCTATGGGACTCCTTTGATGTCACCGCAGGGCATGCACGCGGTAATGCACTAGGCATGTCACCCGGGCTCGCCTGCATCGATATAATTAATGAAGTAGCATACACGCTTAGCGCTGTATTAGGGGATCCCTAATAGAGAAGTTTGCGAAAGAACCCTCGAGGGAGATGTAGCTAGTTCCCGTTAATTATTCCCCGCTTTCCAACTTCCTTAATAAACTGAAGCGGATTATTAATAAGCTTCGTTAAAGTTGATAGAACACTCATAAAAGCTACATTATAGTTTCAAAACATGTAAATAACGATTTCTACTTAACTTACTTTGTAGGAAAATTAATTATTAAACGCGCTGTCGGTTACCAGTTTCATCTCAAGGGATTTTTTTTTGTAAAATCTCTAATCTTGTTTAAAAATAACATTAAAGAACACCCATATTAGTAAATTAAATATCTTCTTCACAAAAGAAATAATGTAAGAATTCACTTCAAAGAGAATTTTCCATCAATCTGTTGAATCTGTCCGTGTAAATATCCTATAAAATATACCGAGTCATAATGTGGGAGATAAAAGGAAGAACTAAATACGTTTTGTCAACCTCGATGACAATACTCGTAATGTCATTGCATAATTTTAATTGAGGACCATAATATACTTAATAATAAAGATGCATGATAATGTTAGATTTTTTACTTTAATTTTGAATATTGATCTATTCGTAGTTCATAGTTTTAGATAAAGAAGTCTTCACGTTACAGTTAGTTTGAAAAAGAAGTCGAAATTTTATATCTTCATCATCATTAGCGATTTCATCTAACGGTTTTGCTATGACTTTTTTGATATTTGACTAATAGCATTTTTTAAATATGTACTATAACATCACTTAGCATATAGGCAAGTATCTGTAAAAGTGTTTTCGAGTAGACCATCAGGTTATGCCGGTGAATGCAAACCGCGCGTGTTTCCAAATGCCAGCGCCCGGCCCGCGAGCGCCGAACGTCCGCAAATATTTGCCAGCGCATTACCGAGCTCACACACTCACTGCTATATTTCCAAACTTTTCTTCGTGTATGCACTCCTTTTGTTGTTTTATAATTTTCACGTCTCTTTTTTCCAGCAAGCAGTCAACATTTTTTTACATGGTTTTCTTTAAATACTAAAACTGTCTCTTTGTAATTTATTTTTCAAGCGTATATTGTTATGTTTTTTTCTAGTTAAGTACTAAGTTCAGTATTACCGGCGATTTATTTTGCAAAAGCAGAGCATCGGATTCAAAATCCGCTTCTGCTTTGATAATAGATTATTTACGAAATCTATCAAAATTATTAAAATAACTATTCGACCCTTGTACGATCTAGTGCTTTAAGATAAAGGCTTCTCAGAATATACTTAGGTTTACCTTTTTTGCTCCTATAAAAATAATTGTTTTTTTCTAACTAAAGTTATCACTTTTATTTATATAGGGAATGCTTGTCACCGATTTTCAGTTTTGAACTATTCCTCCTCATTTGACGAGTTCACCTCAATTCCCTAATTCAGTTAAGTGTTATCTGTACAAGTGAGGAAGTCGCCTCGCTGGTTCCAGCATTAGCAGCACCAGTGCTTCTCTCTCCGGGCGCGTTGTTCGGTCGAGTGCGCGAGCTGTGATGCCGGATACTCGGCCCAGTGGAATACTGCACCGAAACTGAGGAGTTAGGAACACTGGAATAGCTACATAATATTATTACAATATTTTTTTCTCGGATAAACGTTGTATTAACTGCTCAATGTAGTGTTTATGATTTCTGTTTTTGTGGTTTTCAGTTAAATCTCTTCTCTTCATTTTTAATGAGGTTTTCTAAGATTGCATTTCTTGAATTAACAGTAGCCAACACTTGTGTTTTGCCATGCTTGCCAAAGCACTTAAACTTGTTGTTTTGGCGAAGTTCTGATTACAAAACAATAAATTGTTTCGTAAGTGTAAAAATAATGTTCAAGCCTAGCGCCTTACTTTGCAGCTGTAGTAAAGAAGGGAATGTTGGCTTGTCCGTTTTTGTCAGCGGTGTTTATAAATCAATCATAGACTCACATAATAAACTTGTAAAATGTTTACAAGTCGACATCTAATTTTAGACCACTTGAGTCTATCTACATAGATGACATATGGATATAAAATAATTTGCAATTTAGAAAAGTTGGTACTATGACCACTTCGTTTGCAAATGTTAGGAAAAATTGCGATTTAGACGAGTTGCCACTATGCGTTTGCGACTGTTCGATACTAACCGTAATTTAAATAATTATGTTATGTTATAATGTGCCATTTCCAGCAGAATTAGGTTACGTCACCAACGAGCAGTACTCGGGATTCAGGAAGCGAGTACCGGTGGTACCGGACAAAAGGGCACGAATTACCGCTCCTGCGCTCTGGTAGCCTGGTAGCTGAAATACGAGCGCCGAGCGGAAACCGGTGAACGAACGGGCCAGCCAATTTGTATGACAGTGAAACGCCGCTGATTTACGACGATATCCCATTGTCGGTTTTATGAAGTCGGGAAAGGGATTATAGGGGGAATGTTATGGACGATGATACATGGCTGATTGTTTTATCATAGGGAAATTGGGCGCATTCAAAATGGAAGTTAACTAGGAAGCATCGAATTAAAGAGTAATGTACCATACATAAGCACATGTGGCTGGCACTCCTATTCCGTAGCAATAGAAGCGAGTTCTGTAGTGTTGGCAACACAACATGATGTTTTTATACTTTGGCAACTCTGTATTTCTGTCATTCTGTTCTTTTGTTTTTCTTTTCACACAATAAACTTTACAATATTCTATCAGTTCGTGATTTAATTAAAATACCAGCTAAATAAAATACAGTCCATTAATATAGTAAATCCAACATGGTCCTACCGACCCGTACAAAAATAGTTATTCGCGAGTGATTTTCAGATCAAATGTAGCAGCGGTAAAATAAAGCAAACCGGCCCATACACGTCATCGTCGAGTTATATAATAAGGAGAGAGGAGAAAACAATAACGCGCACAAAGGTTTTAAGCGCGCTGCTGGTTGAAGAAAAATATTCCCATTATTCGTCGCATTCGTCGCAAAGCATTGTTTTTTTGCAGTCAGTCGTCATCTACCAAGCAAGGAAAGGGCAAAGTCCATTTTCAAGGTTCTCTTTGGCAAAGTCTTCGTGTCGTGTGTTCGTTGGACGTTACATCGTCTCGCAGCCAATCACGTACCGGGAGGTGACGCAAGTGTACGCAGCAACGCTGTGATTAGACATTTGTTACAGGGGCATTCAGTGATCGTTCGTGTTTCATCCAATCGCTCACTCCCCAGATACTCTCATCCAGCAAGACAATTTTCTTTGCTCTTTTGTTTTTTAAATTGCTCTAAACGGTTTTTGCAGTAAATTTTATAAATATTATAAGTAAAATACGCAAACCTAGTAGCTATAGACCAGTGTTTTGTACACCAAAATGGCAAGCAGCAAGGATAACAAAGATAAAAAGGATAACAACGAGGAAATTATAACGATGGTGCGAAAACGTGGTGCAACAAAAGGTTTGCTCACAAAACTTACCAGCTCATTTAATAACCCAGATGTCTATCAAGATTATTCAAAACAATTTCTCATTAGCAAACAGGAACGTCTGAAATCCTATTTCGAGAGGTATGAAGACTATAATTTAGAGATTTGTGGTATTGATCTAGGGCTTCCAAATACCGGATTTTTTCAATACCGGTATTAATACCGTGAATATTTTTTCTAATACCGGTATCCCGGGATCCCGGTATTGAAATCACATCCATTATTTTTTTAATAATGAACTGCCAATTGTACTTCATTCCAAGAAAACGAATAAGGATTTTAGTACTTCTTCCTAAAAAAGAACAATAACGAAAATAGAAACAAATTAAAACAAAAATATACTGAGATAAATTAATGAACTATGTATGAATTTCTTCACATTTTGTTTTTTAGTTATCCATTAGGTACTGTCCATGTTATGATTGGGTATATTTGTTTAAGTACCAAACAAATATTTTTATCTCATTAAAGTTTAGCGTTTAGCTCATTTTAATTTTGTCTTTAGTTATTTTAAGTAATTTTATATTTTATATTTACTAGTTAGGGACGCTCTGAAAGTAACTAGGTTAGTATTTTCATGACCACTGAGCAATAAAGACTGATTTATCAATATTATCATACACTATCTAGTCTATATTCTTACAATTGGCTGACATTCTAACATACTCTCTCATTTCATTTTGGTTTTGTATTCCTTCGATATTGGATCTGGAGTATTCTATATATGGCTCATGCAAATCGTCTTTATAAGTATTTGTAGGTCAAATTAATTGAATTTAAAACACTAAAATTATTGCAATCTTTTGATTCTGTGACCTGAAATTTGGCAACTCTTATTAGGAATTGGTATAAATATCTCGATATGGTTAATGGTTTAGAGTAACGAAAACCCAATTGTAATGGGCATTAAGTTAAACGTCATAGTCCACGTTGATTTTTTCTGTTTGAGAGACTTTTTTGACTATGTATGTATATTAACGTAACGTTGTTGTAACACGCTGCATTGCCAAAAGAAGCTAAGTATTTTACATGAACAAAATCGCCTTGAACATTCAAATCAATCACGTAGAGATAAGTAACGATTCACTTTTCCAGTGTTCACGACTAACTTCATAAAATGTCTACCATTATATTAAAAAAATATATTGTCGGTGGCCGTAAGCAATGAAAAAAGAAAATAATATGTTGTTTGCAACTAAAATTTACCAAAATAATCATTTAAGTGCATTTTAGTATAATATTTTAGTGATTTTATGATAAAATCTGTAATACCGGTATTCCGGTATTAGATAATTCAATACCGGTTTTGGAAAACGTTGAAAAAGGTCCGGGATCCCGGTATTGCCCAATACCGGGATCCCGGTATTGGAAGCCCTATATTGATCCCACTAAGTTTGACGACGATTATGACACTATTGAGAGTAATTTAATACATACAATCACATTAATTAATGAGTTACTAGAAGAAAAAGAAGCTCTCGAAAAAGGAAACAAACATTCTTGTCAAAATGTGCCAACCAAATTGCCAAGCATATCCATACCTGTTTTTACTGGCAAGTATTCAGAATTTAAAGCTTTTATAGGTTTATTTGACAGCCTGATTCATAATAGTGATCGCCTCGATAATGTACAAAGGTTTTTTTATTTAAGAAATTATGTACAAGGTGAACCATTAGAGTTAATAAAGAATCTTACAATAACGGCTGAGAATTATGTAGAAGCTAGAAAGATTTTACATGACAGGTATGATAATGTCTATAAAATTACACATGAACTTATCAGTTCTTTGTTAGATTGTGTTCCTATTTCTAAGTCAACGGCATATAATTTAAGACAATTTATATCAAGTGTCAAACAAATTTTAGCTGCACTTAAAAATCTTAATTTACCTATAGATCAATGGGATCCAATTTTATTATGTATTTTAACACGAAAGCTGGACCTACTTTGCTCTAGAGAGTTCCAATTAAGTCGAGAATCTGAGCCTAAAACTGCTCATCTATTGGAATTTCTAGAAAGACGTGCCCTTGCGCTGGAGAATGCTGAGAAACCACCGTTGGACCGTCCGAAAGTGGCCAATGCTGCCACAGTTCACGGTAGGAAGGATAAGCCTCCATCATCATCATCGGCTCCCTCATGCTTGATGTGTAAGTGTCCCCATAAACTTTATTTTTGTCCGCAATTTAAGTTGCAAAGTGCATCTGAACGGCTCAAGTTTGTTGAGGATCTTGGTCTGTGCAAAACTTGTTTAAACAAACATGACAAAAAATGTAGATATCACTTTAAGTGCAGTGTTTGCAAGGCAGACCACAATTCATTGTTGCATCAAGATAAGGCTGAATCTCCTGTAACTTTAATTTCACAAGCAGGAAACACACAGGTTCTGTTACCCACTGCACGTATTAAGCTTTTAGCTAAAAATGGCACGGAGGTGCATGTCAAGGCCTTGTTCGACAGTGGGTCCCAAGCATCATTTGTTACAACTGAGCTTGCACGCTTACTTGATTTGCAACCGCAAACAGTCAGCACACCAGTGAGAGGCATAGGCAATTGCAAAAGCTTTCTCTCAAAGAGTGTTAACCTAGAGCTTCATTCACTAACACAGGACTTTAAAATAAAAGTTAATTGCTATTTATTGGATTCAATAACTTCTAAGTTGCCACAAAGTAAGTTGAGTATGAAAGAGTTAGTACTTCCCCCTAATATTACGCTAGCTGATTCGACTTTTAATGAGCCAAGCACTATACATATTTTATTGGGTGCTGACATATTTTTCCAGGTGTTGCTTCCAACTGAGCTCCATGAAGTTCAGTCTCAACGTGGAGGGCAGAATGCGGAAAATTATGCTACAACAACGGTGCCTGTTTTAAATACTGCCTTTGGTCATGTCGTCGCTGGCACGGTACCTAATCCTACAACCTCTTACACATGCAAGGTAACACTTTTTTGTAAAACAGAAGAAAATAATAGTTTACATGAAATAAATGAAAACTTAAAATATTTTTTTGAATCAGAAAAAGTCCCTGAATATTTTTCAGAAAAGCTTAGTGAGCATGATATGTGTGAACAGATTTTCTGCGATAATGTTAAATTAAATGTAGAAAAACAAAAATTCCAGGTGGCCTTACCTTTAAAGTTGCCGCTTTCATCTGTCAATGAAATGCTTGGAGATTCTCTATCTTTAGCTTTGAAAAGATTTAATAATATAGAAATTAAGTTAAAAAAGGATCCATTTCTCTATGACCTTTATAAGCAATTCATTCATGAATACATTGAACAAGGACATGGAACAGTGGTTGATATAAGTGAATATGACTTTACCAAAGACCCTGTATACTTCCTACCTCACCATGCTGTACTGAAGCTTGACAGAAAAACAACTAAATGTAGGGTTGTATTTGATGCGTCCGCCAAATCAAATAATAAAATTTCTTTAAATGATTTACTTCTTAATGGTTCAATTCCACAAAAAGAATTATTTGATATTCTGCTTTTATTCAGAATAGATGAATACGTTTTTTGTACTGATATTCGTAGCATGTTTAGATGTGTCGAATTAGATCCTGATTACAGATCATTGCAAAACATTCTTTGGCGAGACAACCCTGGTGAAAGCATACAGTGCATCCAGTTAAACACTGTAACTTACGGTATGAAGTCATCTTCATTTTTAGCCACCCGATGTCTGAAAGAGCTAGCTGATTTACATAAGGAAAAATATCCTATAGCTGCTTTTATTATTAATAACTGTACCTATGTAGATGACTCAATTGTGTCACAAAAATCTCCAGATCTGTTGATAGAGGCCAAGCGACAGCTTTGTAGTCTTCTTGAAATAGGAAGTTTTCATTTACATAAATGGGTTTCCAATTCAAATGAATTATTGCAGGAAATTCCTAAGTCAAAACAACATTTTGAGGATATAGATTTAGATAAAAATAAAGATATTTTTTGTCTCAAAACCCTAGGTTTAAATTATAACATAGGGAAAGATTCTTTTATTGTTTCGAGTCCAAAGCCAATTAATGACATTCCGACCACAAAGCGCGAGATTTTGAGCTTCATAAGCAAATTCTATGATCCATTGGGCTTAGCAGGTCCAGTGATAGTGCGTGCAAAAGTTTTAATGCAGCAATTGTGGCTAGCTAAAATTGATTGGGACAGTAGCCCACACAATGAGCTGTTACACATTTGGTTCGAATTCTATAATAGTTTAATTAGTATGACACCAATTCATGTGCCACGATATGCTAATTTCCATAACACAAACACTGTGCAAATAATAGGTTACGCAGATGCAGCGCAGAGCACGGCTTACGGTTGCTGTGTTTACTTACGTGTTGCTGATAACGCAGGTAATGTAAAGGTTTCTTTGCTCTGTTCGAAGTCTAGAGTAAATCCAATTAAACCAAACATGACAGTGCCTCGTTTAGAGCTTAATGCTGCTGTACTGCTGGCTAAGTTAGCTTCTAGAGTAAATGATACGCTATCTTTAAAAGTTAAAATTGATGAGGTAATTTTACATTCTGACTCTCAAATTGTACTGGCATGGATCAAAACGCAGATAACAAAACTATCTGCTTATGTCGCGAACAGAGTAAAGTTGCTTTCAGAACTTACTAACAATTTTACATGGGCTTACATTAACACTAGTGAAAACCCTGCCGATTGTCTAAGTAGGGGGGTCATGCCTCATGCGCTGGAGCAGCATTCGCTTTGGTGGAGTGGTCCTCAATCGCTACAATCATGTAAGTACACGCCGGAAACAGACGTGTGTATTCCTGGCGATATACCTGAAACTAAAAAATCCTCATCCCTCAGCGCAATGGTTTGTTCTTTTTCTAGTAATGAGCTGAATTTAGACTTCCTTGATTATTCTAATATCAACAAAATGCAAAGGGTTCTAGCTTATGTGTTACGCTTTGTAAAAAATATAAAGTCAAAACATACTAAAAATAAGTTGTGTTATTTAACATGTCAGGAATTGAATGATTCACTGTTTTTAATTATTAAGCATGAACAACAAAAATATTTTAAAAATGACTATAATATTTTGAAATCTAATAATGCAATTTTAAAGGGGAGTCTAAAGCCTTTGAATCCTTTTATTGATGGAAATGATCTCATAAGAGTAGGTGGTCGCTTACGTAATGCTTCCATTTCATATTCACAGAAACACCCAGTTCTCCTGCCTCGCGATTCTAGAGTTACACAATTGATAATTCAAAATGAGCATGTTAAAAACTTACACGCAGGCCCGAGAATGGTGCTGTCATCTATAAATCAAAGGTTTTGGATTACTCAAGGTTTGAGACGAGTAAAAAAGGTTTTGCATAAATGTTTAACTTGTTTTCGATTAAAAGCAGCTTCTTCCAAGCAGTTAATGGGCTCCTTGCCATTCGACCGAGTTAATATTTGTAGGCCTTTTCAAAAAATTGGCATGGATTTCGCCGGCCCTATTTCAGTAAAAAATGCTAGGGTCAGAAAACCAGTAATAACGAAAGGATATGTTTGCCTATTTGTGTGCTTTGTAACGAAAGCTATTCATTTAGAGTTAGCCTCGGATTTAAAAACTGAAACCTTTCTTGCTTGTCTTAATAGGTTTGTCTCTCGTAGAGGACTGCCTACTGATATTTATTCAGATAATGCATCCACTTTCAAATGCGCCAAAACACAACTAGATGAATTGTATAAACTCCAAAACTCTTGTTCTCATCAAAAACAAGTTCATGAATTTGCAGCACAGAAGGGTATTGACTTCCACTTTTTGCCATGTTACTCTCCCAATTTTGCAGGACTAGCCGAACCAGGAGTAAAAAGCATGAAATTTCATTTAAAGAGAGTAATGCAAAATTCCTGTCTTACATATGAGGAGCTTAATACGCTTTTGTGTCAAATTGAGGCTGTACTTAATAGCAGGCCACTTATGCCTTTATCAACTGATGTAAATGATTTCTCTTGTATCACTCCAGGTCATTTTTTAATAGGAACTGCTCTTAATTCGTATCCTGTACAGGAGGGATCATGTATGTCAAGGTTACAGTCTTGGAAAACTTGTAATAATCTTAAGTATTCTTTTTGGAAAGAATGGAAAAATAACTATTTAAATAATTTACAGTCACGTCCTAAATGGACTGATGTGCATCCTAACATTAAGGTGGGATCACTTGTAATTTTAAGAGATGATAATTTGGCACCTTTGTTCTGGCCAATGGCTAGAGTCATTCAAACATATCCAGGTTCGGATAACATTGTAAGGGTGGTTGAAGTTAAAACTGCGACAGGAAAAACGCACAAGCGTTCTGTCACAAAGGTGTGCTTATTGCCTTTGGACTGTGACAATGACAAATCACAGGGTTTGGGGCAGTAAACACACTTTTGAAAACAAAATAAAAGATTATGTATTTTGTTGTAATCTATATATAATACTATGTAACTATAATAAGAATGTCTTAAGTTTATCTTGTGACAATGCCCTATATTGTCTTTGTTTACATTTTATTGTTAACTACACTTTTAATAAGTTTGTAAATTCATTTCTGTCGCCGTGCCGAATATGTTGGCAACACAACATGATGTTTTTATACTTTGGCAACTCTGTATTTCTGTCATTCTGTTCTTTTGTTTTTCTTTTCACACAATAAACTTTACAATATTCTATCAGTTCGTGATTTAATTAAAATACCAGCTAAATAAAATACAGTCCATTAATATAGTAAATCCAACAGTAGTGCAAGTGTCCAGCCACATGTACTGGCAACTGGTAAAAATATTTTTAGTATTGTATTTATTGACCAACATAAACGTAAACAATATGTAAACAAAACTGCCGGAATGTAACGATAATCTACATGCAGACATATTTTGTTTCTGTGTATGTTATTTTATAATCAATCGAAAAGTTTAACAGGACAATCATTTAAAAATGATGAAATACTTTATAAATATATTTAATACTAACGTGGTTAGTAAAAAAAAAAAAAAACATTGTGTTATTTTGACGGTTTTTTTTAAAACAATAGCACTGAAGTGCTGAAAGCTAACGTCTCGAATTCTACCGACGACGCACTGAAGAATCTGTGGCATCTTAATGTATAGGTAACCCACTAAAGTAAACCGTCTCCATTTAACCAATTGACGTTTGTACCTCGCTCCCGCAGTAATGACCGTCTTCCTCTGCTCCCGGAAGGGCCTATTCCCGGATTCCTGGCAGTTTAGTTGCTTCACTATTTTTGTAATGGATTCCGCCCATTAAGAGTACACGTATACATGCTTATACCGCACAGAAAAGAGAGAGTTCGAAACTGAATATGTACTTAATATGTCTATCACTTTATGTACCTTACGTTAAGGTGTAATTTTAAGTAGGCCTATCAACTTTAGCTTATTATCGTTTAGAGACACTGAAATATTAATTTGCATTGACTATGTAAAGACCCATTAAATCAAGTACATAATAATATGTCATTGTGTGTTCATAAACTTCTGAACCATAACGCTTCTACGGTGTATAGAGATCTAGCTCATACTCATCCGATATGATATGTAATTTAACCGATGAGAGTTGCCTATGTATGCGTTGCTAATTGTACTTTGCATAGAGTTTAATATCTATACCCTACTTTATCTGTGTATACAGTCTTAATACACTTCTTGCAATGCGTAGGCGCGCCTGATGGATAGAGTCGTTTGGTTCTTTGTGAGATGTTGATCAATTGAGGAAAAGGACAGTTTTTACGCCGTGATTAATCGTTGATGGGCTTACTTCTGGTAGTTTATTCCTGTTGATTGATGGTGTCTCGGCTTGTAAATGGACATCTAAAAAGTCTGTTGCTACAGATTGATGTTTATTAGAGCCGTTTAAGTACTCGGTGTGTTAATCATGACATTTTTAAAAGGCTTGGTTAGTTTGATTCAAAACACACACGTTTTGCTATTTGAACACTAAGAAATCAGAAGGAAAACGGATCGCATTGTTTATTAATATAAGAATACTACTGCATATTTCCTGGCTTATTACTTCTAGTTACCTTGTATGGACGTATGACACACGTAAGAAGATACACTTGATTTATTCTAAGTTAACTAGGATTTTACTATAAATCGTCCAAAATTCAAACTTTGTCCCAAAAGAGTTTTTTAGCGCTCATTTATAATTAGAACTCTCTCAAACGATCAATCCTCTCGACTCTCAACCCTTCGTTGCAAAAAGAACAAGCTCCAATTATAAAACTATTGAATACGCTGCGCCCCTTCACATTGCAGCAACAAATGAAATCGTGTCACGATAATTTTAATTAAAAGTTAAAGACATTTACTATACATTATAGAAATCGTATAAAAAGATATTATGAATAATCATTAGAAAGTTTTTAACCCTTAATAACATTTAATAGAAACCCGGGTTTTTTTTTATATTTTACTTTACCTATATTAGTTCTAACTGGTTCGATAGTATTATGAAAGTGAATAAAGCAATCATGTTAAAGTTGATCGATCACACAAGTCCTACTTTTAAGATGAAAAAAAATCATATAAATATTATTATAAAAGCCTTGAATTTTAAAGAGCTTATATTTCCTCCCTGAATTCAGTAAAATAAATAATATTATCATACAGCCGTGTTAATTTGAATAGGTTAACCTTGAAACTCATACGATAAGCAGGCAAGCAATAAACAAAAATACTGTATTACCGAAAAACTAATTTTAAAGTAAAAACCCTATGTCAGTGCACTTTCTTGTCTATTTCAAAATTATTATATATTTATTATTAACCAGAGTATAGATAGGCTGGAAAAGATTTATGTATAGAGATAAGCTCGCCTTTGTTTATTTATTTCCTTTTTTTATGTGTGCAAGTATTTATTTTTGATTAAAATTTTTTCACTGCATCAATACCTAGACTAAAATGTCTTTGATAACGTGATAAACGAGAGAGAAACGCGTATACCAGGATCGTTCAAAACTATTTGCTTATTCATCAAAGGTTAGGTTCGAATAATAATTTTAAGGAAAACCACAGAAATGTATGAACCACAGAAACAAATAAATATTTGGAATGTACGTATATAATATATACAGCATATTATTACATTATTAGCAATCATCAGCTACGATATTCTAGTAACCGGTAACAACGTAGTAACGCAAATGAACAAAAGGAAAATTGAGGAAATGTTAATAAAATTTGTGAAGAAACATGGCGAAGCTAAAATAGAACACTTACCTACATTAGTAGGGGTCTCGATTTGTATAATTCAGAGCGGAGCGCAAACAAAGGAAACTCAAAGCAGGCGCACTCCCACATGGTGATTATGCGTTTCCATTCCTGTCTTCACAACGCAAAGTATACCAAGACTTGCCTTACAACCATAACCTATTATGAAGGGTCGATTTAATCATAGAGAATTCCGAGTACGACGCGTGTTTTGAAGTGAATCATAATAACAAACAATTCGCTTTATTACCAACTCCAGCCGTGATAATCTAAACAGCGTTTTCAACGAAACCTTAGTTGGTAGTTTACCTATCAATCGACTGCCATTTATGTTTATTTATAGGAAATAATTTATGGTATCAGATTATTCATTATTTATGCTGTTACTTTGTAGGCTGACAATTTGGATATAATGTATAATTAACAACAAAAATAACTGTTCATTTGCCTTTTAGTCCTACTATAGTGAAAATGGCTGAATAGATTTAGATGTCTGCAGTCTAATCATGTTATGTAACTAGAATATCAGGAAAAGATTTTACCAAGGAAAATTTTGAACAAATATAAGTGAAAAAGTCAAGTGCAGAATTAGAATATACAGAAATAAGTAAATATAATAACTGGAAATCTACTGTAACAGACCTTTTAAACAGAAAAATAATAAATGTAATCAGTGGACGAGAAACAGAAAAATAATATGTATAATAGAGGATTCTCTCCGAAACGTAGAGCTCAGTTGTATGAAATATTTTTTTTTAAGATTAAATAGTATTGTAGCAAAATATTATTATTGCAACTTTTCATCAGCCTAGTAAAAAGAATCTGCTAAATAATTCTTTCTAATCCACCTACCCATCAGATTCTTAGCTTCATTTTGCATTCCCTATTCAAAACCATCCAGTAATTAGTAGCGATCGTAAAATCCCTTGACCTTTACCGGATCCTCCGCCAGTTTCCAGATTAGACAAAGTTCATTAGCGCACATCCTGTATAGCCGGGTCGTCAGTTAATAATCTGCGGATTACAAAACAAGGGACGGCCGATACAAGCGGCTGTAAATGTTACAGCGGTGGCAAATCACTTTAGCGCGCGATACCAGTTGTAAACACTAGCTTTATTACTGACCAGCCAGGCGTGAATTACAAGTGGAAGCGGGAAATAAATGTAGTGGATTTTATTTTGGTTATACCATTACAGTACGTTTCGAGGTTAACCTACACACTCAAGAAGAAAGCTTCACCTCACCGAGAACCTTAGTTTCAAAACACGAAAACATTTTTCTTGTTATTCAGTCTGCTATATCCTAACCATACTGAGGAAAGTATTACAAAATTATGTGCTTTTTCTTCTTGACAAGCCTTTGATGAGAATATGAAAATAAAAATACACTGAAATCAGTTCAGAACAAACAATCTACTAAAAATTGCCAAAGCAAATTATGAAGAAAATACTACATTTTTATACCAATCACCATAACTCGATTTACAAACTAAACCTATCAAATACCAGGCGTTCAGCATTCAGGGAGAGTTTTATTGAGTCGCTAACTCAGTAAGCTATTGTTACAAGCATTCGCACCACTCATTATGCCCTGGTATCCTGGAACAGTGTTACCAACTTGAGCACGGTATCACTTGGCACACTGTTAATTGCTGCTGTGCCGTGACCAACTAATACTATCAATTAGTTTAAATTTACTACGGCTTTATTTACATTGAAACTGATAATGTCCACGGTTAATGTATTTAGTTTAGGACATTAGTTAAATTTTAGACTAGAATGTGTTTTGCAATGCCGTGTAAGTGCTATTAAACTACAATGGTTATCAAGGAAAATGTATTTTTCTATTGAAAGAAGTACAGGGCTTCATTACTAGTAAATACCTTTTAAGAGAGGTTCTCTTTGTTACTGTTATGGACTTTCCATGTTCTGCGAAAGACAAAACAATGAGATGAATATTTTAACGATGTTAAGCAGTAGGTACTCCCTTAGCTGGGTAATTCCATAAAAGCTTTGAGCAATCAAATCCTATTTTAAAAAACAAACTTTCTGCAGGTCATTTTCATACGAGCCACTTCGTAAATTAGTTTACTTTGTTCGACCCACGCATTAAACCTTATTCTCGCAACAATTCTCTGTTATTTTAAACCTGTTACAGTTTATAATCCTGTGACAAATTCCAAGGGTTCTTGTAAAGTACTACATTGAAACAAAAATAACAGTTACCGCAGATGAAGAGAGATTTAGTGGAATTCAAACTTAATACCGTTGCAATAATGTTGTTGATATTGGACTTTGAGTTGAAGGGTGGTAAAATAATATTATGTGAAGGTGTATGAGTGAAACAGTGACTGTAGCGAGTGGAGTGCAGTGTAAATTTGCCGTCCCCTCGTGCGGTGCGCTCATTTATTTCCTCCTCCAAACACAGGCTTCCTCGTGATTTGTTATATTGATATTGTCTTATCCTTCTATTCTTTCCTCTTGAATATATCCTTGCGATATTGAAAGTGCATTAAGTCATATTTTACGACCCTCTTAGCCATTATGGGAAGATAAAAAGGCTTCGCATAAATTTTTATCAAAAATGTTGATAACGTCTGGAATCGTAACGTCTGTAACCTTTCATATATCAAATAAAAAATTGTAAGGTTTTACGTAGTGATACTTAGAGTATAAAATTACGAGTAGGTACAATTAATAATCTCTCGGTAAAGTTATAATGTATTAAGATAGAAGAATTGGTCGTTTAAGAAAATAAGAGAAATCAGATAAGTTCGCGTAAAAGTAATCAATCAGTAATAAGCAGGGCAAAACGTAAACAAAAACAAATAACAAACCACTAGCATACCGCGTATTGTACGAACAAGACAAGTTTGAGCTCTCAGAAAGAATGAGGATTTCGTGACGACGACATCGCGTTTGTGTCTAAGACGCGACTAGAATATCTATACAAAGTTTAGACGTTCTAAAAGTTCTGAGATTAGACCCAGACTTTAGAGTGGCTTAAAATTGCTAATGGATTTGTGATCTTGCAGAGAGCGCTACTTTGAGTACCAATTAATTGAATTTTGCTGATCTTAATAAGTCCCTATAGTAATAACGAAACGAAAAAGTTTTGCTTATTTACTTAACGTTTGGGGATAAACTACCTCACACACTTTGGTGTCAGAATTATTGAGCTGCCTTAGGTTTTTGACGTGGTTCGTGTAAAGACTACATCCATAGACAGTTAGCCGGGAGCACAGAATAAATAATAGTACAGGGGACTGCTAGGAATTTTCTTTTTTTCTGACAATCAGGTGATGCAGGCTACAGTTTCCTAATCAAACTGAGGAAAGTCTCACAAAGTGACATATTTTGTTCTATAAAACTGAGCCTTTTGAGATTCGAACAAGGATCTCCGTGATGTGAGGTGAGTGTTTTTACCACGGTCACGAAAACTGTATTAAGCAGCCTTTGCTGTCCGTGAAATATTTTCTCTACAGCTTACTATCATTATAATGATAAGTCTTGTAAATATAGATAAAAAAATCGAAAATAGGTAAATTATATTAAGAATGTAGATAGGTACATTTCATAAATGAATTCTCATTACTTGAACTAGAGGAAAAGTGACACCAGTCTTATTACAAAAGCAAGGCGTCGAACTAAGGTTACAAGCTATATATGTATGAGAGAAGAAGTCTGAGATCTTTTCAAGCCTTTTGCCTTAGCAAGAGTTTGGTAATATTTCCACCCATATTTTGAAGTGTTCACAAAATTTTCTTTGAAGTCTTAAGTAACTTACTTACCTTTGACCACTTGTTAAATAATTTTGCTGACGTCACCCAGCTATGTGGAAACAAAGCGATGAATAAACAAACTGTGGACAGCTCGAGACGAGACGTGTCGAGTGATTGTTATTTATCTGGAGTGCGGGGCGGGAATCGAACCTTGTACTTTGTAATTAGAGCAGTGGGTGGTGAGTTACTGCAGCTTCGGGACTGTGCATTATAGGCGAAAGCAAGGATATGATTTACTTAATGATGCAAACAGACAACCATCAATTTGCTCTAAACTCTGCGGTGCGGAGGTATAATATTTTTTTAGTAATTTCTGTTTGACTTGTCTGAATTTTGTATTTAAGTATTATCTATTTGGTCGTTTCAGATTAAAAGCATAGCAAAAATATACCTAACACGAACCAACAAACTTATATATTAATCGTTTTTACAATATTAGTACAGAAGACTGTCGATAATAATGATGAATATCAGTGAGATTGAAAAAGCTCAATTTGGTTTAGAATGAAAACTGCAATGAATTAGTGTTATCAACATTTATCATGAGTGTCGTTCCAAAAAAGGCTTTTAATATTTTTGCACATATAATTTTTTTTAAACTGCTACACGCATAATATTTTAAATTGTCCTGTATTCTGATAAAAATATGCTCACATGACTGGGTGCAACAAAGGCACCACACTCGCATGATACGCATTGTCCGTACGACGTGGGCGTAGCAGGCGCAGCCAGAATTAATTGATACAAAAAGTTAAGAGCTGCAGCCGGATTGATATGGAAATGTATCAGCTTGGCTTGCTCTCTGGTATTCCTTTCTATTTGAAACCATCTCCGTGATACGTGAACCTGTTACTTTATTAGATTGACAAGCATTTTGATTTTGAGCAACGGATCAAATTGTTAAGGCTTTTCAAACCGAAAGTATTTTTTTCTATACTACTGTTGTAGTCCAAGGGCAACGCTGCATAGAAATTTCTTTCGAAACGTAGGTGTTTTTATAACCCTTACGGTTGGCAAAGCATTTGCTAATAACTTGCTAACTCAGCATTCGCCAAACCATGTGTTGTAGATATCATTATAAAATCCAAACGCAACCCAAGCCTAGGGCAATCAACTCAATCAAAAAATTATATTTACAAAATCCGTTATAATGCAATACATAGAAATACACCGATATAAATTGTTAGTGATGTATAAATTGTAATATGTAACTAAAAATGCCATTGAATATTTACTAAACATTACAACGCTAGTAGGTGAATCGTTAACCAATGTTCAAAGAACTTGTGCAATAAATAGTAGCTTGCGGACCCCTCGGCCGACTGCCCCGAGCATTAGCATTGATTTTCCGTCTACTTGAGTGTCTCCAACTAAATATAGATGAGCCGCTCGATACTGTGGGTCCTGCCCGCTACTTGACTGACGCTTGTGTGAACCTTGCACAGGTCATTATAAAAAATATCTATACACATAATACAGGATGTAAATACTAAAATATTATGTAACTAACCAATCCCGCACACAGATGTATTGTTATAAGAGAATAAATGATGATGATGATGATTAAAAGGATATGCTTTGAGCATCTCAACCAAGTTTGTTTTTCGGACAAAAAGAAACAAATTCAATCATAACCTAAATCAATATTATAAATGCGAAAGTTGTGAGTATGGATGGATGTATGGATGTATGAATTTTTGTTACTCTTTCACGCAAAAACTAGTGAAAGTATTTTAATAAAACTTTACAATGACATAGCTTATTTATTTATACATAAGAATAACACAAAGGCTATAAACTATAAAGATATTGAGTAAATTGTCCAAAATATATCACGATAGGTACTACATTCACTTCACAATGTTTATTATATTGACGTGGTTATGTCATATTGATTTCTCCATGGACTAGAAGAAAGTTTTTTACCGTGAGCGAAGCTGCGGAAAGCTAGTATAATATAAAATCTTGAATGGCAAAATAATTCGTTTATAATTTTCCCATTTTTTAGTTTAGAATTTTATTGGTTGTTGATTCAGTTGCGGAAAATATAAAAAAAATGTCTAGGAACTAGGAACGTATATAACTCCAAAAATGTTCAATTACCGAAGACAAAAGCTCATTTCAAGTACAATAATTACAGTCAAGAAATATTATCAAAAAAAACCTTAAGCGTGCAGAGATACTCTCACTTTCAGAAGACGTTGCAACATTATTACAGATATCTGAACTAGAACTTATTGATTAATATGAAGTGGTCTATAACTTGAAACTTGTGATCATTTTACCGAGACGTCTCGATACGAGACTGAAACACAAATAATGAACCATGAACTTGTAGAGATGAACATCATACTAAATGTATTGGGATAGATAACATATTATTATGATGGTTGTATATCTAGCAAAGTCGGCGTAGCTAGTTGAATACTTACTTACTTAATGCATGTTGCAAAAATTATATTAACTTTATGAAGTGAAATTGTAATTTACGTGTTTTTGAAAACTTGTTGAAAAAACAAACTAATCCTATAAAAAATAACTTAGTAAATGTTAATTTAATTTTTAATGCCCTAATATCCTTTTTAGGGTTCCGTAGCCAAATGGCAAAAAACGGAAACCTTATAGATTCGTCATGTCTGTCTGTCCGTCCGTCCGTCCGTCCGTATGTCACAACCACTTTTTTCCGAAACTATAAGAGCTATACTGTTGAAACTTGGTAAGTAGATGTATTTTGTGAACCGCATTAAGATTTTCACAAAAAAATAGAAAGAAAACAATAAATTTTGGGGGGTCCCCATACTTAGAACTGAAACTAAAAAAAAAATTGTTCTTCAAACCCATACGTGTGGGGTATCTATGGATAGGTCTTCAAAAATGATATTGAGGTTTCTAATATCATTTTTTTCTAAACTGAATAGTTTGCGCGAGAGACACTTCCAAAGTGGTAAAATGTGTGTCCCCCCCCCCTCTAACTTCTAAAATAAGGGAACGATAAAACTAAAAAAAATATATGATTGAACGGGATCTAGTAAGTAGTTTTTTTTTAATACGTCATAAATCGTAAACCGCAATTTCCCTTTCACTATTACTAAAACATCGATCAAAGTTACAACGAACTACAAGAACTTTTATATTATTATGTTACTTGCTGATACGGAACCCTTCATGGGCGAGTCCGACTCGCACTTGGCCGCTTTTTTTATTGTTATCCATATTACTCATATTATTGTAACATGATTTAAATCAATAAATTTCATTTTGCATTCTTAATCATCAACATAAATTAATGAATGTACCTTATTATAAAAACACTAAACAAAAGCCAGGAATTAAACTCAAAACCTTCTTATTTAAGTTACGAGTAGATATTAGTAGGGTGATAGTTAGTCAAGTTGCGCAAAGAGCTCTGAGGTTAGCTAGCCAGCACTAACCTAGAACAAAGCTTATTAAACTCCGAACACAAGGACCAGTAAACTCAGTTCGCTGATTACAGAAAACACCCCACAGGAGCATGACCTCTCATTCCTAGAATAGAGAAATTCAAATTTCATAACATTGCGGGTATAAACTCACAAACAAAGAGAAAATCAAATTAGCAATGAAAACAAAATGGTTATAGCAACATTTTATGTCCATAGACGCGTTATCGAAGCGTGTTTACAGAGGAATCGATATGTACGCAGCAATGGTAAACTTAACAGGCAAGTAATTGGTTTGTGATTTGTACCTCGTATGTTGCCGCTAGCGTTTGGTTTGAGTTAAAAGATAGAGCGGGTAGTAATAAAAGTTTGAAAACTGTTTAATGGTTAAGATTTAATTGACTAAGACTGACAGCATAAAGCCTTTACTGTAGTTTTTCAATTTGAGCTTTTTAATGAAATTTAATCTTATTTGGATGTAATTTGTTTATGATGATGACACATTTTTTGTAAATTTGTTAAACTTGAAATTATACCAAAGTAGCAGACAAACATCTGTTTTGGCTCATCGTGATTTTGTAGCGATATCGTAAATATAAAACTTATTAAATAATATCTATCAACCAAACTCTTTTTAATTGCGCTACCGCAAAAAGCACTGATTAATGTGGGCCCAACGGGCAATTATGCGCAACATGAAAATAATAAAGGACACTTGTGTCCTCGGACATTATTGTCCGCATTATTTATGTCCTCGAGTTACACAAACAGCTTAAGCGGCTCCTCGCGAACTAACTTCATTATCTGCAACAGATGCTTCAACTTAATTCTTTCTTTTTTTCTCTTATTTATTATCATTACAATTTTCGTGCTCGGGGGATGTTTCTTATCATCACTGAAGGTATTACGTATTTGGAGATTGTTTTTTTCTACCATTATTTATTTTTTAGTTAGATCTATGCTTGCTTGCTTATCATGAGGTTTTAAGGTTAGGACCTAACCAACCTCATCAACCCTGGTGTCAAAATTATAATAATTATTATTAAGCTGCATATGGTTACTGGCTGGAGACCATCTTTAACTTTTTATTTTATTTTCTTTACAGATAGCTTTTTCTTTACATTGAAATTGATCAACATTGTAGGTACCAATCCTATTTTTTACTGTAACAATATCAATCATTTTGATTATAATAAAATAAATTCTTCTTATTCGAGGTGTATTGAAATAACTATTTACTTGATAAGCATTTCATACCTTCGACTTCATTACTAGTTACTACTTGCTCTCAGAAACTGTGGTAAAACTCAAATCTACTCCTTTCATAAGAATTTATTGGACTATTATGTCAATAAAATAGAGTGTTTATGAATAAATGCAGTACAAAGAAACACACATCTTATTTGCCAAGACAATCAATATCTTCGACAGCAATTTTCTGTAAAAACGCAGCTAATTTCACGCATGATTTGGTTCACATAGGGGATCTCCTGACCAGTGGGTAATAATACTGGCTATGTCGTAAGTCATGTTGTGGCTATACGACGCGACTAGTGGCGCCCCCGGGAGTCGCTTGCTATAAATTTGACTCCGGTTACGCCTCCGATACTCTCGTACATTGTATGGGTAATCGATTCTTCCAAGCGATTTGGTTTCAGTTAGGGAATGGTAAAAAAGCTTATTTATTATTTCTTTTATGGTAAAGGGTAACTGAAGAATACCATTGTTTAGTATCAGTTTTTAAAGATAAATATAATAACTCAGCAGTCATCATCATCAGCCGAAAGACGTCCACTGCTGGACAAAGGCCGCAGCAGTAGTCACTTAAAATTAAAGATTCTTATACTTATACATAGAAGTAAAGATGAACAGGAACGTTATGAATTTAAGGCCTACTGCATAAAAATAAAAACATCTACGGGTCAAATTACACATAAAGTTATTACTTTTTGACGTTTAATTTTCAAATGTATAAAGGCACCATCAGCCCCATAAAGTGTGGAACAATAGACGTGGCGCAGAGGCGGCAGCGGAAGCGATATCTCGCCTCATAAATCCAGGTTCGGAGCACCAATGAATAAATTGCACCACGACTCGAAGAATCGCGCGGCGCCTTAGCGGGCTCATGTTCACCAAGTTGGCAAAAGGAAATATGGACTAGTGGAATAGAAGAGATGACAAGTGGAGAATACATATAACAAAAGCAAACAAAAATAATATAACGGATGGAACTATTTTGTTTTATTTATAGTATCTTGTGTCTGCCTATTAATTTAAATTAGTCCGCGAGTATAAACTCATTTATTTGACCGGTAATCTGAAATGTTGTGGAAAGTTTGGAAATAATACCTGTGGAAGGAAGATCCCAGGTATGGCTAAACGGATTTGGATAAAAAATACAGAGCGATGGATGGGTCTTACGCGAAAAGTCAAAGGAACTTTTTTACTACGGGAAAATATCTGATTCCTACGGTAAACAACTATGACCCGGGTGGAGTCACGAGTAAAACTAATAAATAACCAAATAGTTAACAATACGAAGCTTGCTAGGATGCTACTTTCCAAACAACAGTTTTCTTCTGCCGCCCGCGCGTAAAGAATAATGTTCGGATATGCATGGCCCCTTGTAAGCATCTCAATTCCGGAAATTTATTCACCAGCTTCTGACACTATCGCTTATTTTACAACATTATTTACAGCAGAAATTGTAGTCATAATATAGTTTTCTTTTGAAGTATTTTACTTATTTTATGAGCTAGTGTCTGAATAAGCAAAATGAGTCACAAGTGTTGCTTCAAGTTAATATAGAAAGATTTTACTGTTCAAAGGAGACAATTTGATTTTCTGTACTAGTATATATTCAATTTTTTGCCGTATTGTGACATTTGTGACACCATCGGTCATGTCGTCTCAGCTCGGCCTGGCTGCACGCACAATCCAAATTTAAACCGTTTTCGAGTAATGTTTGTTTCCGTTGAATGTATCATCATATCTCATGAATGTGTGATTTTGACGTATTCGCCTTTGGTACGGGTTAGTGAACCAAGGATGTTATAAGTACTACCGTTGGTTAGTTAGTACTATTGTTTCTTCTTAGTTTCTTCTGTGTCTTTGGGCTATAACCTAAAAAGTTCTTTTTTATTTCATTCTGAGGACGCACCTTATTTCCTTTCCTTCCTGCTATAAAAGTTCTATTAATATTTGCCCCAGTTATGTGTTAAATGTCCTTGGAGTAAAATATAGTTCTTACAAGTGATTTGTGGTTTCTGATTTAAGGAACCCCTACTGCAGCCGTTATAGTTTACATTAAAATTAGACTAGTTTTGTATTAGTTACTACCATTTTGGTGTTATTTGCGGCGGATTTTGCGTTCAACTCACTAAACTATTTGTCACCAAAATGCAACACATCCCACCACCCAGATATTCCACAACTATGTGCGTAGCGTCCGCAAAAAAGTAAACGGTAGTAATTAAAATAATTTAGTTATACCCAAAAAATACATTAAAGTTAAACGAATTAAGTATGACGAATAACTTATAAAAAAATGACAAATTGTGTAAGATTATAAAAGCTTCTGTTGAGATACAAATGGAAACGACAACGTAAGGTAATATACGAAGAACTAGGTAATATAAAAATAGAATTTAATTATTTTTCACACTGTAGTTTATATAAAACGTGTTTCTCAAAAATATCGAATCTGCAGGCGGTACAAATAGCGCGGCGCCGCGGATGCATCCCGCTAATGCATTTGCCGAACGCTATGCATATTTGATCTGCAGCGGTGCATCGCGCGCATATCAGCATGTTCCATCTATGCCACACATAGATTATATCTAAACTATTAAAAGGTTTTGTAGTCGTATGTAAATGTGGCCTAGAAGCGCTATTTCCACATATCCAGTGCTCTTGTTGAAATATTTTGTGCATTCGTAAGTTGTGGAGTCTAGAGCTTTTCAATGTTTTATGGATTTATTAAAAATCTAGCGGCCCGGTACGTGCTTCGCTACGTCAATCCCCATTACCATCCGCCATTTCTTGAATTCATTTGTTATAAAAAATGTAATATAAATTAAGAATCACTCGACCCATTTTGTGCAAACTTTTCATAAACCATCTACTAAATAGTCTGAACAAAGCCTGCTTTTACATAGGATAGTGATATTTCACGAGATAGCTTTAAGTTTAACCTGTCTATTTGAAAGCATTCTTTGTTAAGCAGTTTTATTGAACCCCTATAGTCCTATAGTAGTGCTTATGGACTTGATCTTGTAGCTATGGTTTCTCGTGGGGACTATTCAATTTTACTTTTTTCAATTTTACTTTATTTCCTTTTCTTCTACTTTATGCATACGCCACATTTTTCTGATATAGTTTTTAACTATTATTTTTTAGTACCTTTTATATCCATTTTGTGTATGCTTTGCGCACGCCTTTGCTATTTTTTACTTGTTAAATTTACATCTATTGAACCTTTGTCATAATTTTAGTCGCATGCTAATTGCCTCCTCTTGGTTAATGGATTGCTGATGTTAACATCATTAGTAGTTACCAAGTAGTGTTTCCTTTGGCTCCTCGTTATTCTATTTTTCTATCTCTTAGCGAGAAATTTGTATAGAAGCAGTGCTATGTCTAAGTGAAATATTTGTTTCTGCTACTCACTTTGTACTGTCTTTCTGTTTTTTCTCCATAAATAAAAATAAAAATAAAAATAAAGCCTAAACATCTGGTATGGATAGGTGAGACCACTCAGTTCGAGTTTCTTAAATAATATGACTGGTATTTTCACTTTGCTAAATTGTTAAAGTATTTTTAAACAAGTATTTGTTGCACGATTACAAGAAACTTGCTAACTAAATTCAGCGCTTTCTTTGCACTAAATATCAAGTAACGTCAGCAGCAATAAAATAAACTACTTATAATATCAACCAAGCAACAAAAAAGCCATCATATTCATGGAAAAAGGTGCAAAACTTCTACCGACCAACAAGCAAAATACGTATTCTATAGAGGATTCTCAGTATCGCTGCATTACTACAGATAAGAAAATAATACCGCATTACCATTGCCACATACCCGCGCCATACATTGCCCGTACGACTTCATTTCCCTGACTTATCCTCAAGCAGAGTGTCGTTTTGAAAATGCAAAGGCTATTCAAACGGGTGGTGTTTCAGAAATATTAGCTTATCCGATACGAGTGTGCTAGGAATAGTAATGTAGATGGAGAACGAGAAGTGGAATCTTATGTTTTGTTGTCTTTTGTACGTTTTTCTTGAGCGTGTGCTTTTATGTTACTCCTTTTTCTTTTTTAACCAGCGTAAATTTTTTCTTTAATTTACCACGTTGGAGTTTAATAACCACAGAATATATTTTATTGTTCACAATTTTCATCTACGAGTAAGTAGGTACTTTTTGGTCAAAGTGAAAAGGGAAAATTTGGACTAATCTTAAACTAACGGTCTCATCAATCTACGCATTATCAATTTATAAAATGCTACCAAGACAAGACTCTTAACGTCGGTGTTTTTTTTTGCTTCTGAATTTTATCTTTTCATAAAAGTTACAAGGATAAATCTAGAGGCATTGTTGGGGTAACTGACTGAAGAAACTTGTCCATTAACAAGATAAGCTTGATACCAGCTACCAGGCGGACATGAATCATGGGAGATAGCCTCGCGGCCGCGAGATGGCTATTGTGCGCTGGCGACTCTATTGTGGCCAGACTGTATGACGACTACTGCTGTTGTAAAGTCGTTGAATTGTAAGGATATTATCCTGTTAGCTTCGTCCTTGCTATAAATTTATACAGTCTATTTTATAATACAGCAAAATTCGTAATAGCATTTAAACTTGTTTTTTTTTTGTTATTTTACTTTTTAATGCACTGTGTGGTGGTGATCATTTTAACTAACTGGTTACTGGATTGACATACTTAAATATTGCTGAAAAAGCAAACTGAACTATTTTTCACTCTCTTTGTCTCCTTTTCAGTTTTTGGTAAGTAAAAAGCAAACAAAGCGCGGTATAGTAAGGTTGGTAAAGTACCTTAAAAAAGCGGCCAAGTGCGAGTCGGAATCGCCCATGAAGGGTTCCGTAGCAGCCAGTAACTTAATATAAAAGTTTTTGTAGTTCGTTGTGACTTTGGTCGATGTTTTAATAATAGTGAAAGGTAAATTGCGGTGTATACGATTTATGACGTATTAAAAAAAAGTACTTACTAGATCTCGTTCAAACCAATTTTCGTTGGAAGTTTTCATTGTAATGCACATCATTTTTCTTAGTTTTATCATTCTCTTATTTTAGAAGTTAGGGGGACACACACACATTTTTCCACTTTGGAAGCGTCTCTCGCGCAAACTATTCAGTTTAGAAAAAATCTTATTAGGAACCTAACTATCATTTTTGAAGACCTATCCATAGATACCCCACACGTGTGGGTATGATGAAAATTTTTTTTTTTAGTTTCAGTTCTATGTATGGCGACCCCCTAAATTAATTGTTTTTTTTTTCTATTTTTGTAAGAAAATCTTAATGCGGTTCACAGAATACATCTACTTACCAAGTTTCAATAGTATAGTTATTATTGTTTCGGAATAAAGTGGCTGTGACATACGGACGGACAGACAGACAGACAGACAGACATGACGAATCTATAAGGGTTCCGTTTTTTGCCATTTGGCTATGGAACCCTAAAAATGAAGAGATTTCACTGATCTATTTGTAGCAAGTGACCAGGGAGCTATAAATCGTCAAGAGTTATCCCCGACAAGGATATGTATTGTAGCGACTCCATTGTGGCTGCGACTGTCGCCGAGTGGGCTATGGCATCGCATCGCAGTCAGTGTACCTATTCACGCCACGCAATGAATACTGCTGTGATTTACCGACTGGCATGATATACTCGAGGCTGCTTCTGGGTCAGTTCTGATTTCAAATGCTGTGTGCCTCGAAGTGCTGAAAATAACAACATTGTGTTGCCATGCTTCTGGAGGATTTTGTTTATTGGTTACAAAACATTGAAATTACCACTTAAGACGTTATCACTACATAGTATAAAATAAAGTCGCTTTCTCTGTCCCTATGTCCCTATGTCCCTCCCTTTGTACGCTTAAATCTTTAAAACTACGCAACGGATTTTGATGCGGTTTTTTTTAATAGATAGAGTGATTCAAGAGGAAGGTTTATATGTATAATACATGCTTAATATACTGAAGGATAACCCACAATAACCATTTTCCCGTGCGGAGCCGGGGCGGGTCGCTAGTTTACATTATAATTGATGATCAAACGTAAGTGAAGTTCAATCACAATTATATGAGCGGCTTCATTCAATATACCCGTACAATTTGTTAATGTTAATAAGCCGCGAAATATAATATTAAATGTGATATTACTAATTTTGATTACACTTAATAAAAAAAAAACTCTGAATTAAGTTTCAAAATTAAAACTGGATTTACGTATATTTTGACAATTTATTAAGTTAGTCAGTTTTGATCAAAGTTAGAATAAGCTTTGTTCTTTATGTGAGCTTAGTTAGATTAGAAGTCCTATTAACAGTACCTATGAAACCAATGTTATGTTATAATAATGTACCTACCTACATAGTTTTAGTCAAAGGACCTCATTTCGCAATGTTCTCAGTAGTTTCGATTGCCTCGCGTATAGAGATGCTTTACAGGCGGGACACGTAAAAATGCCAAAGATTAACCTAAATCCTAGATGTCTTGTATAAAGAAGAAAAATAACGCTTTACTAACGCAATGAATACGTATGAGAAAGCTTGCGAGTCGGAGCAACCTTACATTTAACCTTAGATAATATCGTTTATATTTTATTTATTTTCTGATTTGAATATCAAAGAGCAAATGGAATTGCTGATGTTAAAAAGACTTGAAAGGTTCGTAATAAACAAACATTAATAATAAAGTTGTGAAAAGACTCAATTAAATTTCAATTAGTAATGGATACCAGGGGGTCAGGAAAGCAAGGGGGCTACATAATTTGGAAAGCGGCGTCTGGTATCCTGTCGCTGCAAGAGTTTTAATAGAATTAACCTGAATGGAGTCGGGGTGTGGTCGGACCTGCAGTCGTGCTTGCGGCAGTGAAGGATGGATTTCAAATGAAAAGTCAACAAAAAGTTGTGGATCCTTTTATGAATACAAAAAAAGTTGAAGTGAAACAATGGGTGGGATGAATTTAGGTCCTGTTCGTTTCATTTACTGTCTTGACACCTCGTACACCCCTGGTTTTTTCTTTCAGTAATCTTAAACTTCTGACAATTGGTTTGGAATCTCTATTTAGCAGCTTCGTATGGCAACTAAAACAGCTAAACTGTCAAGAAACTCATTAAAATTTCATAATTAATTATCCAGTTGCTGCGGACTTTGGAATCGTAGTAAGTGTTTTATATACAGTAGAATTATAACAAAACCGTATTACCTTCAACATTGGAAGTACGTAAGTACATTGATTACAATTTTATAGCAAGGAAAATCCCTGCAGACCGCGTATTTTCATTGGAGCTGTTCCCTGCGGCTTGAGGGCTACGTTCGCAAACATTCCTGCGGGTGTACCGGCCGCTGTCGGTCGTTGTCCCTTGTTTTCGGTCGGTGTCGGTCGCTGACTCCACGTTTGTCGACCGTCAAGCTGGGCGGACCGGCCCGGAATTATTACTGATAATATTTACACAGGCGACCGCCGGAAACCCGGATATTGCTGTTTTTGTGTTGTTGACGATAGGTGGACTCTAATGTGATGTCGCGCTGAAATCAAAAGCTCTGAACTAAGTGGTTCCCGTTGAACTAGGTAAAGAAATGTCTGTGGTGCAAAGTTTTTAATTAATAATAAAATAACTACAAGTGGTGTGGAAGGGTTTGCTATGCCACTGTACGTAGACAAAAAAAGTCGAAGAAGGACATTAACAGAAAACGTTTACTTATTTGATGAAATGATGACAAAAAACATTTTTCTATAACATCGTTCTGCATCAGTTTAAAAAAAATGTTTCACATAAACGTACGTAAAAATATAAAGTGCATAAAAACTGAGCTTTTAACATGTTTTGTTTTGATAAACAACAAACTCCCCCAAGTCTTAATATAATGATAAGATAACACATTAAACCAAATGCCGTATTTTGAGATATTTGGTGTATTGAAGCATAAATGACCTACAAGATTTTATTACAGCCACCAGGACAGGTGAAACTGAATAAAAACATGTAAAAAGGATATAGGTATCTAATTTACTTACGTATTAATAATCATAAAATTTTACGGTACAATTTATATTTTAAAATTGCTCTTTAATTATTTTTTTAATAGAGAATTACGAAGAAACCTTTTATTCTCGTCATCATTTCAACAATTTTATTTTCAGTAGAAATATTTCTACATTACGATATTCTGCCCGCAACAAGTTGACGGATCGAGTTAAATAATAAAACGCGAGCGAATTCGCAACATCAAATGACTGTACAAAAATTTAACGGAACACGACCAATTTAACTTCTCGATCGCCCCGAAGATTGTTCCGATAATTTTTACTTGACAGTTTTCGTGAAAGGTCAATCACAACAAGTTAAAAGTTCGGAAGTTATTTTACTTTTAAAAGTATAAGTGAGTTAGCTGTTAACTAAAAGAGGAAAGGTGAAATGAGAAATCTTGGCAGGTAGCTTAAGTAAATTCAATTTTAGAATGAAGAATGGATAAGCAAAACATTTTAATTGATTTAGACTTAACAGGATTAATAGTATAAAATTTAATATAATTTTATGTTCGGCTATATTTCGGTTTTTACACGAAAAATTTGTTCATTAATTTTGAATGAATAGCAGCAGTTTAAGAAACGTAAGGAATTAAATGTATAAAAAACAGTATTTACTTAATTATTGGCTATTTATTCGTACAGAAAACATCAAAGACTGATGTTTTCAAAAGAGAATTGTAATATTGTGAATAAAAAAATGTTCCCATTTATTTATTTTATTCACTGGATAATTAATATTCCAATAAATTTTCCTGCATAGAAGCTAACATTTTCCATATTTCCGGAAAGTAATGAACTCCAGAACAAAACCGCAGGGTTTACACGGTTCTATTCATAGTCACAATAAAACAACGTATGTAAGTCTTGCCTCAGAAAATTAAACTAACATTCAATTCGTGAACCAATCAGAACAATCAAACGGCTTATAAATCAACGGCTTTACGGTCAAAGCTAATTCCAGCTAAATGTCAATTACCAGCGCTCTATTTACCACTAATGTCAGGGCTGTCAGACTGATTATACCTGATTTTAGATTATCTTAGAAAAGGATAATTATATATTCATAATAATTTTGGCAAAAACTTGAGGTCTCATTATTTAATTTATTGGTATAAAATCATGTATATCACTTGTGTCATGACATACATGTTATAATATTTTACTTGATCTAACTTTTTTTTTTGTTTATGTTAGTAAAGAAAAGACCTCTGTTATTACTTGACTAACGAGATTACACAAAGTTGTAATAAATTCGCTGGTAAATTTTATTATCTTAAAAAATACATTTTAATAGTCTACCTATGTACTTAGCGTATGCTATTTCTTGGAAACTAAAAAATGATTAAACCTTAAGTTCTCATTTCTTCGACATCCCTGTAATATAACACCACAATCCGGCTAATTAACAACATGGTGCTAAAACTAGCATAGGAGTACAATACACCACTACAACCCTCTACAGCGAACACTAGTATTGTTTAGAGTTTAGAGAGAATGTAAATCAATCAATTACATACAACTTTGAAGACATTCATCAAAAAGCTAGGTAGTGAAATAATGTATGATACATGATAATGACATAAACATAATATTAAGTTACTGAAATACAAATCAATAAATATAAAAAGGAAAACGTATTTAATTGAACATTACAGACGGTTCGAACTTCTAAGCAATTCATTCATTTATTCCTTCAGATATTTTAATTGCGATATACACTTCTGTCACACATACTCGTACGCGTTAAATTAGTAACGTGCGTTTTACAGTAATGATTTTAAAATACAAAGTGATATGTCGTTATTTGAAACCAACCACCAACCAGTAATTATTGCACAGTGATAACGAGGTGTTTCACTAAACAGTAAACACTGAAGTGCAATTAGCTTGTGTTATCCGCTAATTGCAATAACATAACATGACATTGGTAATAATCGGCTGTGTATGCATGGACATCAAACCAAACACAAGGATTAGGGTGATCCAAACCAGAATCAGTATAACGTATTAACTTACCCATTTACTGGGCACCTAGATGGACTTACCTGAAAACAAAAAGAAGATCGTAATTAGATACAATCGTAATTAGAACAACACTACGTTTAATTCTATATACGTAATAAGAAACATCCTCGGGGGAGGCCTTGGTCCAGGAGTGGTCTTTCGGCTGAGATGGTGCTGATGATGATGAATAAAAAATAAAGCAAAATTGTACTATTGAATGTTGACGTCATGAATTTTGATTTAAGCTCTCCATTGTGTCGTTTCTATGTACGCTAGTATAAATCGTATATAAATTCGAGTGTAGAAAGGAACCCAATCCGTCTTCGTTTGACACCAAAAAGTGTGTATATTGGGACTTTAAAAACTCGTTCAGGAAGCTGAATGGATGTGAATTCCTGTTTTCTATCGCTCAATATTTTGTGCTTAAAAATTAATAATGGGAATGCAGCTAGTATTTAGAAATAATTATGTCTCACTTTGAAAGAATGACAAAAAGCGATATATCAGTAAATTTACACAGTAGTACTACTGGGGCCTATCAAGGCGGAATATTTTTTTGTTGTATAGTATAATATAAATATATTTTTTGCGCTTCAATTTATTTTTTAAAATTTAGTAATCCATTTCACAAAATATGTATTTGATTCGTAAAAAAAAGGCTGGTTAAAATGTCCTTTAAACCCATTTAGAAAGGGCTACGCAATAATGTAGCCTTCAGTCATTTTTAAAAGCGTTGCTGCTAAATGTAAATTTTCTATGTCGGCCGACAGAGGCATCTTATTTGAGCGGAGAGCTTCCTTCAATTTCCGGCGGTCCGACCGTCATCGCTTCAAACGTCCTACATACTACAAACATGGCGTGAATTACTGTATGGCTGGTATACATCGGTGGAGACCCAGCTATTTAATAGGATTATACCAAAATAATGTTCAATGGTATTTTCAGAAATCAGGAGCTTTAATAACAAAAATGCTATCTGCGAATACCACAGACGAATATCAATTTTACAATTGGCTACGCTGAAACGATATTATTATTATTTAAATGTTATTTATACAATGATGTTGTTAATATTCCGAAAAAAATATAATATTTAAAACCCGTAAAGCCGGCTTTGTAAGAATATAATATGATTAAACATAAACTCTGTTAAAACGGTATAATTATTATATTATTTCTAACTTAGGAAAAAAAGTAGTTAACTTGGTAATTTAGTAAAAGCTTTACACTATGAATTGTAAAACTGGTCGTTTGCCCTACAACTAAGTACCATACCTAAAGAATAAGGTTTCAATTCTAGTAACTTAAATAAATATATTATACTCTTATTTTTAAAATCTTTCTTTAATATGTTTATGCTCTAACGTAGAAAATATAGATTGTATCCATAATATATCATCGTAGTCTCGTATTAAGTCAGATCAAGATTCAACAATAATGCAGACTGGACTGCAGTATTGCAAACGAACGAATCCATCACGTTAAGTAAAGACAGTCCCTCCTAATAGGGCTTAAGTCAACAATAATACGATATGCTTTCGCAGTGACCATTCGTAATGCGATCAATTATTGCTATCACTATCGTATTATTATTGAATCGCTAAGACGTCTTGTCTATTTTCTCAAATGGACATTGATCTTGTGAGATATTATTTGTGTTTTATTGTTTCATTTGTGTTACGTATTTAGTGTTGTTGTATATTATTATTAGCATATACCTATTAGATTTACATAATACCGGACACTCAATTATGTTTTTATCGAATCTCAATATTTTTTTTAGAATGTGGTCTTATTCTTTCTACTTCTGAACCGGTCAATACTCTACTCAGCTTTTTGAAGAAAATAACATTATTTGTGCGAAATAATTTTGTGATACCTAATTATTAATGTATAATAAAAACAGCCTAATGCAAGGTTATGATGGCTAATTTCAATTTGAAATGTAATGCACAAGTTCTTTAGTTGAACAATTTATCTCTACAAAGTTATATGAACCAGAAGGATCCCGTTATAATTAATGAATAGTGAACATGTTCATAGGTATCGGCATGTTCGTACATGGTGTTAATTCTCAAATCTTTCACGGTGTCCCGATCGCTTGCGCACCATGTCCAATTGATGGAGAGTATGGCTTTAAAACAAGCGATAGTTTGGATGCAAACCAATGTAGTTATTTTTCCCTTATAAATAATTATTAATTCATGCGATAGGATAGGATAAATAATTCAATGAAAAGTCTTCTTCAATATAGGTTGCAGGAAATTTTCACAAGTTTATTTTGTCTGAAGACAAATTAGTACACTTCTAGAATATAAGTTATATAAGTTAAATAAAAGTAACAGATCATTTGTGTGACGCTCGACGTAGCATTTGCTACGTTTACTACGCCACTCGTAGCCATTGCTACGGCGCGTAGAGGAACTAAATCGGTAAACAGATTTATTTAATATCAAAATTGGATGTATTTCCGCTAGTTTTAAGGCTTAATGATAAGCGCCTTAGTGCAGCTAAAGCGTGGATCGACTCGCCCCAATTACCGGTAATGGAATTACCGGTTAAATGTCATGTAGTCCTGGTATTATTATTTCGAGTAGCCCGATGTCAGTGTAGTGACCAGCCCATATCGGTTAAAAAATCGTTTTTTCGCCATAACCAGTTTCATTGCAGTCTCTTTTATTATTTATAAGTTACTAGCGACCCGCCTCGGCTCCGCACGGGAAAATGATTATTGTGGGTTATCTTTAAGCATATTACCTATGCATGTATTATACATAATTATAAACCTTCCTCTTGAATCACTCTATCTATTAAAAAAAACGAAATCAAAGCATCAAAATCCGTTGCGTAGTTTTAAAGATTTAAGCGTACAAAGGGAGGGACATAGGGACAGAAAAAGCGACTTTGTATGTAGTGATAGTGATAGAACTGGTCATAAATAATAATTATAAAAAATATTACATACGTTGTAAAAATAATTGAGAAAAACAATTCTTAAAATCAAACGCTGTGTTCACATCTTTATACGACATATGGAAAACTTTTTAGTATTAGAGAATCTGCATTATTTTTCAACTCGTCGTAAACTGGAGCCCCGATCACTGAATGTGGAGGATATTGCGGGAAATTTAATAAAAACGCTAGGGTCTCACCGAGCGCGAAATTTTCGCTGAGTCGCAGCCCTTTAAGACGCAAGCGGAACATTCGACGGTTCGTCGGCTTGCGGGGGTGAGGTAAGCCCGAGAGACGCGCGGGGGAAAGATCGTCACCAATAGGGCTGCCAGATATAACCAAATTTGCTTGCTTAATCCGAAAACTGTTAATGTGGAACCCAATTTGTTTTATATACGTATCTACCTTTGCATTTTAAGTCATAATTGCTTCTGTTCAATATAACTAGTACTTATAAACATTTTTCATTCTAAAGTGCTTTGTTACTGATATAAATAAAAACATCAGCACACCATGTGTTTCATAAATTAAATTAAATGATGAGGATAGAATGGATAATAATTATGATAAAGATAAAGATATAAAGATAAAGATATATTTATTTGCCAAAAACGAAATGCAACCAACCTTTGATTGGCCGGCCAGGGCTACTATTTCTGTAGATAAGAGTTTGTTTGCATCTGGTCACACTGGTTGCCAACGAATTCAATTTGGATCATTCTTCTATAGCATTATCCCGATTGAAGGTCCCGCGTCCCCTAGCCCTCGGATTGGATCGTCTTTTGCATAAGACGAAAATCAAATCGGAACAAACGAAATATCCTCAGGAGTTTCATTCACCTCTGGCGGGCTTGGGTATTAAGGAGTATTGGTGATGTGTTGTTCGGTAAACTGGTAAACAATGCTGCACAATTTTCAAACGACTTCAACAATGAGGAGGTTTTCAATTCGATCGTACGTTATTTTTTCTCAGCTTATGCTCTGATAAGACAAGACTTTGAAGACTTGAAGATGGGATGATCCAATTCTGAAACGAATTCCACATGGCTTGTGGGGTTGATTTTACAACAATTTTAACTTTAATTTAAAGTATAAATATGTCATGTCTTCATTACACTTTCAAAATATTGTCAATTTAGTTTTAGATATGTAAAATATTTATTATCATTGTGCAAAGCTTCATTTGACTTCTTTGCTATTATTTGGACGGATATCCTTAAAATTAGATTAAATTTATTTGTTATCCTTTTCAATTCCCATCTTAGATCTTTAAGGTTCCCATATGCATAAAAAATACGTAAAGTAAAATTTAAATTTAGAGTGTGACTAGGGAGAGCTTACACTAGTATGTAAACACATCGTATCGGATAAACCTACTGGTTTCTGACGTGCGGCTTTTAGATTTAAGTTACTGTATGTTATTGTAAGATATGAATTAAAAAAACATAAACTGCAATATAAAAATTGGTAAAAATTATATAATCTATGATTGAAAGGACACTTCGTAAATATATTTTATATAGTTGCTTTTCCAGAGTTATGAGCAAGAGGGCGCGAGGATGAAACGAGTCACTACGCGAAAATTACATTTGGTCCCAAATTGTAGGTCAAGTGGCGGATTTAGATAAAATATATTTTTTGTCCGGCGAAAAGGCGCCCCAAAATGGACGCCCGCTTGATACGCAGAACGCAATTTATTTTGCAGTAAGTAGATCTCCTTCCATTTGGCGCTTTGAATAAATTGATACCATTTTATAAGGATTTACGGGTATATTTTGTGTTTTAGATTCTGATGAGAAAAGATCAAAATACTAGAAAGACTAAATCTAAATAGGTATGACAAAAAACTGTTTATTTTTTCAAAGGTGGCTAAGCAAATACCGAAAGTTATTACTCAATCAACAGTTTTGAGCAATATTAAGCAAAAACTATTCTTGGAAACGAAAAAAAATTTCGGCACTACCATACAAAATAGTAATTAGGCGGAAATTTAATCAGACATTTTGTATGAAAAAGCTCAAAAACATTAAGAAAGCATGCCCGTTTCAACAATAAAATTGTTAGCAATCACTACCACGTAAACACTATTCTACGAGTATTAATACAATGTATGATCAGTGGAACAAAGTAATATAATTTTATGAATGAAAAAAAGAACATATTTATTTTCAGTTAGCAAGTTCAGTTTTGCGATACTTTCAAGAGAACTATAGGTTACCTTAGACATGCCAAAACATTCCTCGCTAATAAAAGACTACATACAACGTGACCATAGAAAAGAACTACGCCAAGTTTTTGTTAATTACAGCTTTTGGTACTCGCAGATTTCGTCATGTAATAATGGTGCGCTCGAGGCTATGAATTAGGGAAATGTTGTCGTTCAAGATGCTTGTAATTATACGAGAGGAGAGGTTTTTGTATCGTCGAGTCCCGAGAAAATGTTTAAGCGAAAGCAATGAGAATTATGATGTTAATGTAAAGATAAAAGTGATTTGTAATTATGAAGCTTTTTTTATATTTAAAAATATAAGTTCAAAAAAACAATACATGATTCATTTACCTATCTACATACCAGTAATAGATATATAATTCTAGAGAAAATCCATAATATATCTGTCCTAATCACGGTCTCACTTTAAATGTTATGGACGTAAGATAAGTTAAAATAAAGAGTTAGTTCTTAACTAGAAAACTGTTAAGTATAATAATATTATAAAAAAATAAAATTAAGTATTAATAAATAAGTGTTGTGCTCTTGCCTAAGCTTTTTCCCGGCTATTGACATTCGAATTGTATTATATTTTAAAGATCTTAGATTTCACGATCTCGTAGGTAGTCAAATAAGAATAAAAATACATATAATTTCTATAGGTAATAAATAAGTGTTTAGTCAAAGATCAAACATCACAACATGTAAGCGGTATACTTACTTAAGAAGACCACGTCCTCTGAACTTTTCTATCGTTAGAGCAAATGATGTGTAAAGAATACGATACAGGCTCTAAATTCCGCGTGACGTCACTATCTGCGAATATGCTGTTCGTAAATTTTGTTGAAAAATTTTTTATATGAAGGTTTTTAGGGTAATTTTTGATAGTACATAAAACTCAGTTTAAAAATACACCATTATACTCGTATTTATTCATATAATAGAGTCAACTATCTTTCCAGGTCACTCAAAATGGTCAACTGAGCCAGTGGACCTGTGGGCTGAGTTGACCCTGGGAGGGATTGTATCATTTGGAATATAAAACTTAGTGAAGAGAACAAGCTAAAAACCTCAACCAGCGCAACTCCACCACACATGTTGACTAGGATATGAGCATCATCTTTCCGCTAAATTGCTTGATTCTTTATGCTGAGAAACTGCCCATATATCAACTGCCCATTTGATGCTTTTTTTATGTCATAATAAAAAGATGAAAAAAGAATTGTAATTTAAAGCCGCTTTTACGCTATATCGTACTTCAGTAGCTTAAATCAAAATAACAACGCAAATGGCTGCAATAATTTTAGAAAATTAACTTAATACGACTATTTATTAAATTAGCAGGCAATTAGTTTTAAATGCAGCGCCCTCACCAGAGATAAGGCGTTTATGGTACTAGCTTCAGTTAATTGCAAACCTGACCTTAGCCTTTGAGCTCGGATTGGTTGGGGCCACAGGTTGGGGCCAATATTGGCCTAAGGTTGGAAATATAAAATAGGAAAAGAGTTCGAAGAAGTCTTCGATAGAGCATGGTCAAGAAAATGTGTCCAGATAGCCTTTTTTTATTAGCCTATTTTGTGTTCCACTACTGGCCAAGCAACCCCTCTGCTATGCCATGCGTATCAATCAAGCACATCGCGTTTTTTTCCCTGTAATTTTATTATAGTTTCTGTAATATTATAATAATATTGTAATTTTATTATAGTTCCTATAATATTAATACATGTATGAAGAGTCACGTCCATCGTATTTTATCTAAAGTTCTCCATTATGATCGGTCCAGGCACCTAGCGGCTACCTATGACTCTCAACAGATCGTTGGTCCACCTTGTGGGAGACCTGCCCACGATACGCCTTACATACAATGCGCAGTCAACATTTAAGAAACGTACTGACTGTCTACGTAGATAAACCATTTTTTATTCACTACGTCAAAAACCTTTAAATTTACAAAACAACTAATTTCCACTGCGTCCCAACATTTCCTTACATTAAATCCAAGCAAAACTGACCTCATAAGGTGTGGGCACACGACCTCGCTTTGCATAGGTCATTGCGATAATATCTGGCAACTCCGGGTTAACTCACAGTTAGTTCGCGCACGTTGACTAAATAAACCATGAGATATCAAACAAAACGACGACAGCCACTAATTACGTACCTGTTATGAGACGAAGATATTTATCGATTGATGGTAATGTATTTTCAAGAGAGTCCTTATGTCATGTAGGAGGTGGGTAATGGTAATGGTAAGAACGGGCTGATTTCCGCAACTCGACGACTAATGCGCCTTTTTTGCGTATGGTGTAGGAGGTGGGACAGTACGGGCTAACGAAATACATTTTATTTTTATTTTTGTAGTATTGTTTTCGTTTAAAACTTGCTGAAGATTTTCTAATGTGCGCAAGGCCAGCAAAGGCCGGGGCCAGGTCGAGGCCGCGGGAACATACAGCATATCGCAGGATTGCATCGATGCACCTTTGTGTGCCTACTGCTAATTACGAGTATAAACCAACTTTGAACTTTGAAACTATTAATTTGTAATGAACGCTAGGGATGCACGAAGAATGTAAATATTCTTTATCAAATCAAATCAGATCAAAATCAACTAGCTTTCCGCCCCGCTTCTGCGCCCGCGTTAACAATTTTTCCCGTGGGAATAAGGCATTTTCCCGCGGTAAAAGGTAGCCTATGTTACTCAGGTTGAATGTAGCTTTCTAATGGTGAAATAATTTTTGAAATTGGCACAGTAGTTTTCAAGTTTATTCATTACAAACATACACACAAAAAACAAATCTTTCCTCTTTATAATAATTAGTATGATTACATAAAGTTACATACATACAGTTTATTTTATACTAATACAGAATTTGAAGTGGAATTTGCACTTAGTAATTAATACTTGTATGATAAAATAATACTGTCTAATTGCAACGAGAAATTATATTTACCACTCCAAAAAAGGGTGCTTTATTTACCTTAAGCATAGATTAGAAATGAGGTAATACAAAAGAATTTTTAAAAACAATAAATACGAAGACCGCTTTAAAAATAACGAAGGGAAATTGAAAAAAAAATAAAACAGTTGACTCAGTTTTATATTTGTTACAAAACATTATATATGACACTCGCCTTAAACTTAATTACCATTTTGAGATGCAATGTTGTTTGAGATAGCAATCATAAAACTACTTTAGATTCAATCCAATATAATTTCAGGTCAGAGATCAATGAATTATTACAAAACACAGATTCTACTAATATGATTTTGATTACAGTAGTAGATACATAAAAACATGTAATCATTACTTTAATACTCAAATTGTCTTAAATGGATATATTTAAGTCAGATTCATTTATTCAAATAAATGAGAAGTTCTTTTACAAAACGGCCGGCTTACTCTTTGCCGACAATGCGATCTTCGTTATCCGTGCTAACGAAGCTTCCCCTTGCAAAGCCGCGCGGGGTGAGGAGAGGTGTGAGAGGGATAGGGGGGAGAGGGGTAATTAAAGACGTTTATCTGCTTCAGGTGCAACCAGCTCAGATAACAATATGAAACTATGCGGAGCTACAAGAGCTGTAAACGCTTCGAGGGAACTCGTGTTACAGAAAAAAGAGAATAGAAGTAAATCTGATTTAGATATACCTATAATTTTATTTACTTTAAACCACTACCTTTTATAAGTAGCAGCAACAAAGCTATCAACATTTAATTATAATTTGAAATGGAAAAAAGTATGTCCTCACCTACTGAGTGTATCGAATAAAACGCCACGTAACTACGGCGCGGCGTCTTCAGCATGCACGAATATCGTTACCTGAGTCATCGTTCCGTTGAGAGCTGTCTAAGTCAAAACCGCGCTTTGTATTTAGCTTAATATCTGGACCTTGCTTTATTTATGCCCTTAACTTTTAAAATAGAAGCAAATACTCTTGTTTCGGATATAAATAATTGTTTTTATTTTAGTCGATTGCTGTATAGATATCTTTCGGTTATATTACTGTATTAGCGCCGATAGAACAAATTAGCTATGTTTTTCTAATACAATTAAACCCAATGAATCGATCGGACGATATATCGCTCATCTATTACTACAAAGACGTAACTGTCATTTTACAAATTTTACAGGAGAGCGTTTCAAAGTTTTTTTTACTGTTCTGTTTCGTTTTATTATTTCACTTTATAATATTTATAACTGCAACTAGGATATTTTGGATGTTTAAATATATAGGTAGAGTACAATAGCAAAAACATTTAAAAAAGTCAAGTGTAAGTATAAAAAAAACCACTTGAAATGATTTGACACATACAATTGTGTCATTGTTGCATTGAAAATGTTTTATTTTGGAAGTTGTGACACTGAAATAGGTATTAGTTAATTGTATTTAAAACACTTTATTTGAGATAATAATTCATTACGGCTTTATTGAATACTGAATAATTAACAGTACTTAATAGCAGGTAAATCACAGGTGAATTCGTATTTTTATCGTAATTTCAAACCACTTACTGAATAATTAACAGTTTTTTTAATAATTTCGTGTTGGTACATAAATCATAGATTCATTTGTTATCCTTATATCAAAATACTTATTAAAATAACACAAGGCCATCGCTAGTCACGGCTTTTTCATTAAAAAAGTACCTTACAGATAGTAGGACGCCCTTTTAAGTTATCAATGAAAATTATTATTTTGTGTTTTTGCTTGTGTTTTAGTAGCTTCATTTTGCCTTTGTTCAAATATTTTTTTAACTTTCTTCTAAGCCTGGAGTATTCCAGCAAAAGGATTCTCATACTCTCGGACAGTCAGGCCGCATTAAAAGCACTGGCGTCCAATGAAGTAGCATCCAGAATTACTCTGACCATGTATTGATGCCCTAAATTAACTGGGCAGCAAAAACTCTGTGTGCCTGGGCTGGGTGCCTGGACACTCGGAGTCGGGGGGAACGAGCCGGCAGATCAGCTGGCAGGGAAAGGGTCTGGCGCCCGACCCATTTTACCGGAACCTATGCTCGGGGTGCCGAAATCCGGCTCAAGGCGCCAAGTGGTGGCTTGGGAAATAGAAATGGCCTTGCACATTCGAAACAGTTTTTTCCAGGTTTTCTCCACAAAGATCTGAGATACAAAAACTCGTCCGGTTGAGTATTCGTGTTCGGGCATTAGGGCCCTTACTGGGCATTGTAAACTCAATAAGCACATGAACAGGCAGAATGGGCTTATCAGAAAACCCTTACTGTAGATTCTGTGCAGACGAAGAGGAAACCGCACTTCACATGCTCTGTGAATGTGATACTCTCATCAACAAAAGGAGCAAAGGGGTAGATGGAACTTTTGTTTCTTTACTTATAATAACAGATTCAAAATCTAAGCATTCGTTTTCCTCTATATTTTTAGAGAAAGGAGCAGGAATTCGGCCTTCTATGGCTATTGTTAACATTTTTATATTGCAATTACTCCCAATTTTATTACCATTTAAAATACCTAGTTTAATTCACCTTATTTTTCTTTAAAAAAATCATTACTAGCAAACAAGTACATAGATAGATTCATGTTTTATTGCACACACAACACATACAAGTAAGTACCTATTTAAAACAATAAAAAAATAATGATCTTAACTTGAATGCTATTTTTTTATTTACTTTTATTTAGATTTTATTTTTTTAGACTTACTTTTTATGTTACTACTTTTAGTAAAATTGAAGAAAAACATAAATACAGTATTTAATGTTTTAAAATTACACCTGTTTCTTTTAAGTAAGTCATTATTTCATTCAATTTTAAGAGCTTTTAGTTAAACACTGACACAAAATACATATACAAAGGTATTGTAGCTTACAAAATATATTATTATTCTAGTGCTACAATGACAAAAAATACAATTACGACACTGCAGATCTCAAAAAATAATTTTGTCTTGGTGCTACATAGACAGAAAATAACATTTACGTCGTTTGGCACTTAAAAATATAAAAAATTATGCGCAACTGACCAATGTGGCGTCGTTACACTCAGGGCGAGTAAAATTTTGTACCGGTGCAACAAAGACAGAGGCGCCATCTTACGCTCATTTGTTGAACAATAAATACGTCTTTTTAATACCATACGTATTGGTCATTTTGGAACATTCTGGCATCATTAACTCATTTTTGCATTTTGTGACAGTTACGTCTTTGTAGTAATAGATGAGCGATATATCCGAACGATAGGGTTATTTTTTAATCAATTCACATATTTTAGGTAGGCATAGATTAAAGAAAATAAATAATCCCGTACATTTTTATTTTATCACGTGTCATAGAAAAAAAATCGAAATATTGTATCAAATTTTGTATGGGAAGAAATTTAATATGCGCCATTTTTTTTGATACTTTGTATAAACACTCATTGGCAAGATTAATTGGACAAGTTTCATTGAAATTCGTTCCCTAAACGGGTTAAAAATAGTGTAATAATTTGAAAAAAAAAAATGTATTTCGTCTCATGTGATCTAGTAACGATACTGACTGTGTACACAAAATATGTGCACTGATTAAAAAGTAACCCTGTATATTGACATCTAGCTAGTCTCGTCAGGGATTGTGAAAGTTTAAGTACTGAAAGAACATTAAAGTTTTGTACTTGAGCAAGTTAAGATTGTTGTGTTGAGAGATGAAACTGCAGTTACGCGAGCTTTGAGCGACGTCGCCGAGACGTGATCTTGTCAAACGGCGAGTGGAGTTTGCATACATTACGGTTTAGTTGCAGTACAATGTTGCGTTCTTGTAGTAGGTACATTTTGTGTTCAACTTTGGTTCAGTTTAACCATTAAATTGTTTATTATAATTTATGCTTAAGAATTTTATTTATGTATTAAAATGACGATTGGATTAGCTTATATAAAAAGAGTGGTATATTTTCAGTTTGATCTGTAAACGATCTTTATCTCCACAGTCTATTTTTCCTCAAATCTCACTGAGTCGTTTGTAACGTCATAATATGTGTGTTCACTGCTTGTGAAAGTCTCTACCATTTAAGCGTTGCAATCCTTCAGATTATGACAGAAACAATATTTCGCCTGCGAGGCTCATCATCATTATTTTATTTGATCATTTTGGCCAAAAGTCCGTATTTTTATTAAAGGTTTTTGCTAAGTTGTAGAATGTTAATAAAGGTGATGTTGAATATATTCTAGATCCAACATTTACTTATAATCATGTAGCATTTTCGCAAAAAAATATTTTTCTTTTTTAGCAATATGTGGGACGTCGACCCACGTTATTAATATTCAAATTTATTTAATAATTTATATATTACACTTCACCGTCGTCGGTTAAAATGTTTTTGCGGCGCTTCCCTTCCCTCGCTCGCGGCAAATACGCTCTTTTGATGATTGTAATTAATTCCACGTTTCATATTATTTTCTACGTTAACACAATTATACTGTCATATAACAGCGTGTGTATTACGCTGTGCCTTGTCTAATATTACCTGTCTTATATGAACAAAGGGATACTTAAATATTCGAAATGAAAAAGTAATATAATGTTGATATTCGTTCATGACTCCGTAATGAAACACATATTGAAGAGTCAAATTTAAGAAGCATCTCTGATATGAACTCATTTTTATTACAGATTGTTTTAAGTACCTATTTCATCAGCCGCTACGTTCGCGGTATTTTACAATTTTTCCATGGGAATTAGTTTTTACCCTGTTTTAAGTAGAAACATTGCCCAACAAAACTTTATAAAAAAACATCATCGACTCTATATTTTATGCTAATGCCATTTTGTATAACCATGTCTCTAGTAACACAAATTTAAATTAAAAAGTATAATGTTTAAACAACTAAAATCTTGCCATTCATATTTTTGGTATCTTAACAGATAATAAAAGCAGTCACCAACAAAACTTTTTCCTTTCTAGGACCATAGCAAAAGGTTTATATTCCCTGAAATATAACCTAAACAGCTGCATATGATGCTACTTTTCATTGTCTCTTTCGTTGATAAGAAAAACAAGTGAAAAGACAACAAAAACTGGAGGGTATACCAGCAACCCTTCCCCGCCCACGGAGTTTTTACTCGCTACCATTCATCGCGTGCGCTTGACATCGAAACACCCACTGGCCTCTGTTGAGAACATAATATAGAAATAAATGACCTAAGTACCTATCTAAAGTTTATAGAATAGAGTTGATGCGCTAGAAGTCCTCCACTTTCTGTACTTAGACAGTTTTTTACTGTCTAAGACCTCCTATATCTGTGAAGGCCTCTTACATAAAAAAGAGTAGGCAATCGTAGTTATTTCCTAGGAAATAAGCAGTACCTGTTGTGTCCTCTTCTTCTTTGTGCCTGTATTTTTGTATTTTCATGTGTACAATAAATATTAAATAAATAAAATAAATAAATAAATATTTTTGTTCATATAAAGGTGAACGCCGCTGCCCCGTTCCTATGTTGTGTAGGTTTATAAAATAGTAGTGCGGGAGCCGGGGGCCTAAGTACCTACCTCATCGAGTACCCCAATAGGCTATCTCTAGATCGTTAACCGACACTTAAACACTGAATAAAAAAATAGTCTGCCAGAGCCGATCCTGTCGGGTCATCGAAATTTTTGACGTAGTTTTTTCATGGAACCTACCTCATAAAGTACCCGAATGAAAGTGGTGGCATCAATTAACCATTGATTAATTATGTATAACAAAATTGGTCTGCCATTGCGCAGCCTGCCGGAAGTACTTGGCAGACGCCCTGAAATGTGCCCATCTGACACCCTTCACCTACCTCATCGAGTACCCCAATAGGCTATATCTAGATCGTTAACCGACACTTAAACACTGAAAAAAAAAATAGTCTGCCAGAGCCGATCCTGCCGGGTCATCGAAATTTTTGACGTATTTTTTTCGTGGAACTTACCTCATAAAGTACAAGTATTTTGGTTATTTTTTGGCGTTGGTCCCATCGAGGTACTCGATGAGGTAGGTGAAGGGTGTCGGATGGGCACATTTCAGGGCGTCTGCCAAGTACTTTCGGCAGGCTGCGCAGTGGCAGACCAATTTTTTTATACATAATTAATCAATGGTTAACTGATGCTACCACTTTCATTCGGGTACTTTATGAGGTAGGTTCCACGAAAAAAATACGTCAAAAATTTCGATGACCCGGCAGGATCGGCTCTGGCAGACTATTTTTTTTTTCAGTGTTTTAGTGACGGTTAACGATCTATAGATAGCCTATTGGGGTACTCGATGAGGTAGGTGAAGGGTGTCAGATGGGCACATTTCAGGGCGTCTGCCAAGTACTTCCGGCAGGTTGGGCAATGGAAGACCAATTTTTTTATACATAATTAATCAATGGTTAACTGCTGCCACCACTTTCATTCGGGTGCTTTATGAGGTAGGTTCCACGTAAAAAATACGGCAAAAATTTCGATGACCCGGCAGGATCGGCTCTGGCAGACTATTTTTTTTTCAGTGTTTAAGTGACGGTTAACGATCTAGAGATAGCCTATTGGGGTACTCGATGAGGTAGGTGTTTAGGCCCCCGGCTCCCGCACTATAGGTGTTATAATAAAAATATCTCTGACAATTTTCATAATTTTTCGAAAATATTTTGTAATTTTTTTCTTATTTGAAACATTACAATAAGGATTCTTATTTTCCGAGTAAGTTAGCAAACTCAGACAGAATTTAAAATGTTGTCCCTGTTGCCTATAATATTGCGTCGACTTTTCTTTGAGTAAATCGCCTGTACGCGCCTCATGTGTTATTCAACATTGCGTCGCTTCATACATTGCAAACAGTCCAGATTCACTATTGTGACGTCATGCTCTTCTTCAAGATACAAATAGTTGTAAGACAATAATTATTGTCATTTATTATTTATATGTATCTATTTAGATAATATAATAAATATAACTTCACAGAGCAGAAACTTTACAAATATATTAATGGTTTCCATTTTATTATTATTTATTTTTATGAAAAAACCTTAAGGCTCTGTCTAGTTTCAGAATTAAGCTGATAAATAAAAATACGTTGTTTAGGATTCAATCCACTTATTTTCTAACCAACACCTACTGAATTAACGGCCTATGATCACTCAAAAGGATTAAAATATGAGTATTCTTATAAGAAATATGAGATACTAGCAACAAAATATGCAGACGTGGTAGAATCAAATCTCAAACATGTGTAGGAACATTCCTACCGGTTTTCCAATAAACTATGCGCCAAGTTTGGACATCGTCACACCGCACACCACATATCTTATTCATAACTCACTAAATGATTCCTGCGAGCCCACAAGAGACTTAAGCTCGAATTATGGCATAATATACCACACACGATGGCAAAAAACCGTAACAGGAAAAATACCTACTATAATTTTAAATTAGATCTATAAGCAATTAAAGTAGATTTATCTCTGTTTTACTGAAGGGATTAAGCTTGCTTAGATAGAGTTACTAGAATTTACAATTTAATGTTAAATATTGAAAGTGTGCACAGATTCATGACAATATTTTCTTTCATAGGAGTTTTTCATAAATTTTGCGACTGAAACATAGGTCAATTAAAAATGTACTGCCCATTTATTAATGCGCTATATAATTATCACTTATTAAACAAAATAATCCTTGGTGATTTAAAAGATGATAAAATAAATCTTGGTATTGTTATTAAAGCATGAAAGTGAAAGTCAAAATGTATTTGAAGTAAGACTTTACAATGGCAATTTTTTCGATGGCAAAGTAAAACAGTGCACGATTGGCACAGGTTTCATACATAGTGTGTTAAGATCTTCATTTGATAGATCATTAATATTGCAGTGGGTAGCGGTTGGGGATAAACAGGCTGATAGTAATGACTACGTAACTATCATACATACAAACCTATACATAGTTACCGAATCATACCTTTGATTAGCAAGCGGCTTCTTGGTATATGATCCTGCATGAAATTGTGGTTATGTATACATCCATACCAATACATTTTGGTCTATAGGTATCTGTCAAAGGTTTATGAATTAATTACAGAATAGGTATTTAAAGTAAAAAACAATGGAAATTGCCTGGATAGATTTGTACGATGAATTAAGTTTAAGGAAATTTTAGACTGCATATCTCAGCGAACCTGGCATAATTTTTCTAAATTTTTTATCAGTTTTACCATTAGGAAATTCATCTATTTCGTTAAAGTAACACATAATATATGATAGTCAACACAGATGTGGTGACGATATTTTTTTCTTAGACAGCTTATTTTTTTATTCGATAGCACAACACAATAAACAATATTAATAGAGGGTAAAGAATTCAAGGCAAGCAATAAGGTATTCGATTTTTCCATGTGATTTTTCCTTTTTACTTTATGTGTTGTATGTTTTTGGTTATAATATTGTTTTTTATTGTTAAAAACATTTTGAAATATTTTAACTTAAATTTTTATTTTAAAGGAATATAAACTGCCTTTATTTGTTTTTATCCCGATACTTCAGATCCTATACTGAGGTAATAAAAATACAGCCGTATTGTATAACAAACATTCTATTGACGAGTTTCTTCTGCATTACCATTTCCAACGCAATTTTAGACTCTAACTAAAACAAAATATACGATACTATACGACATTGCAGCAATCTTTATGGTGGGTATCATGTTTTATGATATCACATGAACTTAAAGAGCATCACACACGAACAACTAAAATCTATGATACCTGTGCTTAGCTTACCTGCCAAATAAACACCAAGTAGATGAATAATAAAGTTATCCTCTTGTACAGTCAAGTTCATAAGTGCATTCATATCACGTGTTTTTATACTTTCAAATAACTTTTTTCCCAAATGCTTGTTATTCTTATTTTTGTGTGTTACGTATACAGTGTAAGGGACTCTATACTTTACTTCAAATAAAATATCACTAATGCTTTTGGAAAATAAGTTAATTTAAAGTATAGGTGCACGTGACATGATTGTACTTATGAACGCGACCGTACATTGTAAAAAATTTAGAGGTAATTTTCTTCTTTAGAACACGTTAAACTCAAATTCGAAGCATGTTACCAATTTCATTTAGAAATGTTGTTTTTATGTTCTAAAAGCTATTATTTATCTTATCAGTAACAGATCTAAGAATGAAAAGAAAACAATAATTTGTTCAACAGCGATTTCATACTAGAAGACTCTAATTTTCGCATTACAAATTCTAGTGAAATAAATACAATGTGTATAATAATACTATACCTAAGTATCTTTGAAGCATTTTATGGTGTAAGGATCTGGTTACTTAATCACCGCAAACCACTAAGCACCATCAGCACACATTGAACCTCAAGTTCTTGTTTTTGCTTAGAAAGCGGGGAAATAGCGAGGGCTGTCGTCCTTGAAGCGAGTGTTGGGTATCAAGGTTGCGGTTGTGGCGAGTGAACTAGACCAGTAGCAGAGCTGTAATTATTACGGTCAAAGAATATCACGTTATATTGTTCCTAGATTATTTATTATAATGTTCAAGTTAGAATCGAATGTATCAAAAAGTATGTTTAAAAAAAGGTCAAAGATTGTTTGTTAGATAAACTTAGTTCTAAATAAATTTGGACTCATTATCTTATTTAAAAAAGTACATATACCTATAATATCTACGTATATATATATATACATATAATAAGATCGCAAATCGCCATTAAACTGTGATTGTAGTTTGGCGTATACGCCTATGGTACCTAACCTACCTACACCTGCGTAGAGTGCAAACTATTTACTGCATAAAAAAGAGAGTCTGTTAACAAAACTTCCGAGCTAAAATCCCACGTAGAGACGGAATGTAAAAACAGCAAAGCGCGCAATGGCAACGATACTCGTATGCCCAAAAGCAAAGTGCCATTTATAAGAAAGATGGAAGAAAAATTAAAGATAATGTGTAAGTGAAGTGAACCAATTTAAGCAAAAAGTCTTGTTCACCTTATTTAAGGCAGACTTGAGCCTCTCGATGGGAGTGTTTTAAGGTGATGATGATTTTGATGAATATATATAAATAGGTAAACTTAGAAAGAAAAAAAAAACAAAGTAACACAACTCTATTTTAATATAAATTTATTTAATACGCTATTCTCGCTATCAACTTTTATTAGTAATCATTATCAACTTAAATGAAACTCTAGACTTTAAAGTTTTACTACATTTATGGTTATAAAAAATGTGAAGTACTGGATAAAGAGGGTGTAAATAAGGTCCCATTACACTGAGTAACCTGAGCGAGCGAGGCGATGGCGGTATCATGTTACTGCCATTGTTACCTCTTCACATCACATTCACAACATACGTATTTGTCACTGTTATTATAATAGCTGGTATCAGATATACACCGCGTGTTTTGTTGACAAAAAGTTGTGCAGTCCCAAGCTGTTATAAGACGTGTACCTAGGTACTTTTGTAAAAGTATTTTCTTCTTATTTTATACATCAACAGTACGAGTATTTCACCTTATTTTGCCATTAGCACCGTTTTTAAAAACAACAATCTGAAAACTCGTCACCTATCTATCCTTTTGCGGTTTATAAAAAACTTAGCGACCCGCCCCGACTTCGCACGGTAAAATTGTTATTGTAGGTCAGTAAATTATGCATGTTTTATACATAGAAACCTTCCTCATGAATCACTATATTTATTGCGTACCTAGTTTCGTAGTAAGTTTTTTCTTTTTATTGATTTATTCTTGTGTGGAAAAAGTACGATCAATTATAAGCTTCACCGGACTTGCGGGGGAGTGAAAGACTCTACCCTAAAAAAAAATCTAGGGGCGGCTCGAGGGAGCCTCGAACCACGGCCTAGCGCGTCGATACTGAAAAACATCGTGAAGGAGACGACGCCTGAGAGGCTATGTCTCTGATTATAAATTCTCACAACTTTTTGGTACGGAATTCTTCTTAAGTAAATCTTATGCTCGTGTAACATATGATTTTATTTAAAAACATCAACATAAGTGACGAGCAACGAATGAAGTGTAAAGCAAGATCGATCTGTTCGTACCATAAAATCACCCCTGGCCTTGTAAACATTATCTCGGATATAAACGCACCTCGGCAATTAATGAGGGCCTTACCCCCCCCCCCCTCCCGACCCCGGGCGAGGGGGGTCAGATTGACTCCTCTGTTTGTACAAGATAATTGACTGAATGTTTGTCGGGAAGTGTAAACACATAATGTGATGTCTTGGTTGACTATTCTACCGCCCGTCGGCCGCCATTTTGAACTCGTGAATTTTCTATGGGCTGTTTTCTTTTGGGAAATGGGAGTCTAATGTTTGTTTCTGCATCCTTTTTATTTACGTTCCTTTTTCATTCTGATACAAGACCTGTGCAGTTTTCTAGTTATTTTGAAATAAACAAATCATTTAGGCATATGTTTTTTTTAATATGGTTCAATTAATTTAATCATAAAGGTCAGGCAAAGTACTGGCTTTTTCAGTAAATAAATTTACTTATTTTTTTTAAATTATTATATTTATAAACTATGTGTACATTTTTCTAGTTGATGTCATTTTATACATAAGTACCTGGGCGTCCGAGCTTTGCTCGGTTATAACTATTTATAAACTTGGACATATATAAAAAAACCCCGTAACACTCGTTTCTTGTCGTCCGCGTCTTAACCCGCTGGACCAGACGGACAGTGGCCATAATATTCTGCGAGGAAAGAAAACGCGTGAAAACTCGAAAAACGCGTTTTCCCAAACATTAGACTAATCTAGATCGATTGTTTACCCCCAAAAACCCCACTACACCAAATTTCAGCGAAATCGCTACATCCGTTTTCGAGATCACAGAATTAATAAATATACAATTATTGCTCGTTTAAAGGTATAAGATAGCTTGCAGACCAAATTGCCCCGTTGAGGAAGATATTTTGTTGCGCTTTCGATCAAACAAAATAAATGAAATAAAATCTTAATACCTCTGTTTCTTTATCTGCCCACAGCGGCAGTGTTTATCTGACGTCATTAGCATTTTTAATTAAATTAACCACGGGCTGAGTGGGCGTTGCCTTACTTTATACGCTATAAAACCAATCCGATGTCTTCATTTACAAACGACCACCGCGATGGCGGACTGAGTCTGTAAAGATATTTTTTATGTGGAAAGATATCAAAGTAGTCTTAACTTAGCCCGTTACCTATGATGTCTAATGCTTTTTTTCTTTCAATTCAATATATTTTATTGCAAAAAGACACAGAATATCCGTAGAAAACAAAACAGAAAAGTCAAAAGGCGGCCTTATTGCTATGGTAGCAATTTCTACCAGGCAACCTTTAGGTATGGAAAAAGAGTAGATAAATGTAATTCGAGTTAGTGATCTAAACAGAGTGGGTAAACTGACAATAATAAAAATAAAAAAAGCATTTGACAGGGTTAAAAAATACAAAAATAAAAAATAAATATAAACTAACTAAAGTACATATTCTTCCTGCTAATAAAAGTATTATCTAAAGAGTATAAATGAACATGCCTGCCACTTGTCGCTTAAAAGATAGGTAAAATAAATCCACATATTACTTTTATTTTTCAAAACGTTGTTGCGAGTACATTATAAATAACTATGAAATACCCTAAATTTAGGGTAAGCGGTTTCAATTTTACCCCATTATATTTGTCTGGATCTGGATTATTCACGGCAATCTTACAAATTTCACCTGCATTGTAAAACAAACCTGTAAAAGTTGTCACATTGTTCTCTTTTGTTTATGTTAGCGTTAGGTGCTAAAGTTGACATCACAAAACTATTAGTTTACAAATGGCCGGGCAGGAGTCTGCCTTCTAATAAGGAATTTACTTCAGTTCTGCTCAACTTGATAAAAAAGGAACGAATTTCCTCAACATAAACTTAGCTGGTACTTGACTGATGTAAAAGGGATGGAGATGATACGGAGCTCGCTTACACCCGAAGCGCAATAACCAAAAAATCCGGATATGACCGGGCGCGGGCCGCTCGGAACCGGTTATTTCCTGTATTAAGATTAAGATGGCGGCCAACTGGTGCCGTCGGTTTAAGGACGTGTGAAGGAGTGAGTAAGGGATGGGTATTTGATAGATTTTTGTAAGAGTCCTCGGAGAAAATGTCGGCTGAGGCGATTGCATCAACACTCGAGTCTGATTAAATGGCGGTCGGCGTCGTTAGGGCTCCGCCAGAATTTGTTTCGGCCTCCCGGCCGCAAGTGAATAGTGTCGATTATATCCGCAGAACGCGCCGAGCACGCAAGCGTGTCTTGAACCCTCTTCCTCACACTACCCACTTCTATTTGAACCGGGTCGCAGCTGCTGATAAGGTCGCATTAGCAAGTCGGGTGCGTTTTGTCCCTTTTCCTTCGGAAAGCCAAATAAAATATATGATCTACCTTCCTTTTTAATTTTCGGTGCCGTGGTAATTCTTGTGGTTCTAGTTTTGGAATTAAACTAATCCAAATATTTTCCTAACATCCATTTTAAATTTAAAAAACGCGATCACACAATGATTCGCGATCATTGAGCAGCAAATACAGGTTAGTAAAACAACGATGTGTTTGCCCGTTATTGCTGTCCTGTCGCTTGGCCATATTTGGACGGGCGAGTATTTAGTCCGAAAATAAAAATGGTAATTTTATTTAATACAAAACCTAAATATTTGTATGAAAAAAACATAGGTACGTATAAAATTTTGTTGTTTTATCATAATAAGTCAAGACATCTCCACTTAGGGTATCTATCTTCTTAAAGATAGTAACTATTAATAGTGATTCTCTGTTATTTTTATGAAGCCATCAAAATACTGTAAATAAATAAATGTAAAAATATTTATTACTGAAATATCTGAAAATGTGGTATTTTCAGATCTAAATAACAATTTTCTTCCCAAAGGATCAGCAAAATATTGTATATGGGTTAAATGCGAAGTTATACCGCAGTGAAACGCGATCGCAGCTTCATATTTCCCGATAAGTCGGGAATTATAGCGGTGAAGGAATCGACGGGATGGCGTCCAGGTTTTATAACATAGCTATTTTTAGCAGCGTTCACCTGAGTTTACCAGCTGGCAACAACTACAATCCTCAAAGCTTTTGCAAATCGTAGGGATAATAGTACTATTATTTCAGATTGTGTTTTTTTTTTATTGGTTTGGCTTTTCAACAACAAGTACGTACACTGAATAGATAGGTACATAGAAGACAGTCTTAAGTAGTTCAAGTTTCACATTAATTATGGAAAAGCACAACATGCCCTAAACTTACATTGTTACCATAAGGAAAACTTATAATTAATACTACTAATTATACACCTAATTATAGTACTGTAACAATAATAGCATATTAATACATATAATTAAGTCAGTATAACAACTCTTTTTAGTCTATTTATCGTAGTGGCGTACTAGTCAATGAGTTTCTTTATAAATCATTGTAAACTCTGAGTTTCAGATGTATATGAGGTTTGGTCGGCTAGATGAAATGGAATGAAATTTGTTACATATGTAGATTATTATCTGAATTAAAATAAAGGGTAGATACAAGTACTAGGTGTGCACACTGTCGCCGCAACCCGCGGGCAACCACTAGTATACATTAGTCAGATAGAGCAAAGCAATGTGGTAGAGTATGTCAATATATTTCCGTTTTAATAATATCGCATTCATTATTAATCACTACATAGTATAAAATAAAGTCGCTTTCTCTGTCCCTATGTCCCTATGTCCCTATGTCCCTTTGTACGCTTAAATCTTTAAAACTACGCAACGGATTTTGATGCGGTTTTTTTTAATAGATAGAGTGATTCAAGAGGAAGGTTTATATGTATAATACATGCATAATATACTGAAGGATAACCCACAATAACCATTTTCCCGTGCGGAGCCGGGGCGGGTCGCTAGTAAAAAAATAAAATAAAATCAAACTGTGTAATTTAAATTAAATTACTAGCTAATATCTGAAATAAATTGGCCAATATTTAACACGTTTTATGAGGAGCCAACCCCATTTGTCTGGCAATGTTGGTAATGTTTCAAATCGCGTTGTGTGGCGTTAATGCAATTAATATGACGTAATATTTGTCGTCGTAAATAATGCACACGTGGGCCGCGGTCCCCGCTGATTAATAAATTCACAAACCGTTGAACTTCCGCTCCTCCGAGCTCCAGAGCAATAACTGTTATTCCGTTGTTGTTTTTATTCCTCTATTCTTCCAATTTGTTACACATACGGTTTTTTTTTTTTGTTTTTTGTTTAATCTGTTGGCCTGTGAGCTGTTTATTAAATAGACAAGCTTTTGTGTTTATGTTAAGAAATTTTAATTAATGTATTTTTTTTTATTATTAAACAATTTTATTATCTAGCAATTTTATATTTAATGAACCGTTTGGACTAATCTCACTTATCTCAAGCAAAACAAGAGCACCTCGTATCTTTACATGTAATTCTAAAAAAATAATCATTCTTTAATGCCCTAAAAGCTCCCCCTCCCAACCTCTACTTACATTACTCATCTGCAGTGTATTTTTTAAGCTGTGCGATATCGCGAGCCCCGGGCACTCCTTCCATATATTAAAATGTTGGCAAATCTCACGCTGAGGAGACGCAAACACATATTCAGATTAGTCATTTTCATTTTCATAAATTTGGCTGAGCTGATTGAATACGCTGAAAGATTAAGCAGACGGACCGACGATCATACTTTTTCTATAGAAATAAAATAGAAGTTAGTAAGTTTATTGACCTATTCTTCTTAACTTATTGGCGATTTTTAATATCTTTAGGTACTACAAATTGGTACAGCAATTTTTTATTTATAGATAAACATGTTTTATTTTTAATCACAAGCCTAAAGCAAGAAACTCTGCAACTGCAACTAAAAAAAATGCAACGGAAAAAAAACTGCAACGAAGTATTAATTTTATAATTAAAAATTTCAAAACGATTTATTTTCGCTATGAAGCAAGACAGGGTCCATCGTACATGTGTGTAAAGCTCCTAAGCAAGGAAGGGGAAGTGCGGGGAATGGAAAACCGAGTGGGGGGGGAGGGCACGAAATGTAATATTTTCGCGTTACAGCCCCTCGTAATCACAATGCTCCCGAGACCGGCATATTTCCTGACGCATGAATTTCACTATAATGATGTAAAACCAGAGCCATAAAAATGCTAAGATGCTTATGAAGAGGGCCTTATAAACGATCATGTTACGAGTACGAGTTTTTTTTTTAAAGATGAAAAACATGCAGTACTACGTAAGTTCTCCGCTACAGATAGATGCACCTTGTTTATTCTGCAAAAAAAAATAGAACTCAGTTATGGTGATTTGGTTGAAATGCAACTGTTGAAAGTTAAAATACCTACTTTGTGTTAATCTACAACTTTATTAGATGTCGAACAAACTCACCCGGAAGTTCGATAACTATTTACAACCGCAGAGAAAAAATTGTACTCTATTTACCAATTAATAAATACAAAATATGTAATACAAAAGCGTTATTCAGAGAATTTGTTAACAACGTCTCCGCTACTGATGTAAATCAATAAAATTGAAAAAAAAATGATTTAGTTTTTTCTCTTGATAGGTACTACGTTTGGTGATTTCTCTTCTCCTCCTTTTAAGTACAATAAATAACATATGGACAATGTCCCACGCAACCTGCACACTAGTGGTTCGTCCCACGTTACGGGACGATCGGCCACAATGCTGGACGGGAGATCCCCCGGGATAGCACCACTTTATTTGATTGGCTCTAATGACCGCAGTGATTTTAATGCTCCACAGACTACATGTTTGTCTGCAAAGTTTTGTATAGGGGAAAACCGTATTTGTTTTGTGAAACTATTCATGAAAATTGATAAATCTCATCTTTATGATACTTATTACTTACTTATTGTGTGTCGGAATTATAGAACCGCCTTAGGCTTCCAATATGGCTCCTATAACGACTACATCTGTAGATAGTAGCCGGGACCAACAGCTTTGCGTGCCTTCCGAAGCACTCGAATCATCTTTGTTTTCGGACAATCAGGTGATTCAGCCTGCAATATCCTAATAAACTGAGGAAAGTCTCACAAAGTGATATTTGGTGAACGAGTCCCCACCAGGATTCAAACCCGGAGCTTTTGACTAGGTACTCGACCACGAAGGCAGCGATCTTTATGATAAAAATATTGTTATTATAAACTTTCTTCATATTTTAATATTGTACTTTTGGACTGGAAAAATATTTTTTATTTGATGAACTAACATTGTAAAAATTTTTCTGTCTAAAAATAACCACATAGCGCTAATAATAAAAACATGTCTAACATTATTCATACGTGTCGCATCGTTAGTATCTAGGAATTTATTTGAACAAATGTTAAAAACGTTTCTTAAAAAAAAGAAAAAAAACCTCTATTTAAAAGTTTATGCATCGTAGCATTTATGAAAATTAAAATACACTTCATATAGGTACTCGTATAGTTACGACCGTGCTACGCCGCGCGCCGTTTCCGCACCGTAGCAAACGGCTACGTGTTTTTTCTACGGTTTACGTAAGGATTTAATGCCGATATGGTATAGCCTTAAGAACCATAGCCAATAATTTAATTCAAGTTGTCAGCAAAGCGATTGATATCCATACTTCTCTACTAATGTTACAAATGCGAAAGTATATTTGTTTGTTTGTCATTATTTCACAATGAAATTAAACAACAGATAGACCCGTTTCTATGCACAAAGATTGTATGTTGGAGAGAGAAGAAAGCTTCTTTTTGCCGTGGGAAAATTTCTCATTCCTACTGAAATAGTTGAAAACAACGCGAGCGTAATCGGTAGTAGATAACCAGTAAAATAAACGGATCTCTTTCTATCAAGGGAATTACGAATATTATTTTAAACGAAGAAATGAAATAAAAACAAAAAGCATTTAAATAAAAGCCGACATATTAATAAAAGTGTATATATTTCAGCTCGTTGGCGATACCAGGAAGGTGCACCCTCAGGGTGTATGGGTTTTTACGGGCAATAGGCCGCTTACAGCTTTACGGTCACGCACCGGTATACTTTAATCAAAGACAACTCTAAAAGTATTTAGTTCGATATGTACCTTTTCGCTAAATTTAGATTTTTTAATATGTAAAATGTTTACATTTACCTTGTGTATCTCAATCTAAATAAAATGCTTTTTTAATTACTTCTTCTTCTTCTTCTTTTCGTGTCGATTCGGCGACTAGATATAAGAGGACCAATACTCCGCCACGGCTATGGCATTATCCGTAGCATTGTACAGTTCCTCGCGTGTGCAGCTATTGGGACACGCTTGGCAGCATAATGAGTGGGCCATGGTTTGGGGAGAGCAGACAGCTAGTTTTAAATAATATTAGATTTGTAAGTAAAATGTAAAATTCTTCAAACGAAAATATTTTTTAAACGAAAAGAGCTACCTATTAACTACTTTAGTTCCGTAAAAAATAAATCTAAGGATTATTGTTCATGGAAACGTAAAGGTTTTTTCAAGTATAAGTTTCAGCGCGGCCGAGTGTAACCAGTGGAGGCGTAAAGGGCGGAAGGTAGGCGATATGAAAAGGGTTTTTATACCGTTGCCCGCCTTGTAATTACCGAACGACCGTATTTTTACGGACTTAGCGACATCAATGAGTTATGGTTTTTGCATTGAACAAATGTAATTAAACGGTAAAAGGGTTATTGGCACCGTAAAAAGGGTCGGAACGTCAATTTTACCGACGAACGATGTAACAACGTTTTTATTGATGTATAAATATTAGCTTAGCTTCTGAACACTTTAATAAAATATAATATAGTTACATATAGAATGTGTTACAGTGTTGTGTTATTTTGTTGTAATTAATTAATTTTCTAAGGTAAAGACCATGTTTTTGTATAATTTGTGTGCTGTAATGTTCTTGACCAGGCTATAACTTATTTAAAGCTTAACTTACTCAGAAAACTGTCTTAAAAATAAAATAACATTATTCTAGAAAAAGGAAAATGTCCTACTTTGGCTTAGAAGAGTAACGTCATTGACATGCTTTCATGTGGCATATCCACTCCTGGGCAAAAGCATCCCACTGCGATTAGTCCCACAGTATCCCAGTTTGACCCACTATTATTTGGTATTCTGTGCTATCATAATCTACGAGTACCTAAATAATTATGATACACAGATAGAATAATATTTAGTAACACAAATGTTTTTGTTACATTACGACAATGTAACTACGGACAAGATTTCTATTACAGATATCGACTTGACTATTATTACTATTGCAAATGCAATGTAAGATAATCATTAGTAATTGATTTCTGTTATAATTCGTAATGGTTAATAACTCATGTTCGTTGTATGAATCTAAATAGGTCAACAACATAGCATACAATAGCCACTGACAATAGCAATGTAGTACTTATTTCAACTTAGTAATAGTAGTGTTAGGTTAGTAGTAGTAACAGTACTGTATTGTTTAAAATTATTTTGTAGTTGAAATTTATGTGACTTTCGTAGTTATAGTGTCGAATATAATTATTGTTCAAATAAATGAGCTCTTAGTTTCGTTGCTACTATTGACGAAACGAAATTATCATAGAGTAGTAATAAATCCCTCCAACAAGTCCTGTCCTGATATCTGAATCTACTCAGCTGGCGCTTGATCGAATTGTTCCATCTGAGGTGATTGGATTTTGCTAAAACTATCTGCTATAGGGACATGACGTATAACATGTACAATGTACATGTTATCATTATAACAAAATCAGGTCTATAATTAATAACCTCTTATTAATTTCCTTTAAGGACTTCATTTTTGTTTTTAAATTATAAAAAACTAAAAAAGAAGTCCTCATGTATAAGTTAATATGTATTTAAACATGTGAACTGCTTTAATTTATTTTTCAATTTTTGTAATTCAATGACCCCTTATTAATAAAGACTTGATATAGTTGTAAGAAGTTTTACATCACGAATTCTAAAATAAATTGTAATAAAATCCAGAAATAAGTAGTAATGTATCTTTTTTTCTCAAAACATTTAAACACAACGCTCTTATCAATTTAGTAGAATATTCTCCTGTCGAGTGTCAATTATTTTAATTTTAATGTCACTCTGTTATTTCGTTCATAGCGCTGTTAAATACAGCACAGATAAGATTAACTTGCGAGTGGTTTAGAAATTCCCGACTATTAATTTGTTGTAAAGTCGGTTACCGACACAGTTCAATTAGAACGGTCAGTGAAAAATGGCGTCGATTAAATATGTCCAGCCTGTTATTATTGATATCTCCACTTACGACAAATTAAGTATGCAATATGAAGTTGTCCCATAATTCAGTTATGTATTTCAAAGTGTCTGCAATCGATTGAATTTATTCTGTAAACATTTATATTTTTGTTAATATTTATGTTTTTAAACATACGAATCGGATTACTTTTTTTTATTGCCGCTTGTGTCACTGAACTGACGTGTTAAGTTTCACTGAACTTGCGGAGAAATTGAATTTAGTAACGCATGTAAATAAGCCAGCACATGCCGTTGGACATTAGCACTACGAAACTCACCAATACGGAATACGGGCGCTCTCAAGGTCAATATGTCCAGCCGCATGTGCTGGCTACTGTACCTACGAGTCTAGAAGCACTAAGCGGCCAGAGAGAGATAGCCACGAGACAGACTTGAACCTAAATCTAGCACGTTGTTGGTGCGGAGAAAATCGTGAAGAAAACTTTGTATAGGACCTTTACAGGGTATAAGTGAAGGCTAAGCAAATACTTACTGAAAGGAAACGCTCAGTCAATGGTTTTGAACAAATTTTCTAAAGATTTTTTCTTGCTTTTTGCTTTAAATCGTTGTCAGTCACGTACGTACACGAGTCACTTTTTAAATAACAGTAAAAAAACACCCTTCACCGAGCAGATATGACGCCGAATCTGAAAGCCGCCGGGATTTCATCGACCGCCTCAACATTTCGTATGCGAGTTTCCGTTCGTCGGGGGGTTACTCAAGCAGATCGGCAGTTAACTCCCCATGGGCCCGCGCTGATTTCCTTAGCTTCTGCTGGTAATCAAGTTTCCTATCTAACGGATGTACAAAACGGATCTTTGATTACTGGCAAGGCAAGGTTTTTTTATTGAGCTTTGTGCCTTTGTTTTATTGAAGATGTAAGTATCAAGCTAACTCGGACTTCAGGAGAAAAATCATCTAATAAGTGTCCAAAGTTATCGTCAGATTTCTAATGACCCAAGAGCTTTATATTGAGGTTATGGTTACTTTGAGCAAAAAATAAATATATTTCCATTCATGATTTCGAAAACTTAAGAAGGATAACAGTAACTGTTTTCTGTTTAATATACTTTTGATGACCAATGAATAGTTTCTATGCATATTGCTGTCCAATGGTCGTAGCCGTTTATAATAATTATCTGTCTAGGTAGATAATTTTAACCCGGCACATAGTTAAAAGAAAGCTGTTAGTAACTCGATCCAGTCCAGTAAAATAGAGTTATAATTATTATTGTCATTAGCGATACGTTCCGTATCCTTAGTAGTAAAAAGTATTAACATCAAATGCCTATGCCTAATGTTGTGACTAAGCAAGTATTGGTGTGAAAGGTCTCCTTAATATTCCATCTCGGGGGTCGTGCTCGTGTGTCATGACGTGGGTCCGAAACGTCTGTCAGGTTTGCTGACCAAACCATTAATATGAGATTTATCTAGACATCATGTCTCTCGATTAAGAGCGTTTGCTGCGTTAGACGTGGACGTGTCAGCTCAATTAATTCTGGACACGTTTGTAAGTTGTGAGTAAGTTTAAATATATAACTAGAATTGACTAATGTAAGTTGACCGCACGGGCTTTAGAATAAAATAAAATGCGCAAAGGTTTCTGATCTGAATTGTCCTGACAACCTTATTAGATATTATATGGATATTATTCCCTATATTATGTTAAATTGTTTTAGCTTATTACAGAATCTTACTATCTATTGAAAATATTAAAAAATAATAGTTTTGTAACTATTTAATGGTTACATTTATTTCCCCTGATGCGATGCCCTTTCCAAAACACTGAATCTCTAATTTTTTGGATAAAAATTATTCCTAGAATATTATTTTTGTTCAACGTTGTACTTATCAGGACTAGAACCCATCTCATGCTTCTCTGTGGTCAAATAGTTATATTTCTTAAAATACAAACATAATTAAAGACATACAACGGCAAACAGAACCCAACAGTAAAAGCACACAGACACAAAACCTATCTGCCAGAATTTTCCCATCACCCCTGAGGTGAATATGGGAAGGAAATTAATTAGATAAGTAATATCAGTAATGTAGTGTAAGTGGATTGACTTCCTCCACCACCCATAGCGAACACAACCCGTGTTTTCACATCCGACTCTATTTTACCATACATTACTGTTTTTGCTTAGTGCTGTAAAAGTAGATTTGGTTATATCTAAGCAATGTATTCTGAAGTGTCGTTGAAGTTCTTCGTCGTGTTTTATTATATTAGGTGCAGCTATTAGTCGCTAAGCTCGTCGCATTAAAGCTATTATGGGGGAATATGGTTAAGTAAGTGTGTCTATAAGTTCATGATAGTGGGGTAAATAGATATTGAGCTCATTTATTTTTCAGGCGGATATTGTATTTAAGTAATTTTCCAATAAGATTTATATTACTAGATTATAAAAAATGTTGATTTTGATATAGGTTAGGTAGGTTAACTGGAAAGGGTACCGAATCTATAAAGACTTGTTGTAAACTAAATTTTAAATATTTTGATCTGACATAATAATACTAACAAGTAGAGTGTAGACGATTTTTTTCTTAATGAAGGATTTTTATAGCTGATTAACGAACTCGCACTCTGGATAAATTCTAGAAGAAGTCGGTGAAATACAATGATTCTTTCAGGGACCTGTGGGCTACTGACCCCAATAGTTCACTGCTGGACATTTTACGTTTAATATACCTTTAAGACAGTTAACTATATTATTTAGGTATCTACAAAAAAAAAAACGTTTCAACATAAAAGTGTTAACACGATTAGGTAAGGAAAGTCTTGCAAGAATTCCTCCGCCAATGCGGGTCGTATATTTTATCTCCAGAAGCTGGAGCCGCGCCACGACCTGGAATTAGCTGACACCTGCAACAGATAAGCCTCGTTAATTGCCCAGGTGATCCTACCTTCGTCTGGAAATGCTACTTACAGAGAAATGATTTTTAAAGAAATCCTGGTTCAGAATGCAGCTTTTAATGACCATTATTATCACTTTTGGCTATCCAACTAGTAAATAAGATGCGTATCATGCACGTATTGTCATTTAGATTAACTTCATAAAAGTACTCTAAATAACAAAAAAAAAAAACATGATAATATATAGTTTGCTAATAAACTTGTTTTTTATTCAGATATCTTTTGCTGACCCTATCAGAGTACGGCCTTCAATTTTTGAGATAATTTTTTCCTATTTGTCTGCGAAATGCATAAAAGTTTTCTTGAGAATTTAAAATTCACAGAAAACGCTATTGACATCGGTTACAAAAGATATTGCTTTTCTTATAATACAAATACAAAGGTAAATGCAAAACTGAAATTGAAATGCAAAAAACTTTAATCACCAAAATACAAAATTTTAAAGAGTTTTTGAAAATATAAACATAACATTGAGCAAGTGGCTGGAAATGGTAGCGTCTGCTAGATGGGAGAAAATTACCTTAAACACTTTGCTACTACTACAATATATAAATTTGCTACATTAACTTCTACATGACAGGCTTTATTGAGAGCCTTAGGCGCGGGGCAAATATAAGTGGCGTGGCGCAAAATGAATAGCAGGGGCGTCAGGGCTTTTCTTTTTTGTTTTGTTTTTTTTTTTTTAATTGACCTATGCTATCAAGCTTCACCGGACTTGAGGCGTCATGCGTCAGGGCAGAACTACGCCACTTGCATGCCGTCTCATCTATACAATATTTTTGACACCAAGACCGCGGTAGCTCAATCTGGCACCTAACAGCTTACACCATCCCACTTTTATATTATTATGATTATTGTTATTCGTTACCTGCTTATGTAACAATTTCATGGTCGGTTTTAGACAGGTTTTGTCAAAGCCAGGACCCAGATAGAACTGCACAGCCACCACGCCACCCACACTTTATCATAATGACCTATGCAAAGTGAGGTCGCCAAGCTCAAACCGTTATGAGGTAGTGTTGTAGCAAATTAACATTTAAGCATCTTATCTTCAGCACAACGCATGCGCATTTAAAACAAATTGCCTGGTAATGTGTACATAAATTATTTAATTATAATTAATATTTTGCATACTTACTACTAAATATAGGAAACATAATTTCTTATATACGAGTACATACAGTCAAAAGCACGCTAAGCTGAAAATTTTGAACTGGCACTGATCTTATGTCCGTTAAATAAGGGAGGGAACTGCGGTGCGCGTGTTTCATTTATTTACCTTGCACTTGACCGTACTAAAAACCCGTGAGTAGGTAAATAATTATATAACATAGGAATTTCCTGCAGTTAAAAAAGAATAAAAAAAAATCTAATCTAGAATAGGTAATATTTTGTTAAACTAACTTGATTCAGAAGGTTTAATTTTATCGTTTGATGTACCGCAGTGTCTCAAAAATTTGTTTAATGAAGCTCTTTTAGTAATTTTCCATTTTGTTATTATTATAATTACAAGTCTCTTTAGCGACCATTTTTCCCTAATAGCCCCAGGCGCGTCATTACTGTCATCAAGAAACAACACAAAAACAGTTATTACCGTATGAACGGGATGTAAGAGAAATAATAGGTAATGAGTTCAGAGCTTTATCAAGATAAAATAATAATAAAGGTCATTTGATCTTTTATCATTATAATTTTCAGATGAAAAACCCACGCCCAAATTAGTCAACTTGAATTATGTAGACATTACAAATACACACAATACAAAGTCTGACTATTGTCTTGAGAAGGGTTCTAATGTAGTAAAGGTACATAAAAAACGTTTGCAATCTGACGACTATTTCGATGCTTATCTTTGATCATTGCTATTGTGTAGTTGACTTTACAAAGTAATCTCCTAAGTTGCTTTCGAAGTATGTATTTAGTTCTTAAGCAGTTCTCTACTTAAGTAAGAGGACACTGTTTTTGGGGGAAGACAGCGATACAATCCTCCTTCAGAAAACAACAAATTTTAAAATCTTGGACATTCTAAAAAGATTTAAAAAGAGGACACACAACGTTTTCCAGCCAGGGTTTTTCTCCGTTGTTCGCCATTAGCGTTGTGTTTACGAGTCACGTGGGTTATTCTGCGGGAGTAACGCCGCGATATGAGAACAAAAGACGTGAGATTGCTCCGGGCGGCTCTAAACCATTGAACTATTATTGTACTAGCGTACATAGAAACGTCACCCGCGAACCTCACTCATACAAATATGAATTGGTGTCCGCGGACACCAACTTCTATGTCGTTTGTCTTTTGTTTTTCATCTCGCTGTGCGTGCACTCCGCCCGCCTCCCGCTGCCGCTATGTCTCCGCACAGAATGTATAAGAGGTGTTGTCTCTGGTACTTGTACATAATTCCTCAATGCTCCAAAACCGCGTGTTGCTTCTCTTTATTAAGTTTTTTATGTAAGCGCTCGGCTCGTGACAATGCTGAATCTTCATTATTTTCCTTATACAAAAATGTAAGATTTCTGCGGATTCTTTCAAACGCAAATTTAATATGAAGTCAGTGGATCTAAGCACGCGCTGCTATTTTGTTTTGAGAAACCATAAGCCTACCATTCCTAAGCATCTAGCATTCACTTAGCATCTTTATTTGTGTGAAATGCATTATAGCAAAAGGTATTCTATCTTAACAGGTTTACCGTGATTATCGATTTCATGTATCCTATGTAGATCATAATATTATGATAGTAACCGGCGGCGGACCGCAAATGTTTAAAATCATATAAAAAGAAGGTTATTTTAGAAATTTCGCTCTAAGAGAAATACTCTGTTTCCGCCCTAAAGGACATTGATTCAGCAAAGATTATTATGCTCGGTTAGGTGCCGAGTATTTTTATCAAATTTTCTGCAGATTCAATGATCACAGGCATTATTGGAGAATTTTGCTAGTGTTGGCATTTCCTTTTTATTTAAAACTGTTCAAAAAGACTTAACAGATTTTTGTAACGGCTGAATGAATATCTTAGAATAAAAATGTCAAGATAACTAGACCAGATCCAGGATTATCACACCCTTAATTAAGAGTTTTTAATGAGGTCGGTTACTTTACAACCCACAAAGACCACATTGTTCTATACACTTACGTAATTAAACTGTAACTTTTTTACACATATTTAAAAAGAAAAACCCAGAATAAGAAACATGCATGTTCTGAAATTCCATATCTTTCAAACCCATCTAACCCTCAATCTGAAATTGAGATACCGAAAAACATTGTCCACAAATATGGTAAATTCAGTCTAGAAAACACAAAACATTCACCGCATACGAAACCCAATATGAAATCCGAAATTCAAATGACAGAGATAACGAAGGGAAATTTAAAAGGTCGGTGGAATGAGTAAAACTTTTTTGTGTTATTTGGTCGGGATCCCTGGACAATTGTCGGCCAACCGAATCCAGCCGGATTACTTTTTTAACGGCTGCTAACCGTCAGATATTTTATTTCGGTAACATTGTGCTGCAGTTGGAGCGGGAAATAATAGGATTTTGTATCGTCGAAAGAAAAGTATCTAGAATTTTTTTCTTAGTAAATACTATCTTTCTATTAAACAATCAATATCTTTTAAGATTCTAATTTCATATTATAGCCGTTTTATAAAGGGAATCCTGTTATTTGTATGGATATGGTTATATCATAATTATAATTTCAAATTAAGAACATTTTCAAATTAAGTAATAAAATATATTCTCTCTTCTTTTTCTTGTGAAAAGCTAGCTATTTTTTACGTTTATAACGAACCGAATCAAAAGCCAGACATTCAGTAATTTATAAATCAGCAGGGCAAAGCACGTGCGCGTTATTTACGGCGACAAATATTGCTTCATATTAATTATTGCTTTAACACAAAACAACACGATTTGAATCATTACCCACATTCCGCTACAATTTATCGCGCGACGCCTACACAACGGTATTAGCAATAAAAGTGCTTTGAAAAAGTACGATTTCAACGTTATAACTACGGGGTATAGATACGTAACATATTTATGTATGTAGTGTAAGAATAAAATCAACACTCCTATATAAAGGGACAGTTTGTATTAAGACGTCCTTTTTTATTTTTTAGGAAAAAAATATTTCGGAGAGTTAATCAAATCAAATCCATCAATAATCCAATGCCCACATCTTTTCAGTTTTCATACACAAGTTAGTATATAACACTAAAAGTTTAAAAGTAGTCGACGCTAAAGACATAATAACTGAGAATCGTTTGAGATGATACGGCCACATTATAAAATGAGAAGTGGGCCACCAGAAAACTGTTTGATTCAGCACAGAAAAATATGGCCGTGCAAGATATTGCAACAGCGAATATTGACAATAACACGACTCAGCACAGAGCTGCAGAAGTATGAGTATACAATTAGTACCTACTAAGAAGCATTATAATAATATCAGGTGTTTCCAATTACTATGACAATCATAAAGGCAAAAAGAAAAGTACAAGTTCAATGGTTTGAAATGTCTCTATCGTTAATTACGACATCAAAATAGTCAGTCTATTAAACAATACACACATAACAGTCTTTACGTATCTTTTATACTACGAGTATAATAATTATTATAAGCTCTTACATTCTAAGTACTTTTTTTTCGTGTGGGTTGTTAGCTTAATAATTCTGGTACCTAAATTATTGTGCCGCTTAAACCTCTGACCAATCTGATTCGAATCAACCAAGTTCCGGTCGTTTGATGTGTAAACAATCGCTGTTAAAAATAAGTCTATTTTAATTATCCTTTAGAAGGTAGTGTAGTAAAATTTAAGTGAACTAATTAAAGAGCTCTTTAGATTGGAAGTATGGAGATAAGTCGCCAGTTTTTCCAGTTCCACACTGTGTTCTCCGCCATACTAAAACCTCGGCTAACGTTTGATGACGTCATTAAGAAACCCTTCTCTAGTAACATTAAGTCGAAGTATCATACTATCACTTGCAACATAGTGTCTTAATGAAGAATCATAACATAAAGTATCAAGCTATAGGCCATTTCAAAACTAATAAAAGATATAGCTGGCTTCAAAATGTTGCTTGAAATGAAAAGTACCTGTAAGCTGGGTAATTTTCTATCAGACTTGATTATTTTTTTCAAGTCAAAGTTCAAAATTATTTATTCATCATAGGTTTAAAAAACATAGCAGAGAGCTATGCTCTTATTTTCCATCCTAAATGTGCAAAAAAATGGGCGATTTTAAAAGTATAAGCTGTGACTCGGGAGAATTAATCGCTACTATTCACGTATGCGTGGGTCGATTTTACTAAAGTTTAAGCAATTAGACTCGAGTGTTGACGCGATTGCTCTAGCTGACACTTTCTCCAAGAACTTTTACAAAAATCTATCAAATACCTATTCTTTTCCACTCCTTCACACGTTCATAAACTAACGGCACCAGGCGGCGCCATCTTGATACAGGAAATAACCGGTTCTGAAGAGCCCAAGCCGGTCTTATCCGGATTTTTTTGTTTATTGCGGCCGGGTGTAACCGATCTCTACTATCCCGCATCCCTTATATGCGAGTCAAGTGCTAGTTAAGTTTATGTAGCGGAAAGTTGCCCTGTTCTTATCAAGTCGAGCAGGAGTGGAGTAAATTCCTTATTAGCAGGAAGACTGGTAACTTTGTAACAACAGCTTTGTTACTGTACGACCTAAAACAAACAGAGGGCTCTCGCGAGAGTGTAATGCGAGAACTTCTTACGATCTTGCTTTAAAATGCAGGTGAAGTTTTTCATGAAGATCCCAGACAGAGCAACGTGGAGGAAATTTAAATAGTCTCGGTAAAAAGTTTACAACGCACAGTGGAGTGAGGCTTGCTTCACTTGTTCAGTGTTTGAGGACGTGTGGTACTCTCGGGGCTCGCCATGCGGCGTTGCACGTGTATAGTTTTTAATTCACCCGGTGGTGTCGGCAGTGGGAGGTCTAGGGGCTAGCAATTAAATATTGAAATACGAGCTGCGAAGTGAGTTTTAATTGGAAACATTACTCAGCGAATGTAGTTCTAAAGGTGGATTTAGCTATACGTTGCGACGACAGAATTATGATATTTTTCTTTACATTTATAGTAAGTATGTCTGTGGTAAGTTTCAATAACCTCAAGTTCAGAATATTATGATATACGTTTAGTTTTCAAAACCAACACACTTTGAAATACAATAATATGAAAAACTAACTAAATAAATTTATAGCTATATCTGGCTAAACTAATTTTGTACGTGATTTAGTAAGTTTGCAACAAGAAAATTAAATTAAGTCACTAATATATCAAGATTTATATCTCAGCTGATAATTGATTACAGGCTTAACGCCTGACGTTTTGCATATAGAATTTCATACAATTTCTCGTGTTACCGTAACCAAACCTAGTTAGTATCAAGTTTTACTAGATATTTCATACAAAAGACATAATTCTCTTCACAATGGCCGACCTCAATAACTCAAATAACAATGATTGGTAGTCACTACTTGCTATAAATCAGTGCTAAGTCTACTTTGTTGAATAACCAGCCTACTGGTTATTGCAAAATTTGCCTGAAGCTAAAGATTAGAAAAATTGTTACATGGACCGGCGAAGAGTAGTTTTCTAAATTTTCTACACATTTTTCTATACCTAATACTCCACGACTTATTTGGCAATTAATTTAATTTAATATACGATACCTACGATGCCATTCTAACCCAGTTAACTAATCTTTTCTGTGGCCACAAAGATCCTAAATCTAAGTAGGAATTATTCCATACCACCGTGCAATTATTAGATACCACGTCAATATCTCGGCTCGTTAAAGCACGTAAATGTTAGTGTTCAGTGATGAAAGCTTTCCCAGCACATAAGTACGTAAAAAATAATAATAATAAATACGTTATGATTACTAGTAGCTCCGTGAACTCTAGAGCTCGCGAGTGAATCAACAGAAATATTGAACTTGCTTGTTAACAGCTCATATTATGTCCCCACCGAGGGGCTCGAGCCTACCCTGAAATCAGGGTGAATAGGCCTTAGTCGACCATGCTGGCCAAGTGCGGGTTGGTTCAATTTCACACATAACCTTTGAATTACTACGCAGGTGTGTGCAGGTTTCCTCACGATGTTTTCCTTCACCCTAAGAGCGTCGAATAAACGTACATTATGAATTCAAAAATCGAAAGCACATTGGTACGTGCCGAGGCTTGAACCTGCGAACTTCCGAATGGAAGTCAACAGCCCTAGCCACTTGGCCACCGACGCTCTTAACTTGCTTCTTGAACTTGCTTAAAATATAGAAAAGCGCCTTGTAAAGAAAAACAGACAAATGAATAGATGGACATACGAGAGTATTTTTGCAGTAGATGCTTTGCTCTCTCTCGATCTACTTATTCTACAGCTAGCGAAGAGATGGACAGACAGAGATGGACGGACAAAACGGAATAAAAGAAAATTCAAAACTGTTTGAGGAAAAAGTGGAATTTACTCTCCGTATCAATTTATGTAATGCAGTGCGAGTAATCCTTACGCTGCATATAAAGTAAACCGCACCGCTCATTAGGTTGCGGGTGATTTAATTAAAAATGCTAACGACGGATTAATGAAAGCTGTGGATGCAAGCAGACGAGGGTTGGCTAAGAAACCAGTAACCTAACCTACCTTTGAATAAAAATATGCTTAATATAGCCAATCCTAAAATATAAATGTATGGTTGCTATTAAAATTGAATGAACGTTTCTTGAACGTGTCTGTCGTCACTCCTTAAATAAATAAAAATCCCCTTCAAATAATTTCAGAATGAAAAGTAAATTATTTTAATTTAGAAAGTGTTGTTATTTATTATTATAAAAAGATTTCTTAAAATAGGATTTCATTGTAAGTACACATTTATAAGCCCTAACTGTAATAATGTTATATTTTATAACTAGCTTTCCGCCGCCGAGTTTTCCCGTAGTAAAAGGTCTTTCCCAATGTCTATTATAATATCTTTGTACCAAATTTCATCAGAATCAGTTCAGTGGTTTCGGAGCCTATTCAATGCAAAGAAACAAACAGTCGAATCTTTCCTCTTTATTTTTTATTGTATTATGTTTATTAGTATTTCTATACTATATATAATAATACTCTATACTATATATAATAATACTTCTGCATAGATAACGAAAATATGACTTGCTTAATATCTGAGATTGCACGTTGAACAAACTTTACCTATTTTTATTTGTGTAACTTCCCCAGCTAACTTAGGGGCCCCGCCATTTAAGTAACATTAATCTTGTACTGTACATCTTCATTAAAGCAATATATCGGATGACGGAAGTAGTTATACTGAAGTCACGCTAGATGGAGACGCGAGGAAAATCACTTGATTACATTCCCGGATGAGCTTAGACCACACGGGATTATAGGGTTTTAAAAGTACGACCATTACTTTATCGGACTTATTTATGAGTAACTTCATAGCATTTAAATAGAAATAAAATAGAATATAGTTGGCAAAGATCAACCGACAAATACCATCGAATACCAACGAATTTAAGTCGGTCAATTTTTGCAAGTGGGAAGATGTTTGATATAAATTTGTTTTTTCGCGGTCTAGTTCCACATCGATTTGCGATATGAGCATTAGTTAAGTAATTCTTTCAAATAGCGTCTTCTAAAAATAAAGGCAGTTATTTTTTTTCATGCAAAGAATATACCTACAATTAGAAAAAATATCAATTATATTACAATATTTTACTCCTGAATATTTATCATTTCAACACCATTTTCACTTGTTTTTGAGTTCTATTTATAATCCAGTACGTAGAGAAGCACCGTTCACCGTGTAAAAATGTGCTACCAGATTCAAATAAGCTCCTTCACTTTCCACAGACGTATTCATGAGGGGTGGAGCGGACACTACAAAAACTCCCGCCATAAACAGCACCTGCCCCCAGTTGGCAGCTTAGCAACTTTCCTACAACAAAATATAAGGCAACTTTCAAAATGTAACGCAAGTTTTTTCGCCTTTCGCTTCCTAGCTAGTTTGTGTAGTCGGGGTACTGGCGTTTGAATTGATACTGTTGAAGTTCTTTTGTTTAACGAGTGTAGATCATCATGAATAAAGATCATCAAAACCACACAATACCTTTGCAATTAATTTCACATACCTACATAGAGCCTAAAAGTAATGCTCCCACATTTCTGTTAATTCTAAAAATAAAATAAAATAAATTTTAAACAATATGTTTACGTTCATATTGTATTTTATTATAACGTCGCTGAAAACATAAGACAAGTAAGTAAGTCAGTCGTAAGTTAAGACATTTTTTTCCGTTAGAGCGTCGATTATTAGTTGGTAAATAAATTATATATTAAAAACCCAAAAACGCATTTATTTCTTCATCCAAGCTCGTTATTATAACATTGCAAGTTGACAATGGGTAAGTAGTCAGAGTCATACGCAGCGTTATTTTTGCGAGTACTCTTGAGATGAGGGACGAGTAACAAGTTGGCCAGCACATGTTGTGACGATTTGTCACTCGGACAATATCGCCACAGAAATTACTTACAACTCCCAACCACGAGATACGACATACTGTCCAACCACTTAGAGAAAGTTTCACTTCCAACTCTGCAATTTTAGTTCTACCAGTTTTAGTTACCAGAAAATAAATTTATATTGTGTGTGAAATTAGAATGGCTACATTAACAATAAGCAATAAGGCCGCCTATTTGTACAATTTTACCATTGTGGACTGTATTTTTTGTCATTCCTGGTGCGCAATAAAGTAGGTATATTCTATTTTTTTCCATTCTAATAACGTGCAATCATTTCATATAGGGTAAACCCTACTTCACTACTTACGTCACAATGCCTGAACTCTGTACGTTGATGTTCACAAGAGAGATTTTGTTTCCTCTGACAAACAATTGAATGAAGCCGATTGTGGTAACATGACTCTTACAGAATTTAAAAATAAAATAAATGCGATAAAATTTATAAATTACATTTCCTTGCAGAGTTATTCATTAGATTGACTTTACATGCGCTCCGTGAGCTTTTCACACGAACTCTTTATGAGTAACAAAAAAGCGGCCAAGTGCGAGTCGGAATCGCCCATGAAGGGTTCCATAGCAGCCAGTAACATAATATAAAAGTTTTTGTAGTTCGTTGTGACTTTTATCGATGTTTTAATAATAGTGATAGGTAAATTGCGGTTTACGATTTATGACGTATTAAAAAAAAACTACTTAATAGATCTCGTTCGAAACAATTTTCGTTGGAAGTTTTTATGGTAATGCACATTATATATTTTTTTTAGTTTTATCATTCTCTTATTTTAGAAGTTAGAGGGGGGGGACACACATTTTTCCACTTTGAAAGCGTCTCTCGCGCAAACTATTCAGTTTAGAAAAAATGTTATTAGGAACCTAAATATCATTTTTGAAGACCTATCCATAGATACCCCACGCTTATGGGTTTGATGAAAAAAATTTTTTTGAGTTTCAGTTCTATGTATGAGGCCCCCCTAAATTTATTGTTTTTTTTCTAATTTTGTAAAAAAAACTTAATGCGGTTCACAGAATACATCTACTTACCAAGTTTCAACAGTATAGGTATTATAGTTTCGGAATAAAGTGGCTGTGACATACGGACGGACGGACGGACAGACAGACAGACAGACATGACGAATCTATAAGGGTTCCGTTTTTTGCCATTTGGCTACGGAACCCTAAAAATGACATCTTGTATTTAGAACTACATATTTAGTATACTTTACATTGCCATATTCATCCAACGTGTAGGATTTTTTAAGAAAAAATGTTTTTATTTGAAAAACGTTTTCAAGTCCATCATATGACACGCCTCGGGCACACCATCCAGCCAGCATACAAACTCCATACAAACTCGTCAGCGTCTCCGACACCTATTTAAGTTTTTTCGCACCGAGCGCGCCGCCGGAGCACGTGACGTAGAAGTTGCTGATGACACTTTGATGGATTTGGAAACTCGCTTTTTGCGCCGAATAATAAAGTGGGCGTGATTTCTTCGAGGCTTGTTTCGGCTTCATATTTACCTTCATCTTGCTAGACATACGACGTAAATTGTATAAATAGTTTTGATACCTTCTAACAAATAAAATATATCGTATCCACTGTCATCTCACAGTCTAGATTTATGTTAATTTGTAGGTTACTTGTGTTTATAAAATTAGCTCTAAAAACAATCAAAATGCTAACGGAAAAAATCAATACCTTATACGCATGATTTTTTTAACAAATTTGAATATTTTTTACTGTAAAAAGAAAAATAAAATCTAATAAATTCGTGCTACGAATTTTGGTACTAATATCTTTATCTATAACATTCTCCTTGAAGTATACAGACTAAAATAAAATCCCAGACTTACTGTCGCTGGCAACTTACAGCGGACACCCCCGTTTTACTAAATTACGCTATTCTATGCAGATTTCTTCTAAACAAAGTGCATTGTCTTCGATTCTCATAAAAGTCTCAGTCTCAGCATCCAATCCAATCTTCGGGGTAAAAGGTATTGTTGCCATTCTAAACAGGGGAGTATGGTCGGGAGTTGGGAAATTGTGTTTTTTTTTTCAATTATGTTTTCGTTGAAAGCTTGCGAAACTCTACTTGACATTATTGTAATAAAATAAACATTTTTAAATTTATCATAAAAATAACTGCAAATTGTTTTTTTTTTCACTACACATACATAACTATGTAGTGTTAAATTAGGTCTTATACCTTACTATATTTAGTGACAAATTAGACTTACATAGCTTTGTTTGTATCGCACTGGTGACTGTAAATCATAAATACTCGAGAGCAATCGCGCACTGTTTTGCGAGGTCTGAACAGTTTCTTCATTAATTTAAGCCAAAAGATGACAGGGCAGATTCTAAATAGACTTAAACTTTATTATGGAAACAGAAAGAGTTTTTTAAGGATTACTCAAATTGTTTCTTATTTTGCCCCGACTTTAGTTGGAAGCTGCTCCGTCGGATGGTCTTGTAGGATGGCTGGACTCCAAGAATCTTTCCACTTTCCTAGACGGTTTATTTGCAGTGCTTAAAAGGATTGTTAGAAAGAATTGCGCTTACTTAGTGCTTTAGCTGTTATCTCGCTAAGTAGTATTTGTTTTGGTTGGCTCCTTCATCGTGATTGTGCGTTCTATTCGCCTTTATGTTTTCTTCTGTTCAACTGAAATATAGTTTTGTTTTTGCGATAGTCAGGACATTAACCCGTCTGTATTTTTTTGTATTTATGCCACGTGCCAGAGAGACAAAATGTGAATGAGTAGGAAAGAAAGGACTTTTTAAAGCTTGCTTTGCTTCCTTTATGACCCTTTGATGATGTAAAATTCAATAATAATAATAAATTATTAATTGCTTTAAACTTTTTGATAACAATGTGTCGATTGGAATATCCTAGTAAGCTTTGTAGCCTTTGACAGGAGATTTCACTCTTCCTATAAAATGCACAAAAAAACTTACTATTTAAGGTACATACAGGCAAAAAATTGTGATAGTTTGTGTGTGTGTGTGCGTGTTTGTGTGTGTGTGGTGTGTTCTAGATAAGAATGTTATAAGTGGTTCTATAGCTTATGACGGCATCGACGGTTGCGCGATTGTAATGTAGCTGTCATTTAAATATATTTTTTTACGTGGATTTAATGTGAGGTACTGTATTTTTAGTTATTAATAAATTATTATCGTGCGATCAAACCTTTAAATTTCTTTCACCAGCGCTATTAGGTTTATTATGTTAGGGTATGCTGGATGTCTCGAGTCACTGGTGGGAAATATTTTTTGTTAACCATTATGCAAACAATATTAATAAAACACATTTTAATTGTGTACAAAAATAGTGACGTTACCAATGCGCAATATCTTTGTTTAGCACTTCATGACAAATCGTATGTATAAGAAATACATAAGAAACGGTACCGTTTCTTATATGCATAAGAAACGGTATTCCTACATTCACAAAACTCAATTACAGATTCTTTAAACATCTGCATTTCTTTCTAACTTGTATGAGGTGATAGAGATGGAGATGTTCATCCATGGCCGAGCTGTGCTGCAGTGAATATGAGATTTGCAGTCACATCCGAAACTGCATTTTATTACCACTCAAACCGACAGTAAAATTTTATGCGGTATCAATGGTAAAGAATATCTTCGCTTTTGCAGGGTGAATGATGTAAGGGTTGTCCATAAAATAGCTTCAAATAGTATAGCTATACGAAACAAGTACTAGGAACATTTGTTTTTACTTTTGTCCTTAACTAAATAATGACAAAGTGAATATTTAAACATTACCTACTGATGTTTTTATTAAACTATTTTTAAAAAACACTTATATGCCTTCTCTTAAAGAGATATGAGCCTATCCTGATTTAGGGGATAATTTTAAGCCCTATTCAAACTTTATTTTTTCGCAATTTTTTTTAACTATAATATTATAGTTAATACAAATTTGACAATTTGTATGAGTTAAATACTATACCTGCCAGAAAGAAAGCGTCATTAATTTACGTAGTCACAGACGCTCTCAAAGCTATTGAAAAAAAAAATTAACATGAAAAACTGAAAAAAAGTGACAGCCCTACTGGATCCGAAGTCGAATTTAACGTCACCATAAAAGCAATACTGCAGCCTCAAACTCCGGCAATGCGCAGTAGAGCAAAAAGACAACAAAAAAAGATAGAAATTATTGTATCTTAACGGGATAAATGGGGCAAGAGTGGGGCGAGTATGGGGCGAGTTACGATATTACTCGCCCAACAGCCCCAGCAACCCACCCCTTGTTTTCACCGGAACTTACTCATATGGAACGTATACATTTCCAAAATGGAAGCCAAGCCAATTTTATGATTTGGGATCCGTTGGCAGAAAGTTTATCGCTGGCTGCGGAAATTGTAAAAAATTGGTTTGAAATAACTTGTTCAGTGTATGAAAACCAGAAGTCGCACTTGTATTATTTGGCCACGAAACCAAATATTTTGTCTAAGCGACGTAATAATGAAAATAAATATGCGTAAACAGGTCACTCAGAAATAAACACACAATCAATTCTGTTTTAAAAGGATTATATAGGGTAGCTCAAAAAATTCGCTACGTTTTTGTGTTGAACCCTTGAGAACCTAACCTTGTATACCCCTGACGATAAGTTATGAGGATTGTTCATAATGACTTGGTGTTAAAACAGCATAAGTATAAATCTTGTTTACAGCTGTTGCGCTAATCTCTCGCTTTTCGAGATGTGAGGTTTTAAAGCTTTCTAGAATTTTCATGTGATTTATTATTATGGTAGTTAATTTAGTCAAAGCAGTTTGGTTATATGTATTATAATTATAATTATTGAAACAGCAAGTAGGTATACTTTAAAAGTTTAAATTGGGAATTTGGATTATAGATAATTCATTTTAACCTCTTATATAAGTAGTTATTATTGATCGGTTTTAAAAGTCTCCCTTATTTTCATTTTATAAAAGAATACAATACAAAACAATATAGTGAATAAAGGTGAATCCAAATAACCAAGTTCTATTTTCAAACGTCAGAATTATTAAATCTTGATTGCAAAGTACAAAATAACAAGTGGGAATAGCTCCCGCGGCATTGTGAGGGGATCCCACAATGTTTTCGAAGCGGCGTCTCTCATAGCCTTTATCAAAGTTTTATCAGCACTTGCTGTCATATCGCTCGTAATTCCTGCACCCTGCTCTTACTACAACCCGACACTCAGCAACATCAGATTCTTAAGCTTCACTGTTCGTTTGTTACTTTAAACACACATCCGAGCAAAGAGTGAACACACTGGTGTAAGTGTCGATTGTTAGATGGTGGTAGTATTACTTCCTTCTCTTGCAGCCCATTTCTCAAGCAAATGATGGGAAGCGCCCGCCAGATTGGATAAGCCGGGTCGCTCTTGAACCATACAACTCTATTGTTCCAAATATGGAGCTTGCTATTGTTTTTAAATGACAAACTTGAATTTATATAGCTTAATTTACAAAATACAATATTTTTATGAGTATTTTATTTACGACATATTTTTAATAAAATAATTTAGTTTTGTGTACATATTAGGATAGCAAAAAAGTTATAGATTGGATAAAAAATACTTAAACATTTCAAATAAATAGGAACTTTAATATCTTTCAACAGTACCTAGATGGAATTGACTATATTTTATTTGTGTTAACTTTTAATTTTCCTGTTAAAATTTCTGTCACAAATTATCTGTGTTCCAATTTTAGCACAGAACAATATGGAGCGCTTGGAAAAACCACGTTGGTAGTGCTATAAAATACTGCGATGGGGGTTGATAGGGACGTGTTGCGTCTATTTTTCAAGCGGAAATTTTGCATGCGTTTAGAGTAGGGTGGCTTATTCCTAAAAGATGACGTCGTACGTCGAAAATTCTCATGCGAAAAAGTGCAATCTGTTACCTCACAAAGTGCTTCCTCACTTTGCTTCAGTGCAAATGAGCTTTTTACTTTACGTAACACTTTTATGAAATTTGAAGAACTTTCGTAGTAAATTTCTAAATTTTGTGAGCAATAGTAAGCGAGCACAGTATAAGTAATTTATGGAAATAATATCTGCAATAAACTCAAGCAAATATGTCAAATTATTGTTTAAAGGTAATATTTAGAGTCGGCCTTTAAAATTGTTCTTATTATGATGAAGCAAATGACCATTAAAGTTTCATCTCAGTTTCTACGCTTCGTAAATAATTATTTTCATCTACCAGGTTTTTTATCTTTATTAAACGTATTGCTGTAATAAAAATTAGGCCAAATAAAGTCAAAGAGTTCGCAATAAAGAAAAGCACTCTTTTAACTTTCTCATTTATTTCGCTACGTTCATTTTTCACGATCCGACTCAGCTCGCAATAAATGCTAAGTATTCGACAATGAGTTTCTGTAAATTGGATCGCGGCCCCCCGCTGTGTAGCAGGGCCGGACCTAGGGCCGCCCGCGGGGTCCCCGGGCCACGATGAGACATGTCTTAGGCGGGCCCTACGGAACGCAGACGTTTTATAAACTGCTGAATTCGTAGAGATGAAAAAAGTGTTTACTTTTTTTTTCTTGCGGCGTGACTCTAGCGAAATATCATTCGAGTAGGGAAGCACGTTGTACATAAGTAAGTTCGTTGTTTTTTGTATATAAAAAACAATAGTTTATTTTAGACCACGAGAGTATTATATTTTTCCTTATCAATACGGATTGATACTGGAAATTCAAAACAAGTACATTGGAATATGTTATTAAACCGATCCGTCATGTTATGGTATCCAAATATTCAATGATTTAATTTTACATTGAATATACAAAGATATGCAAAATAAAACTACTTGTTACGCTGTGATACCTTACGTAATAATTATTTTAAAGCGTCAGAATTATGACATACCTATTATATTTTTAATCATTTACTAAAATATTGACACAAATAATAAGCCCATAACCTTATCTAAATCGACGTTGTTTAAGACTAGCGATTTACAGGCCCCAAATAAATTTCCCCCATCTGATATTTCCTCCGCTATAAGTCAGGGACATAACTGAGGCACTTGGCAATAAACAACGTTCAATGGCCACTATTTACCGAAAAAATCCTTCGACGACGAAATTTGCGGGGCGGTGACCTTTAGCTGGGTTCGCACCTGAAGTAAGCGAGGATGCGTACTGTACCATGCATTAAATTTATATTGAAAATTAAAAAAATATATGTTTTAAAATTTTATAAAAATACAAGCTGTTCGCCCCGTCATGGTTCCTCCTACTCTCAAGGCTATAAAATATAGATAAGTATTCTCAAAGCCACTGAATATACATACATATAAAATGTAATAAAAATCGGTCTTAACTGTTTCGGAGTAGTTTTATGGATTAGAGATAGTGTTAATAAAATTAATTTTGTTTTCGTACTTTATAGTTACATTTGGTTCAGTACCTACGAATATTCTAGTATATTTTATTTTTATGTTAGTCCAACCACTGCTGGACATGGGCTATTCTCAAAGCATGTAAAGGTAATATTATGTTATACATACCTATTATTTCTATATTGTACATTTCATCACATCATTTTTTTCCTTCCTCAACTGATTAAGAGCGTTTCAACTATTTATACAGTCAGTTCGTTTCAAAATGTATATGAATATAGTAAAGAGTTGGATAGTTTTAGTTTTAATTCTGTGTTCTATCAGTAAGTAAATTTAAATTTTAATATAATTTTATTTAGTTTCAAGTTATTTATTATTATTGCTTATTTAAGATGCCAATATTCTATTGGTCATTATGGTTCCCAATTTCAAATCAACCTCTCCCTATGTTTATGTTACGAAGCGACTAAGGTGCATTCAGGGGATTAAGAACACCACTATTTTGGCGTATTTAGTAACAACTGCTATCCACAATCCTGCTAAGTGAAAGGAAGTCCTTTAAACCCACCCACGGACGCAAGAAGCGGCGGCATGAATCAGAACGATAGGAGTTTATATGAAACTTATTACATAGAAAGCGTGCGCAATTCATATATGAAGTTGTATGTAATTTCCCAGAACAAAAAAGTCAGTTACAGAGTCTTCTCTGGCGATCGTACCGTTGCCCATTCTTTTCACTTCTGTGGATTCCAAGCTTTATAACAACACCTCTTAAAAATAGAAAACATTATTTACTTTATAATCTATGTTTTATACAGATGATACATCATGTTCAGAAAAGTCACAATGGTCTTGGACGGTGGAAAAAGATTTTTACAGTAAGTTTGAATTTATATCTATACTCTACTCAAAAATACAAATATACTTTATTGACACCAAAATAAACAGTACACAGGAGAACATTACAAAATACTTACATACAAGAGTCAAAAGGCGGCCTTATTGCTAAGGTTTCAATCTCAAGTGGAAAATAGCAAACATAAAAGATTGAGCGGGTTGAGGCTTTATATAATCTAATTTGAAAATGAAAATGAAATATGTTTTATTCGAAGTAAAATTTTACAATCACTTTTCGACGTCGAGCAGATTTATAAAATGTAATGTCTATATTATAATATTATAAAGAGGAAATATTTTATTGTTTGTTTGTTTGCATTGAATAAGCTCCAAAACTATTAAATCAATTTACTTAAATAAAACTTTGTGTAAAAATAAAATAGACCTTGAAGAGTAACAAAGGCTACATTTTACTACGGGAAAATTCCTCATTCTAACGGGAAAACCTAATAACGCAGCGAAGCCGCCAGGCGAAAAGCTAGTTCACAATAAATTGACCACTTTTTATCCGGTAGAGTATACTATACAATTATTGCACTAATCGAAACTAACTTAAAACCTTGGCATTTTAAGAATTTGAGATTTAACTCTTTGAGGCTCTTTCGGTCAAGGAAATAAAGTTTTTGTGCACAACGGTTTCTTCACTACGCACACAGATATTATAATACTTAAGAAAGTACTTAAGTTTTTTATTTTTTTTTTCTATCAATCCTGTGTTTTGATTTTTTTGACTGTGCGATTTTGCTACTATAGCTTTGGGATGTAAATAGTCGTTTTGGTGATTGTTTCGTTTTGTTTAGTGGTAGACTTTCAACTTAGTAGACTGCCTTAGTTTTATTAGTATCCAATACTTAGTAATTTCGATACTTCCACTTATAAATAATTAATTAAAATGTTTACTGTTTTCAGAAATACGTGTCTGGGCAGTCGAAGAACCACCAAGTGACCTGAAACTGATTAAATTCGAAAACAACACCAATATTATTGAATATTTTGATACACAGAAAACTTTCCCAGAATTACGCTTGGGGCAGTCATTTGAAACAATTTATAAATATCCGCCATTAGATAATACTACTTTAAATGTTACGCAAAATGAGATTGCATCTGTCAAATTTAATTTTCACTGGAGTGCTGACGGTAAGCTATATTTATTCATTTATTTGTAGAAATTGTACACTTTTATACAAAATAGTCGTTTCACTTCAAGTTGATTAGCTATTGTGTATTACAATGTAAAATACTTTTATTTTAAAGAAGTAGTATGTTATCACTACATAGTATAAAACAAAGTCGCTTTCGCTGTCCCTATGTCCCTATGTCCCTCCCTTTGTACGCTTAAATCTTTAAAACTACGCAACGGATTTTGATGCGGTTTTTTTAATAGATAGAGGGATTCAAGAGGAAGGTTTATATGTATAATACATGCATAATATACTTAAGAATAACCCACAATAACCATTTTCCCGTGCGGAGCCGGGGCGGGTCGCTAGTATATAATAAAATGATATAACATAATTTTTCAAGATAATAAATACTAAACATCAGCACGCCGAATTGTTCGTATAGCTACTAAATATAACTTTAATAAGACCTTACGTCACTTGTGTTCTTGTAAATGACTTCTTAATCCAATCTTGACCGACACTTTTTTGATGAAGTACCTATTTTTTTTGTTTCTGAAGAAAGTTTATATGGGTTAAAATTATCAAATCCGTCACTATAGGCATATCCTTTCAGTTCTAGCTAAGCATACACCCTGTATTTTAGGCTTGAATATTATTTGCAGAGATGTGAGTGAGTAGGCTGCGAAACACAAATAATTTATAAAGTGGTGTTTCACAGCCCTGTAGCCTATTTGGTAATAGTTCACCTGCACAGGGTCGCGGGTTCTTTCGAACCCGTTTGCCTTATGGCTGGTCGATCTAAGTCAAAGTCCTTTTTGTAAATAGCTCAGGTTTTTTGTAAAGACTTTGTAAGATTAGAATTTAAAGAAACTTTCGAGCCCGGTTCTCGTTTTTAACGAATGTACGAGTCTAAACAACAAAAATTCTATAGAAGTATATAACAACTTACCTACCAGTTGTCTGAAAAAAGGCTCTGCCTAGTTTTGACGGAATTTAGAATAAAATTATTCTTAAGGTAACTTATTGTGTGAGTGAATAATATGCTATTTTATACACAGGGAAAGAAACAGCGAATACCAAAGTAATAAATGACGAAGACAAGGGTAAAAATCAAATCAAAATAAATGAAACAAAATCTAATAAAACGTTTTATAATTTTATTATAAGTAAAAAAAGTAAAGAAATTGTTGTCTCATTAGACATCGAATTTCAAAATGTCACTCACTTTTACTATGCGAGTAATGAAACAAAAGAAGTAGAAAAGGATTATTTTAAATTATTATCAAGAAACAAAAGCGAAGATTGTTTTGACATATCTTGTTATGATAAAGATGTATTAAAAATGAAAAAGGATGCGGAATGTCCAAAGATTGTAAAATGTAAAGACTCAGTGTTAGAAACATCTTTTGCTCAACTATGCGGTTTCATAGTAAAAAGTAAAAAAAAGAATACAAAACTCCTGAAATGCCGCAATGTTACTCTTTCTAATGATTTCAAACTATTAAATACACAACAAGATAAAATGAATGAAACTAGCGTGTTAAATAGTTCAGATGTTTATTTGTTAGAATACGAAGAAATTATACAAACTGTTATATTACTCAATTGTACTGACTCTCTTGTATTAGATGGTGCAACTGGAGCAATAAATAAAATTAGAATACAAAATGATTTTATGAATTTAAAAATGGATGAGGAATACTGTTTGAAAGTTGTACCTTATTCGCTTCTTGATGATTCTAGATTAAGAGCAATATTTTACTCAGGTCGTGAAGTATTCCATGAAGAAGTACTAAACGTATCTAACAATATCAATGGAACTAAAGAAACACTTATAAAAAAATGCAAGACTAAACAAGTTTTTGATGGTACAGAATACAAAGAAATAAAAATATGCTATCAGTTAAAGAAAATTACGAGTACACAAAAAGTTAAAATGTATGAAAATAAACATGAACAAACATCAGAACAAGTGAGAAATAAGCACAGATTCTATTTTGAAATAAAAAATACCGGAGTTCTCAAAGAAGCGTCAAAACATTCCTCTGGGGATACGAAAGGATACTCGTACATTGCAATCATTACTGTTTCTGTGTTCTTCATTATTGGAGGAGCAGTATATTACAGGTAAGACCTTCGATTAAATATGTGTAGTAATAGATCCACACTCTCATATAAAATCAAAGGCAAAACACGGCACCACCGCGTCAACTATTGACATATAATTATATGCCTATACAAATATCGTACCGTTTAAACTATGTGCAAAATGGCCTTTATATTGTTAGCTTAATCTTAAATTTGGACCCCAAGAAAATAGAGATATTTGTACAAATTTTTGACGAAACGCCTTCTTCAGCTAACGAATTTTGAAGGACTTTTGTATTGTTTTTGCACATATTCATTGACACTTAGGCATTACACTGTCAACGTCAGACAATCTGTGCCGTCGGTAAGCAACTGAGACAGAAACAAGGCGACGCGACGCTTGACTGGAGCCTTGTTGTGACGGTGCCGTTTTTTGAGCGGCAGCGTTCCTATATCTGTTACTATATTTGATCAAAGAGTAAGAGATTTAAAAAAGGTGGAAATATGATAAGAGGTCTCATATACAGATCTGGGGGAGTTCTTTGTCCAGAGTGGACGTCTTTCGGCTGAAATGATGATGATAAGACGCTTTGTATAGAGCACTAGTGCTTATTATACCTATGTATTTATTTATTTCTATACGAATATAAGCTGTCTGATATCCTTAAACTCTGCCTAGTTTAGGGCCTGATGGCCGTACGCGAAAAGTCCCCACATATTATATTTCTTATTTGGAAAAAATCTTATTTCTATCTAAGCCAATACCATGGTCAGACTAATTTCTAGGTCTATTAACACGATTATTCACGATTTTTTTTTTAATTTCAGCTATATGCGTTGTTGGCTCAAACCGAAAGAAGAGAATGGTTCCATTTCAGGCATCGCCTCATCAAGTGTGCCTACTGTAGCAACCGCCTTCAAAGAATTGTCAATCGAAGATAATATTGATCCCTCAACTTCAAATTACATGAATGATGTAATTTCAAAAGTCGAGAACAATGTTCTTTTGAATTGACTGAATGGATGAAAAAATTACTGTGTTTGAAATTTTTAACTGGACAAAAAGTTTTAACTGGAGAAAAGTTACAAAACTGTGCTAAATTTAATTAAACTTTAATAATGTTTCTAATATAGTTAATGAAATGAGTCGACAACCTTGAGTGTTTAATACTCAAAAATCGAAAACCATTCATTCATACTATAAGAAAACAAAACTATGAGACAAGCCGGTAATACAGAAGTGTATATGACTCTTTTTTAATATTTGACGCATCTTCATTATCAAAAAGCTGGCTGCGCGCAGTGCCTTCCTGATCGTCGTCGTGGAGATCTTTGCAATGATGATGATGATGATAATCAAAAAGCAATCAGAATTTGCACAAGTCTACATTTTATCCAATAGATAAAAAAATATATATCAAGAGGCCAAGTTGTCCAAAAATATTGTTACATGTCCCAGAAAATACAGAGGGCGCTTCAGATCATTTGCAATTCAATACAAGGAAAATTAATCGCTTGTTATCCCGATTCCAAGCACTCGAGCGGGGAGTTCAGTTCGCAAAGAATAACAGTAAACCCTGTTACCGGCGCATTAGTATGCGGAAATTAAAGAAAATAAACTAGCGCCGCGCAGTTTGCGCGAGTTTCAATATTTACGTACGCTAAACTCCAGAATATTCCATGTAGATATTACCAATTTGCCTGTTGCACTATATTTTGCAATTATAGTCAAAGTCAAAGTCAAATGTTTTATTCGAAGTAAGATTTTACAAATCACTTTTCAACGTCGAGGCGAGTTCACAATTTGGCTGTCTTGTGTGCTTTTTTTTTTCTTTTTTTTTTTAATTACCTATGCTTGTGTCGAAAAGGTACGACCATGGTCTAAGAAAACAAGGTCTAACCACTAGACCACGTGACTGACACGAGCCTACGCCACTTCTACGTCATTTTGCCTATTCAAACAAAAACAGCGCAAAATGACGTAGGCTTGTGTCAGTCACGTGGTCTAACGGTTAGACCTTGTTTTCTTGGAGCATGGGTACGACCAATATCAAGCTTCACCGGACTTGATCTTTTGTGGAGAAGAACTCGTCAGAAGAAACTCCACAGGCGTTGCATCTTTTCAAAATATTTTTATTGTTTTAAAATGTATTAATTTCAATAGAATTGTAATCAAATAGCTTCCCGCTGCGGCTCCGTCCGCGTTTATAGTTTTTCCCGTGGGAATGAGGAATTTTCCTGCGGTAAAAAATTGCCTTTGTTATTTTGCAAGGTCTATTATATCTTTGTGCTGAGTTTCACTAAAATCGGTTCAGTAGTTTTGGTGCCTAATCAATTATTGGGAATATTTTAGGTTTTTTTTTTACACCTTGAGTAACATTATTGAAGATTTAGTAAGGTTACCTAATTTTTTTTAATAAAATTTAGCCTATGTTTCTCGGGGATCACGTAGTTTCTCAATAGTGAAAGAATTTTTAAAATCGGCTCAGTAGTTTCGGAGCCTATTCGACAAATACAAAAGTATTAAGTTATTATTGTGCTTTTGAGAGCAACGGCCCTGTACCCTTAGTTGGTAGTTCGCCTGCCTTCGGAACTCAAAGTCGCAAGTTCGAGTCCTGCCCAGGCCCAGGGCAAAAATTCGTGTGATGAAAACTTGTATTTATTCATGTATGTATATCAGCTGTAGGACACCCATTATGATAGTGTAGGCTCTGTCTAGTTTGGAGTAAAATGCCGTTAGTGAGGCGTCCCCACCTAATAGTTACATAGAATAATAAAAACATGATGTTATGTTAAATAAAAGATGTAATAAATTGATTTTTTTTAAATAATATTCTTTTGAAACTTTTCCTTTTAAACACAACAAAATTGTTTTTTACTTGAGTAGTTACAATAAGTTAAAAAGTTTATTTTGCCTGCATTAATTATGTACATGTTTATCATAAAGAGAAGAAAAAGTTGTAAATTTTATAATTAAAAATTACCATTTCATCGAAATGTCGTCTTCAAGAAATCTAATAAAATAACACTTTGAAAGTACTAACTCCTCAGGAAGGCTGGTACTGGTAGAGTGAAGAGGATTATCTAATCCACTGACCTTCTTTAAGAAGTTAAACATCAAAGGAAAATGTAAAAGAAACAAATTTTATTTTAAATGGTCTCTTACTTTTTCACTCAGTTAAGGAACAATATTATTCATACTAAAATCATATTATATGTTATTGGCTTTTTTATATTTAAAATATATTTAACGTGCTGCATCTTTATATACTTAAGCGTTATAATTTGATTTTAATAATAAAAAGTAAACGTTTTGCTTTTTTATCATTTATTATTTATTTAATTCGGAATCTGTTCACAATACCACGTTAATACCACGTTAAATGAATTAGTTGGTTCTTGATTTGATTCTTTTACTAATTTGTGTATTATTTATATAATGTACCGACTCCAGCTAGTACATTTAAGATTGTGGTTTGTTTTTGATGTAAAGGAAACAAGTATGTTACAGTCACTATAGATAGTTTTTATTGAATTAATAATTAAAAATACAAAGTACAATGTGCGGCAAGTTCGACATCAGCAAAGTAGTATAAAATGTAAATGAGAAGTGGAGTTACCTACTTGATTTCAAAAATGTTTTTATAACTTTAAAGTTGTAAATTATTTAAGTACTATATAAGTTTAGTTTCTATATGCATACAGTGGTGATATTTTTTGACGTACATAAGCTCTTAGCACCACGACTGATATTTTTCTATAACATTAAAAGCAATATATATGTTACGGCTAAAACCCGAAGTGCGGCTACACCTAGTTTTAGCCGGTTAGAACTAGGTGTAGCCACTTACTCTTGGTTACACCTAGTACGAGCCGATTGTTTTCGGGTAAAACTAGGTCTATCCTTCATCATGCCGACTACAACTAGGTCCGGCCATTCCCTGTTGGAAAAAACTAGATCTATCCGATATCATTCCGGCTAGAACTAGGTCCAGACTATCCCTGTTGGATAAAACTAGATGCAAACAAGTAAAAACAAGTAAACAGGCGCCTGGCTCCCGCGAGTCGCGCGCCCCTGCTGCCCGCCACCCGTACACCCGCGTTTGCCCTTGCGCGATTTATAATAATAAAAAAACTCTCTACGTTTCTTATTATTGGATGTTTTTTTAATATCTAAAAAAAGCTCTGCCGATAACATGTCGGATACAACTATGTACAGCCAATCCCTGTTGGATAAAACTATGACACGCGCTGCTGCTGCAGACAGTGAGTCAATCGCTAGTAGACCTGCAGTAGATCAGCACCTGGCGCTCACAACCTGCAGAGGCGCGTGCCTCGCTATGCCCTTCACCCCGCGCCGCTGCTGCAGATACTGTGAGTCATGACTGTGACGCGGGGCGGAAGGAAGGCGTGGCGGGACACCCATCTAAGTTTTATCCAACAGGGATTGTCTGGACCTAGTTCTAGCCGGAATGATATCGGATAGACCTAGTTTTATCCAACAGGGAATGGCCGGACCTAGTTGTAGCCGGCATGATGAAGGATAGACCAAGTTTTACCCGAAAACAATTGGCTCGTACTAGGTTTAACCAAGAGTAAGTGGCTACACCTAGTTCTAACCGGCTAAAACTAGGTGTAGCCGCACTTCGGGTATTAGCCGTAACATATATATATTTCTAATCTTTACAAAATAAGTGAGTTGCTCTTAGTTTAGGATACGTTCCTAGTGTGACCAGACATAGCGACCATACTGAAATATAATTTGGTTTAAGTATCTGTTAAGTTTATAATCGGTGCGGTGGGGGCGCAGCCATCACAGCACAGCTCGTGAAAGCAGACTGCAATGCGTCGGTACCTACTTGGAAATTTCACTGCCGTGCGCTCAGTTATGTTCGAGCACGGTGTTGCGATAGAAAATATGTATGTAGATTTGATTCTTAAATAGAAATTACAATATATATTTTTATAAATGCATTTATTCATTTTTTTATGATTTTACGAGTATAACAAAAACGCTATGCTATTCCATTTTAGTTTATAGTCCCTCACTTTTAGACTTTGAAAATGTATCTTTGTCTTTGATTTGTTTAGTGAAGCAAAAAAATACGTCTACAATATTTATTATCTAGATATCATCTAGCTTACGATGAACCAAAAAGAATTGTTTTATTTACTGAGGATTCCTAGATAAGAAACAAAAGTTAAAAAAAAAAAATATTTACTTTACGATACGGTAACAATCTTTCGACATTTTGTTACGATGATGATGTACGATTGTTGTTGTATCGACTCAATTCTCTGCACACTTGTTTAAAGTTTATCTAGATTCATGCAAAGGATGAATTCACCGTAGGTAACTCTAGCTTTACCGCCAAAAAGCATCGTCATAAAACTAAGCTCTCACTTACCGTCGCCACAATACGAGTTTAAATCCTACCACTAACATTTTAAAGTTTATATTCCTCTGTTTGCGGTGCATATCATTTAAAACTGCGGCGTGGTATATCTCCAAGGATTTGGTTGAAAATTGGATGGCTTCTCTACAGTCCTGCATTTGCATACGGACAAAGGATTGGCAAGTAGGTGCTTGACAAAATCACAGAAATAAATTTTATGAGTCCTTTAGTATTCAAGATATTTTATAATTGAGTTCAAAGAGCGTCGGTGACCAGTGGCTAGGGCTGTTGTTGCGTGAAGCGCGGGTTCAGGCCTCGTCACGTACTAATGTGTTTCCGATTTTCGAATTCATAATGTAGTATAAGGGCCCTTATTCCGTAGCGGTGGGGTTGAATTTCGAAGTGAAAATGTCCATGTGCTGGCTTCTGCACATAAACGTACGTTTATTCGATGCTCTTATACACACCTGCGAAGAGATTCAAAGGTTGTGCGTGAAGTTGACCAAACCGACCAAACCAATTTTTTATTTTTTAAACAAAAATTATTTATAGATTTTGGATACACTTACAGTATGGTTACATTTTATTTTCTAGCAAGTTCATAAATTTCTGTTGTCTTCTGTGGAGAAGAACCCATATTCGAATGTATTGAAAAAGCCTCTCATAAGATACCTTTAGGTACCTATGTGCCTTTACAGCGGGAAAATATATTGCCTTTCTTGCAGTAAAAAGTGGCGGAAAACTAATGTGAACATAACATAAAAAAATCATAACGTTATGTTAAAAGTTTAAATGGTTAAATGGTTAACAATTTGCTTCTACTTGCAAAATAACAACATCTTGCTATCCAAAATCGCTCTTAACTGAGCGTAAAATTATTTGATTTTATTTTATAAATTTATACCAAAGTAAATACAACTTTAACGCATGTGTTACAGAGCGCTATTTTGAATAAATTCCCTTTGCTTATTTGGTTAAATCACGTTGCACCAGTGAAATATTGAAATTCTGCGGGTTGCTTATTTACAAAACGCAGGGGGGTTATTTTTGAAACAATCCTATAAATCCTTCGAAAAAATTTAAGTACAAACACGGTAGTTTTATTGTTTTTTGCATACTTGTTACATTATCCATAGCTGTTAAGTTTTACTAACCTGATTTGACAACCCCGTGTTATATAATTGGTTGTAGGGGTTCAAAAATATTTTATGTAATGTTCACCTTGTGTTTATGTATACTAATATTATAAAGAGGAGAGATTCGATTGTTTGTTTGCATTGAATAGGCTCCAAAACTACTGAGTCGATTTCAATGAATCTTGGTACAAAGATAGAATAGACCTTGGGAAAAAACATAGGCTACCATTTACCGCAGGAAAATTTCTAATTTCAATGGGAAATCTGTTACCGGAAAGATAGTTATAAATATAAGTATGTATTTATCTATTTACATGTAAAAATATTAGTTGTCTGACACTTACTCAGTACAGATTCGGTTTTTTTTAAGGTCAAATCGCCGAGTGTGAGATGTGGTGAGATGTTTTCAAATTATTATTTACTTTTGTTATAACAAAAGTCATTATATTTCAATTACATAAAGTCATCAGGCAGGTTTTTGTATTAAAAATGTGAAGATGATGTTCATAAGTAACATGAAAGTAAAATAGTATAAAGTAAGTATTTGTATTGTATCGTATTGAAAGTTAATAGGATTTTGTTGAGAGCTTGTAGTTTAAAAATGTTCTGTGTGTGTGACAAGCAGAATATAATAAAATATTTGTGAATTTAAACTATATTGATGTTTTAAAAATCAACCACCCAGCCTCACACTACCGATCTTCTCGTTCCTATTTCTATGTTAATAGGGTGTATTTTTCAAGACAGCGTAGCGCGCTACATACACGAGCGAATGCGTCTGACACTTGTCACAGCGTTGTAGGTTACCAACCAAGTGTGAAGCACTTAAAGAAATGTGAGGAAAAATCTTACATTATGCTCGTGATTTCAAATCAGTCATAGACGAGTCATTTTTTGAATGAAGGTAAGTACTTGAATACAAATAATGCTATTCTTATGATAAAAAAATACTAAGAATAATTTTTAATAAATATTTTTATTTAAATAATTATCAAGACGGTTTTCGATGCATTTCACACTGGTTGTGATACCTACCCACATAAAGTATAAATTCTATTAAAACTAACAACTTCTTCTCTTCTCTTCATGCCTTTTCCCATTATTTGGGGTCGGCCCTCCTCGTTCTCATGCGCCAGATCTGTCGATCCTGGGTTGTCTCCTCATTCAGTTGGGCTTGCTTCAAATCCCGTGATATAGTGGACCACCATGTAGCAGCCGGGCGACCTCTGCCTCTCTTTATTTATTTATTTATTTATTTATTCATGCACACATGTACAAGCTTAAGTCATAGTAGAAAGACTGCTATGTAAGTTATCTTCATACTAACGCACCGAGCGCGGCTTATATGTGTGCGTCATAGTATCTATGCGTCGCCGCACGCACACTCAAACAAAATCTCGACTGGCGCACTGAGAAACGGGTCGAGATTTTGTTTGAGTGTGCGTGCGGCGACGCATAGATACTATGACGCACACATATAAGCCGCGCTCGGTGCGTTAGTATGAAGATAACTTACTTATCAGTCTTTCTACTATGCTTAAGTTCTTATCTTAAATTGGCGGATAAGTACATGTACCCTGGTAGGGCATCGCATAAAATGAAAGCATGCAGACATTTAACAATTGATGTAGAATACTAAAATTAATCATAATTATCCATAGGTACGTCAATTACAAATTAAAATACATAAATTAATCCACAAATTACTATAATAAATTAAAATTAATTCAAGTGTTCATTAAGACTAGATTGGATCGTGGCTTGTATATAGTTCCGACAGGAGTTTCATAAATTAAAATAAAACAAAGAATTAAAACTAGAAAGGATTTAAATATGTCATGCCAATGTTAAAAATGTATTTGAATTAAAATTAAATAAATTTAGAACTAAAATTAAATAAATTCAAAATTAAAATAAAATCAACTAAAAATTTATGATTTAAAATTAAAAAGAGGGTTGACTAGAAATTTGGTGGACTGTGTTTGGGTTAAAATGGTGTTTGACTAGGTTGGATTGGATCTTGAAATTAAAGTTTTTTTTTTTCAATATGATGGATTTTTATTTCGACTAGATTGGATTTTGTAGCAATTCATTAATTGTCTGGTATTAAAACTAACAGATAAAAAAATTGCGTAGGTCTAGCTAAAATATAATTTTAGTAATATTTCATTGCAGTCTGTTATAATGTCAGAGTTTAACTAATGCGAGTGTGTAATGTTGACAAATGTGCGCGACGCGAGGGCGTTATTACATTTTAATGTTATTGTCTGTCCGCTTTGGCGGGCTCTCCAAGTAAAACATTGGATTTATCGCGATTTCGATGCAATTATGAGTTTTCGTTTGACGTCGTAAAATTATTTGTAAAATTTTACTTCGAATAATCTTCTTTAATTTAATTTTTCTATTTTTTAAATCTTTATTTTAAATACAATACATACCTAGTAATTACCAATTAAAAAATTGAAATTATGTGGATTTTGCTTATCTGATCGAAATAGAATGACATACAAACGTTTTAGAATTACTTGTAATTTAAAGATAATTTTGTTGCTAAATGTAGATATCTATGAAAGTTTCAGTAATTTTCTGTTGCTTTAAAAAGTATTTGAGTAGTATTCTTAAATAATTCACTTCTATGTAGAAAGAAACAGATCTTAGCAAGATTGTATTGGCTTATTCACGATCTATCTTTCTAGGTATAATATTATATGGGCCCGTATCGTTTTGTACCTACATGTAAATATTATTATTATATTAGTACTAATAATTCAAATGTTCATGGTTTTATATTTACGCTACGTTTTTCCTTCCTCAAAATAACTAAAACTATTCCGTTACTTATAACGATATGAAGCCATTCTGATCGAAAATGTTCCTGTCAATAGTAGTTAATTTAATTATTTTACTGTTTCATTCATTCGGTAAGTATTTTCTAGATTTTTCTTATATACATTTATTTCCTAATTCATAATAAGAGTATAATTATATATATGTTTATTATTTTTTAGAATATGTTAGATGTGATGACTCACAGTGGTCATTTTACTCAAAAGAACAATACTATGGTAAGATAGTTTTATCTTATATGCATTTAACCGACGAGCATGCAGGATGAGAATAATTAATGTGGATTTTATTATTAACTAGCTATCCGCCCTCGGCTACGCCCGCGTTGTTTTTTGACTTTTCCGTAAGAATGAGATATTGTCCGACGAAATCTATCTAAGGTGTTGACCGAGGATATTAGGTACCGTACATACATACATAAAGTCACGCGTCTTTCCCGGAGGGGTAGGCAGAGACCACTATATTAGGTACCACCCTGAAAAACTTTATTCAAATCGGTCCAACAGTTTCAGAGATTAGCCCGTACAAACAGGCAAACAGATAAACATTTTTAAAAATAAAATCTAGATATATGTTCTAGATCACTTTTGACATCCCCCTAACTCGGTTTTAGTTTTTTTTTTTATTTACAGATTGTCGAGCTATTCCACTGATGCCACGGTCCTTTTTAAATTAATAATTTTTATCTCTAAATTTAATTTACTGTATTACAAACTATGTGTATTTTTATATATACTTGTATTTAAATGAATGTATTATTATGTATCGTATTAAGTTTATGTATTAATAAATTGTTTGTGCTTGTGTTTTATTTACTATTTAGTTAGTAGTGAAGTGTTCTCTGCTTACCCCTCCGGGAAGGAGGCGTGACTGTATGTATGTACCTACGTAGTTACGAATTTCAACTTATAGGACTTCCGGACTAAAACAATCTTTGCCTTTAAACTTTCAAAGAATAAATAACCGTAATTGGGCAGCTGACTATACAAAAAATGCAGAAAATAAAATATTTGTACTACTTTTGAGACTATTTAGAAAATCGTACAAAATTACCAACAAAGTAAAAAATACAGATCATGACTCCATTGTTCCTATTCGGTTATCAATTACCATGTAAAGTATTATTATTTGAATTCCTGCAAACTTTCAGGTGTACGTTTTTGGATACTCGACGAACCTCCAAATGTAAAGCTAAATGTATTTGGTAAAACCGATAACGTAATAGAATTTACAGATATCAAAAATTATACAAACCTGCATTTGGCCTTTTCAATTTCTATTAGTTATCTTAAACTAAATGAAACCCTTTTAGCTAAAGGATTTAATAGGAAAAACGTGACATACGATTTTCATTGGTATGCTGATGGTAAGTTTTATAAAAAATCTGTAATATTCTTAATTAAATATGCATCACTTAAAAATAACATTGCTTGTTACATTGCTGACTACTAATCCAGAAAATATGTATTAATAACATTGGGTCATCAACCGATTTCACAAATTAGGCCTTGTGATCGCCATATAAACTTTTTTATAGCTAAGTAAGGCCTAACTTTTCTATTTACTTAGGTATATTATTATTATTTATTTCAGGAATAGAAAAACCCAAAATTGGTAGAAGAAATCGTGTAGAAACCAATAATGTAGATTTTAAAGAAGTGTTTACTTATCATGGGAATTTTACTATAAGCAATGACAGTCGAGAAATTGTGAGTATTTTGAACAGTTTAACAGAGTTTGTGTCTTACAAGTATTCCAAAGATCCATATATTGAAGAAGAAAGTAAATATACATTGGTGTCGCTAGAAGATATTGATATTGAATGTTTTAAAATTAAACCTTGTAACAATACAAATAATGTTGAAGACGATATTAAATGCCATGAGAAATGCGAAGATCCGCTATTGTCTAGAAACATATTCAAATATTATGAGGTATGTAAACTGGAATTAAACAAAAATCTCAATTGCTATAATGTGACTCTATTGGATGATTATAATTTATTGAATGACACATTGAACTGTAACGAAACTATTGCTTATAAAGACAATAATACTGAACAAGATTTCAACAAAGAGAAAAATGATACATTTGAATTAATACTAAGAAGTAGAGACGTCATCAAAAAAATAGAGGTTTCACAATGCCACGGAAAACAAAAATGTCTAAAAATAAAACCCTATGAGACGCTTTCGGATGACTTGTTGAAAATTATATTTTATAAGGGTGAATTTGTCGAAGAAATACTGAATACTACTGAAAAAATGGACCAAACTGAATATCTTATCAAAAAATGTAAGACGACAAAGGATTTTTCTGGTCACAAAACATATACAGAGCTAAAAGTATGCTATATTTTAAAGAAATACACTTGGAAAGTGTCAAAAAATATGACTGAACTTATGGAAAATTCAACTATTTTGATACCAGAAAAACATAAGTTTACTTTTCGACTGAAACATGTTTCAATTGAAACCTCAAAAGAAGAAAATAAGTTTAAGTGGCTTAAATTTGACACGCAAGAAAAGAATGTCTTAATTTTTATTTCTGTGGCTATTGTTATTATTGGATTACTCTATTATGGGTAAGTAGACATAAACAAACAGTTACATAGATAATATTTCTGTTCCTTTCCAACATTTAAATGCGGAAAGGGATAGAATATTGCTAATCTGTAAGTAACGCTTATTTATAAAGTGGATAATGCATAAGTTCTGAATTGCAGAGTCCGGCGGTTTTGGTTGAAACCAACATCCAGTAATAACACACCAGCTTCATGTTTGCCGTTATCAGATGATACTCCGATTGGCCGCTCCCAAGAATGCACTATAACTGAAGCCGGAAGTTCTGGTTCTACATCTGAAACTACTAACTTGCTGCAAAAAGCTGAAAGCACTTAATACTGGTAATGTTTTTAAACGTTGTTATCGCTATAATTCATTATTACATATTCTGTAATTTATTCTAAAAAGTATATACTGAAAAGGTACAGCAAATTTTGTACATGAACTTGTGTTAGCCGTGTGTAGATGATTAGGACTGCTATGATATCGGTATATTTAAAAATTGGAATAGTGTTAATTTAAATACGCATAGATGTAAACGTAGTGTATTTAGGGTTAGGGTACTTTGAATAAAGGTTAGACGAAAATAAACAAAAAAAAAAATTAAGGAAGAGATATAAGAGATATAAGTGTATAAGAGATATTGTAATTTGTTAAATTTAAGTTAGCACTTAACTTATTTGCTTTTAAAATAGGTAAGTAACAATAAAATATTAATTTCTTAATTACTTGTTTATTTAGAAACCTTACCATAATATAGCCCATACTTATAGGTTGGAACGTCAATAACCCAAATCAAACCTCACAGTCTCTAAAAATGGTCCAACATTATAATGAAAACAGCAAAAAATCAAACATTGCAAACTTTCATTCATCATTATTATGTCGCTATTATTATTTTAAGAAAAACGCCGCGTTTTCTAGGCTTTTGCGTATATTCAAACCCTATTCCCGCCCCGGGCCAGACTGCGTCTCAAGTAGTGTGGAAACTGTGTGGTAGCGGCGGGCGTCTTATCAGGTTTCAGTAATGCGCTCCCGTCTGCGTGAGTTTATGCGCTTCAGTTTCATAGACACAGGTTACCAACTGCAGAAAACTTTGTAAAGTATTGATCACTTTATAGTTATATTTCGAGCAAATTAATCGCAATATTATTTTTTTGTTAGAGTCTAATAATGACAATGTGTCTAATAAAAAATGTGTATAATTAAAAACATCTATAGCTAATGTTTATTCGGAAAATTTTAACAGTCACAATCTTAGAGCAACGCCGGCCTTCCGGAATGCCCGCGTTCTCTAAGGTCACAATACGGAACATCATTTGAATCCACTTATTATGTACTTTATTCCTCTCTCACTTTGAAATATTTGAACGAATTTAGATAAAAACCAAAAAAATAAACTAGATACTGTTATAATAACATTAATTTATGGTAATTTAAAATCTGGGGAAAATAACAATGCCATAGCTGAAATAAAAATAACCATTGCGTTCAAATAACGTTAGAAAGAAAAGTAATTGAAATAAAATTTTTATTATCACGTTCTAAATGCTTTATTTCAAGCTGTATTCATTAATTTGGCTTGGCATTTGTCACACTTTAAGGGAGGATTCTATAAGATATAAGACGATATGAGAAGAACTCGTTTATCACTCCGACCGTACCACGTAAATCCACACCAACAACACTCACTTGGCAACAGTTCAAAACACGTTACATTTTGTTTTAATTTTTAAAATTAAATTAATTGCTTTTGTGAATCAACTGTATGAATAATATAGGACAAAAGTAATGGATTTTAAAAGGTTGTAGATCCCCTTAACTAAATCAAATTGTCTAGCGTTTGCGGCATATTTACTTGAAAATTTTGATTAATATTTTTGAGTTATTTTTGAGTAATCGATTTCCAAAGATATTTTTATATTATTAAGTCGATAAAAAAGCTTTTGTCCAAGGTTGGACGACTTTCAGAAAATGATAATGCAAGACATACCTTCTTATCAATGGAATGGTGTACTCTTAAGGAGCTTCTTTACTTCTTTTGCAAATAGTTTCTTGTACTTAAATGGGTAATTGTCAGCAATCAAGTCAGAAAATAATAAAAAGAAGAAAACTCGCATTATCAACTTTAGATTAGTAATTGTGGTTTCTAGATATCTAATCTGAGGAAAATGTAAAGAAAAGGCGGAGCGGTTTCATGAGTAGAAACATGTAAGGTCAAAGAGATAGAAAACCGCACAGAGTTTTATATTTTATATAACTACTAGCGCCCTCTATGATGGAACTAATTATGTAGGCTGCGTTCATTTCCAATAGAAATAATAATAAATGAATAAAACAATAAAATTCTATAATATCAAATGAATAAAAATAAAATGTACTGTCTTCCTTAGTCTCAAAGAGACTTACATATTAATCACGCACTTCCTTTCCTCATTCACCTTTTATCATACAAAACACAGCCCCGGGTATGATAATTCCCGGTTGTTCCGGCAACCGGACCCTCCTTTGTCCCAACAAAATTATTATCCGCATTTTTTTTTCGTAGGATCAGTGTTTCCTTTCAGCTAATTAAGCATTTTGGAAGCGGTTAAACGATTTTAATTAAATATTTTTCTAAGACCTGCTCGGATTTTTTTTTTGGATAATTAATAGAAGATTATTTGAAGAGGGCTAAATTAAACTCGGCTCTTTAAACATTATTAAAAGGAAGGTAAAATAAAAATATTTTTTTAGCTATGCCAGCCATTTTTCTTTGTTTTAGCTACGTACTTTTGATGAGCCAAAATCCACTACCTACTGATAATAAATTTCGATAAAAACAGTATCCTGTAGTAACTTATGGTGCATTGAAATAACCACAATACTTCCATTCCACAATAACCTTTTATTATAACAAAAATGTTATTATTTCCTCAACCCTCTGCGCAACAAGAACTAACGATATAACTTGAAGCAGTTACAGCTATAACAGGTCGTTTCGACACAACTTGCACAAGATATTGCCGAAACAAGAAAGAAACTAATACTATCGGAACTCGGGCAATAACGCCCGGAACGCGCAATGAAACAATTATACAGACACATTGCTCCCTGCAGCGCCGTAGCTCGAGGTTACAGAACCAGCGATGTAAATAAAAGTCAAGAAAATCGTGTTTCGAAGCTTTAAGTATGAAATCAAGTTCATATTTCGCGATGCTATTAGTGAGATGATTACAAGAGTGAACTATTACCACTAATAAAGTGTATAATATGTGCATGATATATTTTGTACTATAATAGCAGATACCTGTCAAACCACTTGAACTTGAAGCAATCACAAACTAACTTTACTTTCGATGTTTCACATCAGCCAGACGTCCCGTGACGGCTCACAATTGTTTTCGTATGTTCATGTTACACAGGATATTCTTATTCTCAAGGAGAAAAAATAAAATATAAAATTAATGGTGGAGATCGAGCCAATGCCTGATTGAAAGCAATCAAAAGCAGAACAATGTAAAACGTATACCTAATCCGATGAATATACAAAATTGAAAAAGAAATAAAATAACAAATGGAAAAGACATTAATTCCATTCGCTAGTTTTGTAGCTTACTGCTGTAGAGCAGATAGCCGATTCTGATAAAGATAAAATTATTTGTTTAAAAGTAATGATACAGAGTTGTGAGATAGAAAACATATCAAGCAACAATACATTAACCACATGATATATAGTTATAATTATATTAAATACTGTCAATGTAGTATTGTGTGCTGTAAAAAGTATAAACAAACTGAAGTTTATAGAAAAAAAATCTATGTACATAAAACATACGAAAATACTTGGGAAAGTTACAAAATAAACATGAATTCAACAGAGCTAGATACGAAATGTGTAAACCGCAACTTGAATTAAGCAAACTACAGAAATGTTCATCCGCAGAATGTGGGCCAACTGCTCCAAAGAGAATACTTTATGTTCTAACCAACCAAATCTATGAAAACTCTCCAAATCTAAAAATACCGCAGAAAGCAAGAGCCATAACTGTCTTCTCTAACTGTAATGAAATAAATTGTACTTACAAACTTGTTAATTAAGTTTTAGAGTCGTTGTTTAAAAGTGGGCTAAACGTTCAAACAAAAGACCTTGCTAGAAGTTTCGTTTCTTCACTAATCAAATCGCGAAGTATCTGTGAAGTAGTGAGTGAGCTCGGCGCTGGCCCCGCCAGATAACAGCGGCTCGGACCAACTTCCCGCCTCGACTCACACAATTAAGCCTTTATTTCGCGCCCCAAACAATGGCAAGTAATTAGCGCCCCTTGGTGTCTGGCGATTTTTGAAAAAAACTTCTCAACAACCTACCCCCCATTGTTCTCCGACAGAATTTCATCAAACTTAATTTCGGACCCTCCACTTTTTCATATTACCATTTAAATAAGGGCGCACAATGACGTCTTATTGAACTCTCCAATTGAGCGATTGATCGCAGGAAACCTCCGTCCGATAGATAAGAAATCTTTGATGTAATTGAAAGAGCCATTTTTAATATCCGGTTGAGGTCAACAGCCTTCCCTTCGCACGGCCCTGCGGCGGCCGTAAATTGAATAAAGGCTGATTTGTAGGCCTGGTCACCGGCTGAAAGAACGTTTTCAATACTCCTTATTGAACCATTACGTCTAATGGCTGTGACAATAGAGCATTACAATTTGTCCCGTCCAATACATACGGGAGTCGTAACAGCGTAAGAGAGTTAAAACTGAGAAGATAGTTTGGGTCTTATTTTTAATGTGGGTGGGTTGTGTTTCGGTCGGATGAGTGAGAGATGGTGTCCCAATTGAGTTTATGGGCGGATATTGTAAAGTGGTGGCAGTTACCGGTGGAGCCATCGCGGGCGCTGCGATTGTTGTGGGATCCGACACCGATTAATTACGTCACATCGACGCCTGAACGCCTACAATGGTGATTGAGTGGTGCCTCCGCTTGATGCATCGGCTTACTAATACCGCCTGATTGCTATAAGGAAAACATTTTTGGAGCCAAAATCCACATCATTACAAATTTCATAGAGCTACGAAAAATATGAGTAGTCATAAAAGGTAAATGATGATATCTATATTAACATTCAATCATAGATTACTTACCTGCAGGACAGATGCAGTCACTTGCATCTCTAGTTTCTCGTCGCAAAGGCTCATTGGCGTAAACTACGTCCGTAGAAGGACGTCTCTCCTTCAGTGATGATTTCAGCAAATCCTTGAGAAGTTCCTGCTGTTCCTCCAGTTCAACTACCCTCATTTCTAGTTTATGCTGGCGGTACAGTCCGTAGCCACATATAGTCATGGTCACCACACATAAACACCACAACACTACACTGTTGAGAGCATTCGTGTTCCATTGTTTTGGGTTCGCCATTTTGCTACGAAAATTGGATATCCATATCAATTTAACACTGAATTGAAATCGTCTTTAAAAATATTTTAATATTTGATTCCAAATGTAATGATACCAGTTAAAAATCTATGCTTTTTACAGAAATTCTCGAATCAAAAGCAGCATTATATTGAAACATTAAATTTACTTCAAAATTCCTACCAATCGTCGGAAAAAAAGCTTTCAGGACACAAAACACGAATACGAAATTAATTTACATCAGTGGCAGATCTCAGAAAACTCTTCAAGAATAAAAATTAAAAAGAAGTAATTCAATGCAAAATTTGAATTAGTCTTCCTTATTGTTTCCTACGTTCGAATGTTGAGTTTTCACGGACACTTTCACCAGCCTGTGCTACTGACACCCTTGAGTGGGGCGAAGGTGAGATGACCGCGTGTTAGTCGACCAGGGCTCACTCTGATACTGTGTTTGGTGCGCACACGCTCCCTCGGGAAAGGAAGTGGCCTGTCGCCGCTAATGCCCTTCTAGTTGCGTCGATTGAGGACCCTACCGAACTTTGATAGACGTGCTACATTGTTGCCGGGTGATTGTTCCGGATGTTTCGGTTATAGGATCGTTGAGATGGTGTTCAGT
>OX419592.1:13710303-14066303 GCA_948473455.1 Teleiodes luculella | reverse complement strand
TGATTCTTGTTCTGGTTCTTTATCAGTTTCATCTTCAGTCTAGAATGGAAATAAAGATTATTATTTTTCTTAGGCAAATTATATCTTTTTTAAACAAAAATATAGCAGTCTACTTAGCACCATTCAAGGTATGGTCTAGTGCATTGCCAAAGAGAAAATAATATATTATAGGTAGTTTTAAATAATTTGTTTTAACTAGATAAAATTGATTGAGATTGAGGTGGAGATGGGCGGGACACGTCGTGACTAGATGTGATGATGGCCGATGGATAGAGAGGTGGCCAAGGGGAGACTGTTCCGATGATATAGCCAAGTGGGAACTTTCTGGATATGGATGGCACAGGACCGTGAAGAGTGGCGCAACTGTAGGTCGCAACAAAGGAGAAGCCTATACCTAGCAGTGGGTTGAAACAGGCTGAGAAAGAAGAAACATAAAATACGTCTATTTTCTGTCATAATCATTGTCCATCATCATCAATAAAAATTGTAAATAATTACAACAACAAGGAAATCAAAGATTGAAAAAAAAAATTGAAAGTGTAAGCAATGATTAAAATTGAGTTAAATTTTAACCCAAATATAAAATGGAACCAACCTCTTTGTTAGTCAATCCTTTGATCTGCAACACTTCAGCTGTGCCAATAAAACTAGTGAGATCTTCCCGTTTCACACTCACTTCGCCATGGTACATAAATTGAAGTAAATCTCTCATGGCCTTGTGAGAAACATCCCGAAGTACAACTGAAAGCAAAAAAGCATTCTTAGAAATACCACTGGGCGGTCACTCCATTACAGGAAACGCATTTTGCTTCTTCACTATGGTTCTTTTTACCCGACTACGGCGCAGCAAAAAGGAGGGTTATGATTTTGACCGGTATGTATGTATGTATGTATGTATGTATGTATGTATGTATGTGGTTATGTTCATCTGTTCCCTCATATCTCCAAAACTAGCAGTCGTATTTTAACAAATGGGGTGTCATTTGATGCGTCTTAATCGTCCGCTGGTTATAGGATATGTGGCGTCACACTAAATTTAATATGGCGCCCTCTACAGGACATAAAGTCGTGAACTAAAAAAATATTTATTTTAATTGGTACCGTGTGGGGTATCAAATTTGAGGGCTCAACTGGCACAGTTCAAATATATATAAATATCATTAGTTAGTGCTCGCGGTTTCGCTTGCGAGTATCGAAAAATTGATTTTTTTTAATATAATCTTGACTCAGATGTGAGCCAGGTATGTCTTATCTCCACATGAGCTCGGAGTACTACCACCAAATGCTGAAGGTGGTAAAAGCAATTCTGCTGGCTAAAGCTCCCATTTTATATTGTTTCTGCTTGTTCATCTGTTTGTACGGGTTAATCTCCTAACTTATAACTGTTGCACCGATTTAAATGAAACTTTGCATGGTGGTATCTTACATCCCCGGTCAACATTTTATTAGTCAGCTACAATTTGAGCCTGAAACAAAGACGATCGACTTAACCTTTTTGCAGATAGTCAAAAAGTCAGAACGAAATTTTCACATTACAGATTCACATACAATGTGCTCGATAAAAACAAATATATATTATATACGTCGTCTAGCTTAATAAAAAAAAAAAACAGTAAATATCTTACAAAACATTTGGCATGTATTTCACTAAGCCGTTTCCTACCTGGAGGAGCCCGAACTTGGTATGTACAGAAGCCAGCACATGCGGTTGGACATTCGCACAACGAAATTCACCCGCTAAAGAATACGGGCGCTCCGAAGGTCGACATGTTCAGCCGCATATGCTGGCTACTGTACAATAAGTACCTACATATTGAAAACATTTCATGCATTTTTATAAGTAAGTGTATAGAGTGCCGCAAACGGCTTTGCAGCGCGATCTGTTTGGGAACCGAAAAGTTTTACGGTAAAATAGTGACGCCATTTAATAAGCCGTAAAGTGTCCGCACGGCAAAATAACGCGACCGTTTAAAGAGACGTAAGGTTTTTTTTATCATCCTTTGTCTAATCAACAAATCCGGTCAACAAAATACAAAGCCAACGGGCTAATGTTAATACTTTTTGAGTAAATTGACTCTAAAAATCTGAATTTCCGGCGAAAATCTGAATTTCCGGCGGTCGCCGGCCCCTGCCGCGGCACGCTCGCTCCGCTCGCTCGGCTCCCTCCGCTCTGTTATTGACATCAGTTTAACCTAACCTAACCAACCGATTTGTTTCTGGGTAGAAAAATATTTTGATTAATCGGGGGGCTGCGCCCCCCGATCCCCACCTTATGAGGGGCTTCGCCCCCCATCCCCCCTTCGGTTAACGCCCTTACTCTATACACTCCCTCCGCTCTGTTATTGACATCAGTCTAACCTAACCTAACCAACCGATTTGTTTCTGGGTAGAAAAATATTTTGATTAAGCGGGGGACTGCGCCCTCCGAACCCCCCCCCTTATGGAGGGGCCTTCGCCCACCGTCCCCCGCTTCGGTTAACGTCCTGACTCTATACACTCCCTCCGCTCTGTTATTGACATCAGTTTAACCTAACCTAACCAACCGATTTGTTTCTGGGTAGAAAAATATTTTTATTAAGCGGGGGGCTGCGCCCCCCGAACCCCCCCTTATAGAGGGGGCTTCGCCCCCCGTCCCCCGCTTCGGTTAACGCCCTGACTCTATACACTCCCTCCGCTCTGTTATTGACATCAGTCTTACTTAACCTAACCAACCGATTTGTTTCTGGGTAGAAAAATATTTTGTTTAATCGGGGGGCTGCGCCCCCCGAACCCCCCCTTGTGGAGGTCGCTTCGCCCCCCGTCCCCCGCTTCGGTTAACGCCCTGACTCTATACACTCCCTCCGCTCTGTTATTGACATCAGTCTAACCTAACCTAACCAACCGATTTGTTTCTGGTAGAAAAATATTTTGATTAAGCGGGGGGCTGCGCCCCCCGAACCCCCCCTTGTGGAGGGGCCTTCGCCTACCGTCCCCCGCTTCGGTTAACGCCCTGACTCTATACACTCCCTCCGCTCTGTTATTGACATCAGTTTAACCTAACCTAACCAACCGATTTGTTTCTGGGTAGAAAAATATTTTGATTAAGCGGGGGGCTGCGCCCCCCGAACCCCCCCTTGTAGAGGGGGCTTCGCCCCCCTGCCCCCGCTTCGGTTAACGCCCTGACTCTATACACTCCCTCCGCTCTGTTATTGACATCAGTGTAACCTAACCTAACCAACCGATTTGTTTCTGGGTAGAAAAATATTTCGATGAAGCGGGGGGCTGGGCCCCCCGAACCCCCCCTTATAGGGGACTGCCCCCTCCCTCGCTTTGGTTAATGCCCTGACCTGTATTTTCATAGCCAGTGACCTTTAGGGATCAGTGACCTTTGAGGTCTGTGTCGTTTTTGAGGTCGATGACCTTTTAAAGAAGCGAGTTATTTAAAATAATGTACTAGTGTGCCGTAAGCTTACGGCATCATAACCAATTGTTTTATGTTACTTACCGCTTGCGCCACTCTATACACTTTCTTTTTATAAAACAGATGACGGAAATCATGCGCTTTATTCTAGGAATGGCTTATGGAGCCCTCTTATTAGAAACAACACACAATAGGTACCACTACCGGAAAATAAATTTTTTTTTTCATGTCCCACAATAAAATAATGACGACATAACTGTCCCCCCATGGGAATATTTTTGGGAACTGTCGGTCAAAATGATTGTTTGGACCTAAAACTGTGTACCAAACGACTATCCTGTAGGTACATCGATTTGCGTTTTTTTAGCGTTAAGCTACGCACAGAACGGACCTGAAAAGTAATTATTATAACCCCAAAATTATTTAAATAAAAATAAGTTCAAAAACTAAAACCCGACTACTGATAATTCGAGCTCTAAAAAGTAAGAAACAAGAAAATATTTTCATCAGGAATCATTATGCACAAATTATTCAATATTTTATCTTTCATGCAATAAAAATGTTTTACGTAGGTAAAGGGAATATTTCAATGTACTTATAACTTATTCGTAGTGATGTTCAGTCAGAGGATAGCCGTGGTCGTATGCCATTTTGATATGAAATTTATGAATGGTCTACTATTCAAATAGAATCTATTGTTAATCAAGGAAGCCATGAAATGTATGAATGCTTTCATCATCATCATCATTATTTCAGCCGAAAGACGACCACTGCTGGACAAAGGCCCCAAAGACCGAATGCTAATATAATTTAAATTATAATCTATTGTTTAATTAAGGCAAAATGGCATACGACCACGGCTATCCTCTGACTGAACATCACTACGAATAAGTTATAAGTACATTGAAATATTCCCTTTACCTACGTAAAACATTTTTATTGCATGAAAGATAAAATATTGAATAATTTGTGCATAATGATTCCTGATGAAAATATTTTCTTGTTTCTTACTTTTTAGAGCTCGAATTATCAGTAGTCGGGTTTTAGTTTTTGAACTTATTTTTATTGAATAACAACTGAATATCAACTACAAGTCAATGGTGCTAGGCGCATGTAAAACACCACCGGCGGAGTCCCGCGGTGTCTGCGGGGTGCGGGGCGTGGGGCGCTATATCGGGCGGGAAACTCATTTTGGTGCGGGGGGGGGGGTGAGTGTCCTTTCTGTACGGGATAGTACTATTATTTTCTTCTGTGGAAATACTTAAAAATCAGCTGTAAAGTTTAATTTGAAATGTCATAAATATTTCTGAATTCAAATTTGTTTCATTAATTTTTTTTTAAATCTTTGTCCTAATAAAGCTCCTGATGAGATGTTGCAAAGTGTTAGTACATCTGTACATAGCTGTATGTATGCAATAAATTGCTCCAAGTTTGAGTGTTTAACAAACAAAAGATAGACTACTGCAATAAAAATAAATGAAAGTTACTGTAAACAAGACACAGACACAATGTCGATGCTCGAAAGACGCTAGTGTGGGGGGGCTGTGTATAGAATGGATTATTTTCTGATAAGATTTTTATCTTATCTATAAGGACAATGACCTTATACAGACTATTCAAAACAATCCAATTATACTACATGTATATTGATACCAAAACAATTCATTATCGTGATTGTAATGTAAACATAAATAATAAATGTATCTTAAACACTTAATTGTCTATTATTACAATTTGAATATGTGCTTCCTGACTCACCTTTGGTTCTACCCAAATTTTTAAGTTGGACAGAGGGGAATAATATTACAAAATAAAATATGGAATGACTAGTAGCAGTTATCTAAAAAACAACTGCCATGAAACAAACCAGCCATTTTTGGTATGGGGGATTATGCCATTTTTTTTTAAATGACCCATGCTTGTGTCGAAAAGGTATGACCAATCAAGCTTCACCGGACTTGCGGGGGCGCGGAAGACTCTACCAACACCTTATTAAGAGAGAGACCTTATTCCATCAGTGAAATAGGCACCAGATTTTTTACACCACTACCTAGTTCATAACTTTGTGCCAGTTTTAAGTAGGCACACAATTTTATTTTTGATAATAATTGTTTCACTTAATCAATGTATCATGCTTTATGGACCTCTGAACAGCCTCTTTTGTATATTGTATAGGTACACATATTTGCTTCTAACTATGCAGAATCTAAGCTAAGATGTGGGTAATAGAATAAAATGCCAAATGATTAGGAATACATTATCACTGTCCATATGGATGCAATAACAATTTCCTTTGCATTAAAACACATAGTCTGTTATTTTATGGAGTGTCTATACATACATCGTCAGCTCGTCAGTCATATTAGAAGTGAGTTTCATGAAAGTCATAAAATTTCTACAAAGTTTATAAAGATGTGTATACCTATAGGATGTTGACACGGGTTTAGCTGGAACATTTTCTTGAAGTACGGCGAACATATTGATAGAATAACTTTGTGAGCTTGCAGCAAGTGGCCTTCCACTGCTAATGTGACGTCGACAAATTCTGCATTGCCCAAGAGACCAGCGAATCCCTTCGTCAGGTTTCCGTGGAAGTTGTTCCAAGACAATGAAAATTGCTGTTCCATCTCTAACTGTTTTTGCGCAGCATCTGTAATAATAAATTGATCTAATGTAACTGGCATGCAACGCACTTTATCTTAATAATTTGACAAAGGAATTACTTACAGTTTTATCACAAAATGTGCGATTTATTTTAATTTTTGCAAAAAAATTGCTTCACATCGGTTCAGTTCTGACAGCTGAGTTATTGAATGAACGAGGAGTGAATGGATAGCGGACGACGCGCGTCGTTTAGTGATGTATGTATTATGAGCTTGCTACTAAAAATACCGGTTTTATTGAAATCGATTATATGAAAAATTAATAATAATTAACGATTATATGAATAATTCATAATAATTAACGATTATATGAATAACTGAAATTTACTTGACAAGGTTCGAATCGACGACGATGGTGCCTCCTAGGTGAAGAGCAACTGCCCTTACACCTACACACATTATGTTTAAACAATGTGTGTGTGTAGGTGTAAGGGCAGTTGCTCTTCACCTAGGAGGCACCATCGTCGTCGATTCGAACCTTGTCAAGTAAATTTTTGGTATACCATTTTCGAGTTAATGCGTTAACAGAAAACTTCTTGCAGAAAATTTAATAGGTAAATGTTAACTGGATAAACCAGCTTGGGTAACTAAAGGCACTAAAGTCTGTCACATCTACCCTAATATTATTTATTACTAAAAATTAAGATTAAAAAAAAAATACCATTATAACATATTAATAAAAAAAAAAGTAATCTTACTAATATTCATCAAAAAAAAAAAAAAATTTTTAATGGTTGTCTTCGTTTAAATTATTTTCCTAATACCTGGAAGATTGCTAAGATCATAGCTCTTAAGAAACCAGGAAAGGATGAGACTGATCCTGTTAGCTATAGACCCATAAGCTTGCTACCAGTTTTGGGTAAGCTCTTTGAAAAAGTAATTTATGCTCGATTAAAAACCGCTACTGAGCACATTCTTATCCGGGAACAGTTTGGGTTTCGGTCGTCCCATTCCACTGTGCAGCAATTGGCGAGAGTAGGTGAACACATAGCACACCATCTTAATCTAGAAAAGTCCACTGGCATGTTCTTATTAGATATTGAGAAGGCTTTTGATACCGTGTGGCACAGAGGCCTTCTACATAAGTTGATTACCAACGATGTGCCGCTGAACTTAGTTAAACTTCTGAAATCCTACCTAAGCGATCGCATATTTGCTGTTCATATTGATGACAAAAGGTCCGCATGCCTTCCAGTGCCAGCAGGAGTACCCCAGGGTTCAATCCTCGGACCGTATCTGTTTTTGCTCTACTTGAACGATATCCCGGTTCAGAACCATACCAAACTTGCGTGCTTCGCTGACGACACTGCATCTTTCACATCTTCTGACGATCTAAACTTAATTATAGGCCGATTACAGTTATCAATTGATTTGCTTCATGCGTACTTCACTAAATGGAAACTAAAATTAAATGCCAACAAAACTGAAGCTATCTTATTTACTAAGAAACGTAAACTTCCCACCAGAAAATTAAAAATGGAAGGATATCCTATCCCATGGAGCCCTTCAGTTCGATATTTAGGCGTTACCTTAGATAACAAAAGAAACTGGTCCAAACATGTTAATAAAATCCGCACGAAGGGAGCACAAGCATTAGGAGCACTTAGTCCCATTTTAAACAGACGCAGCAAACTGAGTTCATTTATGAAACTTAGAATTTATTCTACTCTTGTTAGGCCTTGTATTACCTATGCATGTCCTGTGTGGAGCTGTACACGTGACTGTCACTATAAACTCTTACAAGTAATTCAAAACAAAGCCCTAAAATATGCTTTTGACACCCCAATTCTTACCAATTTGTCAAAACTACATTCTAAAATAGGTTACCCCACTTTAAAACAATACATACTGAAACTTACCCGAAATTTTTATGATAATAATTCATCTCATACAAATTCATTAATCTCGCAAATAGGTCAATTGAAACTGAATAACTTGCCATATATCGACAGATACGGAACTTACAGGCTACCACATCACTATCTTTTATTCCCGCCTCTAGATGACTGTTCACAGTCTGCTGTCCAGTAGCCTGACCTATTGTGCGCCGCATCGCTTCCCCTCGGCTGCCTAATATGACGCGACGAGCGGGGGGCGGGGCGGCTCGCAAGCAGGCTTGTTTTTTGGTTTACGCAGCGCTGCGTAACCGCAGTACTGCCATGTACTGCTACTACCTACGTTTAACTTTGTACCCACATTCAGTGTATGTAATCGTACAAATATTATTATTATTTCGCATTGTATTAATTTCTAAATTATTAAGGCTAAGTTCTACTTAGTCAATACAATAATAATTAAGAAATAGTCTGCTACAAGTGAAACTGTAACACTGTTTCGCGTTCTAAATGACCACTGCCGATACTGATAAACTTTGAGAAGGTAGGTATGTTTCAACAAGTGTTTATACTTATAGTAGAAATCTTTTGTAGGCGTGTCTAGCCAGAAAAGTAGCCTTTGTTAGCTTAGATTAGGTCATAAGTTGAAGTTGTAAATTTTCAATTTTATGTCATAGTAATAATTTTATGAACAAATAAAGAATTTTTAAAAACAAACTAATATTCATCGTCCTTACTAGCTCATATAATGTCCCCACCGAGGGGCTCAAGCCTACCCTGAAGTCAGGGTGAATAGGCCTTAGTCGACCACGTTGGCCCCGTGCGGGTTGGTCAACTTCACACACAACCCTTGGATTACTTCGCAAGTGTGTGAAGGTTTCCTCACGATGTTTTCCTTTACCGCAGGAGTGTCGAATAAACGTACCTACACAATGAATTCGAAAATAGAAAATACATTGGTACGTACCGTCCCGAGGTTCGAACCCGCGAACTTCCGAATGGAAGTTAACGGCCCTAGCCGCTTGGCCACCTACGCTCTCTTACTAATATTACAACGAGAAAAGATAAAATTCTAATGAAACTTGGTACCTACAAAGATAGAATATACCTTCGGGTAAGTCATAGGCCACCTTTTACCGCGGGAAAATTCCTCATTGAAAAACCGTTAACACAGGCGGAGCCGAGGGGCGGAAAGCAAGTAATATATATATATATATTATAAATATAATAGAATAAACTTTAATACTACACATGAGGACCATAGGTTCAAGGACATAATATCACCTTGTAAGACCTTAACTAACTCAAATAAACACCAAGTGGTTATTATCCTCAAACTGTAAAGTTTGTAACTAATATAATATCGGGCTGGTTTCACCATTGAAACTGCCAGTTAAACGGCGTTTACAGTTAGAAATAACCCTGTCAAAGGATGACAGTATAACGCTATCGACGCGAATGTAACAACCATAGACAGACTATTGTTTTGAACAAGACTCTGCTTATAGGTACAGCCAATTAAAGTTAGTAATATTAGATTCAACATTTTAATAACCTCCGCCACAAAACCGTTACTTAGATCCTTTCAACAACTAGAAAAGAACTAATAGTCTTCAAATGGCTGAAAATATTTTCTTGGATCATAGCTAAGAACACTCTCGATCATGACACCTTGCAAACAAAAAAAACTAGATTAAAATCGGCGTATCCGTTTAGAAGCTACGATGCCACAGACAGACAGACAGACATAAAGATAGCGTATATATTGTAAGAGCACCATGGAAAGAGGGGATAACATTAGCTGTCAGTAGGTACATCTTGGCGAGATTACAATATTTGCTGCGTTCCGTAACACCAAGATCGTCGGTCCACTTCAGGAGTTCTTACAAATTTTATCAAATGAAGGGTTCTCTCTTTGTTATCATGTCTATGGTCGCCCACACTGTGTGAAGCTGAGAGTGACACATAATCAATAGTCAGCCGACGTCGTATTGCACAACAGTAATTTTGATAACAGCTAATAACAGGGACAGCAGATTTTAAAATACCTCTAATAATTATTATGATTAAAAACTGAGTACTTACCTAGGTATTTTCTGTTATTTTTACTCGTATGTGAAAGATTGAAGGAGTACCTACATTGAAATATCTTGTTTATAATAATATGCATGCAAACAATATGCTAAACGTGGTTTTTTATTTGGCTTGGCTCCCCGTGAGCCGCTCTGCTCATCCCGTTAAAATGAAAGCATTCTCATGAGAAATAACAAACGGAGCTGCGGTGCGGAACGTTAGTATTCTTTAAAACTACTTCCCAAACCAGGCAGAAAACAATACAATACAAAAAAATATTTAATAAGACCAAAAAGAGAAGAAAAAATACATTTTACAGCCATAAACAAATTGAGTCAACAGGCAGCCTTATGCTAGGTGACAATCTCTACCATGCTACCTCTTTCGCCGCATCATCTTCACACCAATTTGTCTCGAAGGCATGTGGACACGTCTGCGCTCAGCAACACCAATTAATTAAGTTGCTAAACAGCTCCGTCACTGCCCACGAGATATCGTGCCCGTGACTCCGCACTTTTAATTTTCTTGTGTCACGAGTTACAGCGATAAGACCGCCTTCCCCCCTTCGCTCTGGTTAACGCTTTTACTGCCTGTTTCACTCCTTAATTTGCACAGTGGTGTATCTGTCGCAGTCATTGGCGTTTTTTTTCTTTCTATCTATTTGTTAATTTTTACAATGTTTTTTGCTTGCTGTTGATTTCTGCGAAGGCCGAATCAACACGATAAGAACAATACAAGTTGTATAGAAGCACAAAGTAGAAATAATTATGGCGGCGGAATTCTACGAGTTTAAATTATTTCGTGACCGTAGAGTTTGTTTCATTGTCGAGGTGATGATGGTTAAAATTAACAATTAATATTGGTAAAGTAAAAAGTATTTACGTGTACTTTATTAGATTTTACCTGGTGGGTGGGTTGGTGTTATATTGATGTACTGAAAAGATAGATTGTGACTTCGTTAGTCTTAATCTTGATAATATAAAGATGATAAAAAATTAAAATACCTAATTAAATCATAATTATGTTAATAAATATGCTGATAGTATGACCTTTGTTTTATTATTATTAATAGGTACTATTATAACTGGTAGTGTTTAGTACTTTATCACGTTATAAATGAAAACATAAACCAAATAAAGCATCGGGATGCTGGCAGCTAAAGTGTTAAAAGAAAAGTATGCGATAAATGGGCTTCTTATTATTAAAAGTGTAGAAAAGTTTCATTAAGATAGAGCTTTTCCTCTGTTGTGTTGTACATAGTAAAGAGTTTTGGACTAAAATAAGGTCCGTTTGATTATTTCCTTGTCGTAATCAGTAATTCTTACCTGTACCACAGAATACCAAATATAGTAGTCTCTACTTGTACAGAGCACGCTAAGCTGAATACTTCTTTGGACTTTGTACCATTCGTTTTTGTTCGTTTGCAAAGTTTATTTGGGAACGTTGCTCAAAATCGTTGCTAAAAGTATGATTACAGTCTTTGCTAAGACTCTGCTCACATCGTGTAAGTTTATAATCACTGATATGTATAGTCCACAAATGACATAAGGCTCGTAGCTCAAAAAAAATCTAAATCCAGGCTCAATCAAATCGGTTGATGACTAAGTTGTAAGCTTAAACAAAAGAAGTAGAACTAAGAGGTATACCGGTTAAAAGCGGATTTTCAATCCTTATTCTGTACAAAAATGTAGAAATGACTTATGAAGGTACATGTTAGTTTAGCAATAAGTACACAGAGCGAGTCGCGCGGTCAGCAGAGGCCTGGCGCTGACAGGTAATCGATGCCTACTAGTTTATTTGGCTATCAGCTCTGCCCGGCTGTATCTACTCGATACCGATATAATCGGATCCTAAACGATACGATTATTATGTAACTCGGTTACGGAATGTTCGATTCGATTGCAGAAGCTGTAAGATACGATGATACTCAGTCAAATGATACGCTTAGTTTTTTCAGTTGCATTAATGGCTGCTCAGCTGTAGGCCTACTTGTAAGTAGCGACAGGCTCGAAAGCTGTCAAACGCGACATAGTGACATTAGATCCATCGCAGTTCTGTCAATATGTCGCGTTTGACAGCTTCTCGAGCCTGTCGCTACTTTCATAGTAGGCCTACTGAAGGATTTCACTTTTTAATGCTCACTGTAAGTCGGCTAAGGCTTTGCTAAGCTTGTTAAAGAAAATAATGTCGCGCCTTTCTTTATGTATGCATTTAATTTTATTAAAGTTTAGTTTATTACTGGGATCAGGAGGTAAAAGATATTATTTATTTAATTGTATTAAGAAGATTTACAGTCAATGCTTACAAATAAAATAATAGCATGGATGTGTAAAGAACTAATAACAAATCATCACCAATATAAAATGTAGAAGTCTATAATACGCTTCTCCACACTCACCATTGCACCATTTCTTTTTCATCCGATTTGCGATGAATTGCCCGTTCGTTATAGTGCATAAGCGATGATATCATAATAAGCCGAATACCTACTAACTAATCCTATTATCGTTAACAGTTCATATATGTCCCACCGAGGGGCTCGAGCCTACCCTGAAGTCAGGGTGAATAGGCCTTAGTCGACCACGCTGGCCCAGTGCGGGTTGGTCAACTTCACACACAGCCCTTGAATTTCTTCGCAGGTGTGTGCAGGTTTCCTCACGATGATGTTTTCGTTCACCGTAAGAGCGTCGAATAAACGTACATATGAATCGAAAATCGAAAACACATTGGTACCTGCTGAAGTTTGAACCCGCGAATTTCTGAATGGAAGTCAACGGGCCTTGTGGCCAAAGGCTTGGCCACCGACGCTTAATAATCCTATTATATAAGGGTTAAAGACAATCAAAAGACAGACATCGAAATAAAATACAAGTAAAGGATCACTAATCTTCCCTCAGCGTTCCTATGAAACAATGGCTACGAAAGTACTACGGCTCGTAGCAAATTGCTACGATGGTGTTTAGTAGATAACTAGCATCACGTTAACTGTGCATTAAGTAGGTACACTACACTATTTAGCGTCACTTATTATTAATAACTTTATTTTTATAATAATAAGTAGGTATGATCCGCTTGTTCGCAATTCTCCATAAACCTATTCAAAACTCTCAAGACTCAGTGAACCGCAAACCAATGAATCCAGCGACGATTCTAGTTTGACAATGAATTCATCAATGGCGAGTTTTTCCTTCGCAGTTCCTGAACTTTGGCTTGAGGACGTGCGAATTGACAGGAGGAGTCGGTCTCATCTCGTCACAGTACTATTTGGTCACAAAATACCTAAATACATTTCTTGTTACCAAGAGTATGCTATCGATCCGGAGATACAGGATGTGTGTGAAAATGCATGAACACGATGTTTTTCAATATGAACGCGCTAGGCCGTGGTCCTAGGCTCCCTTGAGCCGCCCCTAGACGCGTTGGTATATAACTTTTTTTTGGGGTAGAGTCTTCCGCTCCCCCGCAAGTCCGGTGAAGCTTGATTGGTCGTACCTTTTCGACACAAGCATAGTTTTACCATCATACTACATTACGCAAGGTAAACATGAGCCCCTCAGTAGTTTTCAGTTGGATTAAAAACGTATCATATTCTGTGCAATTCTGAAAAAAAGCTTTGAAACTGGTGAAATCCATGTAATACAATATTAAAAGGAGGAAACAATGTTATAACGAATGTGCTTGCTTATCGTGAGGATTTTGAGTTTACCCTACTATTGAGCCGCTAGTTTCTGATAGATAGATAGATAATAGACTGTGACCAAAAGATACTAACTGGAGGAATGAAGAGGTGTCTCTTGCGTCTAAGCTTATAGAGTTCATTATAAAGAAAAATACTTATGACGAAAATAGACTATGACCATAACACACTAACTGGAGGAGCAAAGACGTGCCTCTCGGGTCTAAGCTCTGATTGGCCCATTGTGATTGGCCCTCGACTCCTGCCGCGGTATACCGCGTCTTGCTCAATTTTTGCTCTTACAGCGTACTCGCGATTTCTTTGACAAGTCCTTATACCTAATCTGTGGTTGAGCATTCCCTTTTGTATGATGAAAATGCCGTTTACACCGCTCTATATGTAGCTATCGTATATTATTATATTGGCTGTATATGTGTATTTGTAGGTTTAATTCTCAAATGACCAATTATAGGGTCAGACAGAGCCCATCTTCGTCTTAAACCACACTAGCATCGCGATTTTGTTGCTTATTCAATGGACATAAGAATGGTGCTAACTCCGAAGTGTTCAGCTCTGTGTACTTTAGACTATAATAGAAAAACTGTATGTTGTCTTTATTTATTGTGTTGTAATTAGCAAACGCAAGTCGAAATTTCAAGTTCACATTTTATATTTACATATTGTATGCTCTTGCTTCCTGATATCTTATCATGTGGGATGTAAATAATTATTTTTAAAAGAACATAAAACCCAATTAGGTGTTTTTGAAAAGAACTGTGTTAATAAAAGGATTTGATAAAAAAATGTGATTACGACTACAGAAGGCCCAATCAGTGGAATAGCCGCCGGCAAATGACCCCTTACCACAGTATTATGATAACGGGGTTCATAGAACATAAAAACCGGCCAAGTGCGAGTCGGACTCGCGCACCGAGGGTTCCGTACAAACCTGCAAGGTTTACAAAGTTCTTTCATTACGACAATCGAGTCATAACTATGGTAATCTTATTGCAAAATGAAATTCATAACATTACAATGGGGAAAGATGGAGGAGCATAAATTTAAGACAAAGATCTCTTTATCGTTTAAGTAACTAAGTAATATTAATAAATGTAATATTACTAATAATAAGCACATTTATTAATTGAATGTTTTTATAGACTTGTAACGAATGTTATGAAATAAATTATCATTTATCATTTATCATTTACCATAGAGTTACAGATGATAAAGAAAAATCATATAAAATCATATATTATCATTAAGTACTAAGTAAGTATTTCAACTTGATAGCTCTACGCGTTCATGAGGAAAAAAGTAATAAGTTTATATTTATTAAAAAATATATATTTTGTAATGTAACTAAAAATTTAAGGTTTTCGGAATTTTTCCTTTATGTGTGCTATAAAACGTTGCTTCATGCCAAATTTCAAGATTCTAGGTCGACTGGAAGTACCCTTTAGGTTTTGATTCCCTTGCGAGTACTTGCGAGTTTCAAAATATGCAGCTTAAATTGCTGTTTCTTTTGATTGCGTTGACATAGAAGTTTGATTTTGTTACAGCTTAAAGGTATTATAGACCTGAGTATTTGGTATGAATTTCAATTTAATACCTCTACGCGTTTATGAGGAAATGGGTAGTAAGGTTAAAATTATTAAAAAAATATATATTATGTGATGTAACTAAAAATTTATGGATTTCGTAATTTTTCCTTTATCTATGCTATAAGACGTTGCTTCGTACCAAATTTCAAGATTCTGAGTTCACGGGAAGCACCCTGTAGGTTTTGATTCCCTTGCAAGTGTCGAAAATTTGCGGCATAAACGGCTGTATCTTTTGATTGCGTTGGCTTAGAAGTTTGATTTTTTCACAGCTTCAAGGGACAGTAGACCTGAGTAATTGATATAAATTTCAGCTTCATACCTCCACGCGTTCCTGAGAAAAAGGGTCTTGACAGACGGACAGACGGACAACAAAGTGATCCTATAAGGGTTCCGTTTTTTCCTTTTGAGGTACGGAACCCTAAAAACCAGGGAGAGGTGCCTTTTTTTACGACTTACGTTTACACGTGTCACGCAAAAGTTGGCTTCACCGGACTTGTCTTGACTTGCCAAAAACCATGTCTATTAAACTCAAAGGACACTCGTTTTTGCCCTTTGCACAAATACTCGTTATCAGTTCAAATACGTCCCAATCGAGGGGCTCAAGTCTATCTAGAATCCAGGGCAAATAATACACAGCGTTAATAGACCACACCAGCCCAGTGGGGGTTGGTCAACTTCACAAACAAGTTGTGTGTTCTTCACCGTGCGTCAAATTCGTACACAATAACTTCGAAATTCGAAAATCCATTGGTAGGGGTACGTGTCGGTTGCATTTGTTGTCTCGGCCAATAGTATTGGAACATGTAATATATCGTCATTTGTTCTTACATCAGTGTCGGTAACCAATATTCTTGTTGAATAGGCCTCAATTAAGCGTCCGGCGGCGGCGGCGGCAGCCTAGCATAGAATCTTTCTACTTAAAGTCCCACCCTTTACAATAATGGAGACACCACAATCGAAATTTAGATTGCATCCTCCCCCGTGATGGATTTTTTGAACCATCCCCTAAGACTAATAGAAAATTATAAACGTTGCTGTAGGAACATTATATTGATGCCAAGAAACGTTTTGTTTCTACTTGCGAGACTTACATCACATTGGTTTAAATGTAGGCCTTTTCATAAATTATTCTAATATCACATTTAGGTCCAAGTTCACCAATAAACTTACGGTAGTTTAATTTTTAAACGCCCTTTTGACATTAACCTTATGAAACAAGATGTCAAATGGTCGTGTCTTGGATATTATGTTTGTTGGTAAATTTTGGACTAAATTTGTTAGATTTATTAAATTATCAATTAACGTGAATAAGATAATGCAAGATTGTTTGATAGTTTGGGGTCAGATGGCCGTGTGTGCGATGTTCCCAGATATTTTATTTATAAAGTTCAAGCAAAAATAATATTTACGATAAATAAGATCACATTGATCTCACAATGACTATTAACATTTGTTTAGTAAATTACCAAAAAACTCCACAAAAATCCACATTGCCTTTAAATCAGAATATAATAAGTTCTTCTTTACTTTTACTTTTGTAGTCCGTTTTTGTTACTTCAACCATTTTCTGTTGGTCTGAGATTATCCCTTAGAAAATCTATAATCCAATCAGCGACACTCCAAGTCACGTTTACAGCGGCATGGAATTGGCAGAATTTTGTAGAACCAATGAATCCACAATCCGAATTAAATTATGCGGGGGCCTCTTGGAAATATCCCACTTTACCGCAATTCCGCGTCTTGTATTTAAAGAAACTGAAAAGTGTACAAGATGATTTTGTTTAAATTATTACCTATACTTGCGTTTTGTTATTTGAAACTTGAAAGAGCTGCAGTATAATGCATTTTTCCTCAAATTTACTTAGATATCTTGTTTTGTAATACGTAGAATATAATATTTTAGGATCTTGTTTGGGTTTTTTTAAATACTTGATGAAAAAAACAGACAGTGAGATACAAATGGTTGCTAAAAATTTTACTTAATTAATTCGAATTAGGTAACCCTTTGATTTTTTTTATTTGTTAGCCGTTAGCTCAACACGCAGTTCATATTTTCAAGAAAACGTCCAAATTCAAAAGTGAACAGTTTCCGTTTTGTTTCATTCCCGTTTTAAAATTTAGATTAAAAAGCAGGGTGCATTGTTTACTGGTCCATTTGTTCTCGATACGGCTGCTATTGGTGCAAAGTGGCTTTTTGTCTTCATATTGGCCGTTCAGGCTGATATTTGGGAAAGCTCCAAGAAGACAATGGCCAACTCTCAGCCGAATGAACGAACCCGCAACGCACAGACAGCGGTGACCATTATTACCAGATGCACCAATATTTTCTTCTTTTGTTGTTTAGAATATTCTATATCAATATTTATGAATGTTTTATTTTAAACCAAAGAAAAAGTGAAAAATATTGTGCTCGAGCCGGGAATCGAACCTGTATCTCGTTGTTCTTTTCTTAAAATAGGGTAAACAGAGCCATTATTTTATTTATTCATCCTATCCCATAATAGTATATTTTTACATTTTTGGGTGGTAGGATATTTCTTATTAACATTTTATGCATCCTGAAAATAAAAATGTGTTCAGTTAAACAGCTTTTAGCTCCTGTAAAAACAATAAAATTTAAAGCACGACAAAGTTGGGTTTCAAAATTCCTTTACGACAAGTTTACTGAAAAGATCTAACTTATATTCTGCAAAAAATATCTCTCCAAGCAAATCTTAGTCTCTCTCAATCAGTTTTATTATATTCTAAGAAATACATAGCTACAAACTCAAATCCCAATAAAATTGAATTAAACTATCACCAACGTGCAATAGACTCTATTTTAAATCAATAAGTACTTTATTGGTTCCATCGGCGCCAACTTCTAGCGTAACCCAAGCCAATAAAGGCGGGAAAGAAAAAAAAAGTTCGCCCGAGTTTGCCCAAGTGTCAACCGAACTTCGACAATTGGGTTGAGGGACTGGGAAATATCTCCCGGACTTAATTCGCTCTTGCCACTATCTGGTATGGACTTTTATTGGTGTCGGCTATTTTATTACTTACGTGTTTGAAGACAGTTGGCGAAGTTTAAGGGTGTTTTGTTGTTATTGAAGATTGTCATATGTTTGTAAGATTAGCTTTTGTTTTATTACGTAGAGGAAAGAGGTGGAGGAGGTTTAATAGGATTGCTACCTAGTAAGACACTCCCATTCTATTCTTTATTGCGAATTGCTTGGCCAAGAACCGTTGTGGTTTCGCTTTTCGGATATTAATGTAAATAGACCCAAATCGATGACAATGAATTAATTAGCAAGTGTGTGGAGTTTTTCCTTCATCGTAAGAGCGTCGAATAACCGTACCTTTAGGGTTAGACTAAACTGTGCCTTTTTGATAGAAGAGAATGCTAGTCACTGTTCTTTCGACGCTCTAACTTAGGTAGTACCTAATTCTCTCAGCTAAAGTCGAAGTCAAAGTCAAATATCTTTATTCATCATAGGTTTTTTTAAACACTTAATGACGTCATATCAGAAGTTAAGAAGTTTTGCTCATACCAAATCCGGATCTCTGGCACCCATAGTACAGGTTGTGCCTAGTTTGGGGTCAGATGGCCGTGTGTGAGATGTCCCCACACACATTTATTATAATTATTATAACTGGCAGGTTCGCGCAATGTGTGCACTGCTGTGGAGAAGAGCCCGCCGAAGGAATTCTATAATAGGTACTTCCACTTTCCCGTATTCAAATGAAATACCTAAAAAGGCGCAGTACATCTGAAGCGTCATAATAAGCCCTCGTTGGTATCGCCTCTGAAGTGCGTCGCAATGTTCGCGAGGGCGCTAATACCTCTTACTGGGGATTACTGGAGAACCGACGTGGCTGTGCCATTTTATTGCGGCGAACTCGCCTGAATATTCTATTTGGGTTTTTTATGGAGTTCTGTCTTCCTATCATTGGTTTAAGAACGATAATTTCGTCGTAACGGTTTGTATTCTCGATCAAATCGGGGATGACCGGAAAAAAGGTTGCGTCAATTTTATAAACTGAAGGGCATGCAAGGTACAGAAGCCAGCACATGCGGTTGGACATTCACACTACGAAATTCACCCCTACCGCTAAAGAATACGGGCGCTTTTAAGATCAACATTCCAGCTGCAACTGTGATCCCCAACTCATATACTTATACATCGTAGGGACTATTTAGGTAGAGACATGAAAAAATCTACCCGAAAAGAAAAGGTAAGTATTAGGCTACTACCAGTGGCGGGAACTCCATACAAGCCAAAAAGCCCGGCATGCCCTAGGCCCTAGGTCCTAAAGTATAAATTTCCCACACAATTTAAAAAGCGCGCCTCGCCGCCAAAACTTCGCGCCGCCGCGCCGCGCCGCCGTTTATTGAAACATGAAAACATCCGTCCGAGAGACAAATCCATCCATCCATACATCGATGTGTTGGTATAGTGTCGCTCGTTCTGCATTATGTCAAAACAAGCAATGTACTCGCGCCTTCATTGCGCCGCATAACACGAAATAACATCATTGCTGTCTCGCTTGCACGCATGGGCTTCATATTTGGCTTGCGTTGTGCGTCTCTTTCTACGCTCAAATGTATAGAAAAATTGGCTGTGTGTGCGTAGCCAACATAGCAGCGTACACACTAGCATAAAAGATTTTGTATGAGAAAAAAGCCGGGCATGCTGCAGTGTGAAATTCGTGCGAATAGACTGGCGCTATGAACCTAAGCTCATGTTTTAAAGGAGTTTTGTTTACATTATTGTGCGGGCGAGTGAAATTGTGCAGTTTTTTCTTTTCTTGTATTGATTTCGGTAAAATGAGTGTCGATTTAGTGCCGTATAATAATTTTAACTGTGTAAATCACTTAACGTTGCCGATAAAAAGAAAATAATTTCTTCGCCAAAAACGAAACCCGATTTGTGCATTTCACAGACAAGTAAGTCCCATAAAAGCAGTTTAGTCTGCTCTTATTCTAATAAGTTGTATTGTTGGTGTTGCATATTTTTTCGAATGATAAGAACGTTCGGTATACTATTGTTTATGACGATCTAAAAAGCTGGTCAAATGCCATAAAGAGGCACCAAAACTCGCAGACACATGAACGCGGTTATTTCATTTTGTAATTTTGGTAAATAACGTAAAGAAACTTCCATTCGTCGCCAGTTATATTATGATAAAATATCGGAGCATAATTCGCGCGTGGATCACAATCGTTCCGTTTTTTTTTCAAAGACTTTTTGTTATCGTGTATCTTTTAGCACAACAAGAACTGCCTTTTAGAGGCCATGATGATATAAGGTAAAAAAATCCACATCATATTATCTGGGCTTGCCCAGTCGTTAGACCCTAGGCACGCCACTGGCTACTACCACTATAATTTTATTATATTACATTCATTTGTAATATAAAGCTTGCTATTCATGCTCCGAAACCCAAAGCGTAATATTTCAGAATTCAGAATGCAGTCGGTGGCGATAAGCGTCGGTTTCGCGTCGTAATCCGCTCAAGTGGCGTCTTTCATCCGCATTCCGCATCCGCCAACTGTCACTGACATCCGCCGCGAACTTACCTGCATTGTCACTTGTTCAAACTTGCAATGGTGCATGATAAAGTAACACGATTCCTGTTTTTTAAAAAGGTTTATGTTGAGGCTAGTAATTATCTGCACTATCTAACGTAATTAAATAATACAAAAAGGTAAAAAAAAAAAAAAACTATCTGAAAGCTTAATTACATAAGTAGCACAATCATATAAACATGTGTAGACCTTGTTATACACTTCACCTTGAAGTCGGTGCCAGTTAAGTGTCGAGGCTAGCTTTTTAATCGAAACCACAACTGATCTTTAAAGCTGCAGATCGTCGAATCTATCCATATAATAAAACTGTAGAGGTCAAATGTCTGTACATAGAAAAAAAAAAGATGAAATCCGTGTCAGGAGGATGTAAGAAGTGAAATAGAACATATCCAGACAATTTTCTTTTTTTTTTGTTTCTCTGTCTGTTTGTACGGGCTAATCTCTGAAACTATTGGACCGATTTGAATGAAATTTAGGATGGTGGTTCTTTACACCCCTGATTGGATACTTTTAATAGCGGAAAATTAAAGAGTTCCCGTGGGATAGTTAAAAATTACTACGGAAAAGTCGGAAAACAACGCAGGCGTAGCCGCGGGCAGACAGCTAGTATAAAATATTCAGGAACGTGGTTAGAGTACTAGGCACTGAGACCAATTAAAACGAAGAGTATCAAATTATTCACGTCAAAAGTTTTAATAAAGAAAACTAAGGGCCGACATAATTTAGTCTATGATGCAGATAAGTTCATAATGAATGTACTTTTTCTTATTTTAATTTTTCAGATCTTCGCATATAAACAATTTCTTTCTGAAAGGATTTTCCTTATTTAGTGACCTTTAGAAAAGGTCGTATTTACGAAAATCCTTAGCTTACAGAAGCTCGCGCGACCTGGGCCCATGAATCAAATGTATCAAAATAGCCGGGATCCAGGCGGACTAGCAGTTTGTTTGTTTTATAAAGCAAATATTAGATAAGTTCCACATTCCAGTTGCCATGCGGAGCCGGTGGTATCTATACTATAATAAAACTGAAGAATCGGTGTGTCTGTACATTGATTGTAGGTGATAAAGGGAGTGTAGCTGGACATAAAAATGAAAGTTTGGAAAAAAAATGTCCGTCTGCCCGTCTGTCTGTCTGTTTGTACACGCTAATCTCTGGAATTACTGGACGGATTTTAATGAAAGTTTACAATAATATAGCTTATTATAATGCCTATCTTTCTATCACAATACGCGATAGAAAGATAGGCAGCTACTTTTTTTTAACCAGTGGCGTGCGTTCTGAATTACACTTTATTGTGACGGAGATAAATTTCCTATTTATTTGAATTATGTCGCTAAGTGAGCCTTCTGTAGGACTAAGTACTATTATTATTCTGTGGTTAGACAAGTAATATTTTCTTATCTGGAACGGAACGAGCCAGGATTTCCTCGCGCTGCTGATGCGATTACCCTTTTGTTCCTGCTAGATTTTCTCACCAAATGAAATATACCTCGGGTAATATTATTCAAAATAGTGGAGTGTCAGAAATATTATGCTGTTGCACAGATAGATATTTTTACGCGTTATCGCTGCAATATACTTATTTTAGTGGACTGTTATAAGCTGTATACAGTCAAGACGCTTGAGTGGGAGGTAGTGATGAAGTGATGAAAGCCAAGTCCAGCAGTGGACTGTTATATACACTTTAATATGTAAAACACCATAAAACTACACGAATGAAAACGTTGGCATACAGCAAGTTAATAATGATGTTATTAAACCCAACGTTTAACATGCAGCGTGCTTTAAATTGTGTTTCCAACATGTTTCTCTACATTATAAACTTGTTTATTTTACAGTCCCGGTGAAAGTTGCCAACCCGCTCTATTTCCGTTATGGACAGTCAGTGTTGTCAACTGTGACGTAAACTATATTAACGGGAAAATGTGTAATATCAAGTTCTACATTTGTTTTTTTTTATCCCATTCTTTGGTACTGGCAGTGCGGGACCGATCGTTGTAGAAATCTTTGGGAGAGGTCTACGTCAGGAATTAAAAAAATGTCGCTTTGATTTTGTACAGAGCAGTGTTAGACTTTTGGCTTTCTTTTGGGACAAGTTAATAAAACTAAGGTCAATAAAAAAAGTTGTGCGATATTGTAGTGTTGCAAAATCTCATCTAGTCAAACTTTTTTTATTTCTTTTATGAATATTTTGTTATGGTATCTTTCTTCACTTCATTTTTTTCTATCTAAGAGTATTTAATAAATGTAATACTCAAAAACACACGTAAAAAAGGCACACCAGACGTCCTCAAGTTGCGGAAACAGGCCCGCCATACCATACCATACTCAACAGCACATTCGAAATGTTTATAAAAATGAGACCGCTTTTTTGCGTAAGAAATAAGAGCAGATTTCGATGTGTAACTCTAATCTAACTCATTGGTATGCGTTACACGGATGAGGAGCAAGCAATCGTCCTAGTTAGTACAGAAGCTAAATGCATTTTCAATGTTCAGTCTTAACTCTCCAGCAGAGCTCTTACAAGGCAAAAAGTTAGCTCAAAAGTGTTAAAACCATGTTCCAGACAAATCTAAAGGGAGACGGATATTACGAGTACTATTGTCTAGAGACGGGATCGGCACGCCCCTAGATCCGACCTAAGCCCGGCTTAAGGAGATGGCAACCCCACCACACTGATAACGCTTTCAATTTAACTATAGATAATAACTATAGATTGGCTAAAGTCAGTACTTCTTTCGTGGGGCTCTGTGTACGCTACTATAATAAAATACCTGATGATATTGTAAATCTTCCAGAAAAAAGGTTTAAATGCCACGTGAAACGGCATCTATGTAAGAATGCGTACTATGGATTGGATGAATATTTGAATGATAAGAAAGCTTGGTGTGTAGAGACTTCAGCTCGACACGAGAAACGCTGTGCTTAATCTAAGGTAATATTATTACTAAAATTTGTTTGTAAAAACCTACGTAGGTAATTGTGCAACATTGTAGTGCGGTCGACTATGCAATTGGGAAGCCATTAATTAGATTGTCGTGATAACATCTGGCTGACTGAGTATTCATGCTCACTAAAGTGTCCTGACTTGCGGTGGCGTGTGGGCCGGGTCGTTGGGTTCCCTCTAATATGGTTGAGCCCGGCGATGGCTGTCCCATACGTCAAACCCGTGAACGTGGTGCTGCTTTGGGGGGACTGGTCTGCTCTAGTCGATTGCCGATTGTTTTATTGTTTATATAGTTTAGTTTTTCTACTTTGACTGGTTGCCTTCCTTTAATTTCATATTTCGTCTGCACTCTTTGTTATATTAATCAAATTGTATAAAATAATAATTACCTATGTAAAAATATTTTGAAAAGATGCAACGCCTGTGGAGTTTCTTCCGGCGGGTTCTTCTCCACAGAAGACAGCCAAATTGTGAACCCGCCTCGACGTCAAAAAATGATTTGTGAAATCTTACTTTGAATAAACACTATTTGACTTTGACTTTGACTTTGAATTTGCTGTTACAATCCTATGCGCGTCTGGTATCTATGATACCTATCACTAATTTCCTAATACAAATTGCGCTAATGATATAAAGCCATTATTTATTTGACAATTAGCTTTCTGCACGTGGCTCCAACAGATTCTTATTCTGATACAAAAAGTATAGGTTACTTGTTAACCGCCTATGTATGTCCCCAGAGAGGGGATCAAGCCCCGACACTGGCTTTGCATGTTTATACTTCACTTAAAACCTTTTAATTTGTGTGCAGTTGTATGCAGGTTTCCTCAAGTGCCCATATAAAAGTACCTACCGATAAGAGTTCAAAAATCGAAAATATTGGTATATGCCGGGAACTAAAACGGCACTTCCCATATTTTAAAAACTGCAAACATGTTTTGTGTGATAGCTCTGAACAACAATACGACACGACAATTAAATACAAAATAAAAAAAAGTTTATCAATGTTTACATACTTCGAATAAGCCGCTCGATCGTAAATATATTTTTTTGACGTAGTGTCTTATGTATTAAGTGGCTTTACATTCACGGATGTTCACAGTATGTTTTTATCAATTCTTCTGTCTGATCCTTGGTTCATAGTGTAGTTTTATAATCTCCAAGCTGCTTGACCGAAAAAAATTAAAAAGTAAACTATAATTTGAACATAGCACAACAACATTACACGTTCGTCTTCCATTGAGTAGAAACGAAAGCCCGAGAAACTAATTTGGTTAGGAATACAAGCAACTGCATGAAGGTAGCTTTTCGCCCGCGGCTTTCCCTAACGAGCATCCTGCCTTCACAATGTGCCGCTGCAGAGATGACGACTATGGCCCGCTGTTATTATATTCTTGAGCCGCGGGCTAGCAGCCAAGCCGTAAATATCTATGGTTGTATACCATATTGGGTGGAAATTCTGCTTTAGACTTTGTTGTTTAATAATAATAATAATAATAATAATGTCTTTATTTGCATTAAATGTGGTGACATATGCTGTTAAATACATTTTACAGTTTCTCACATTTAACCAATATTGGTATACAAACAGTGATCCGCATGCAGTAAAATTAAAATTATTATAAACTTAAAACATTGATTTATTAGTATAAATGTCAGATAATACAAAGAATGTCAAATGCACCAAAAATAAAAGAAAATAAATAGTAGAATGTATGTCAATGAATGATGTCAATAAAAGAAAATATTAATAAGAAATTGAATTGAATTAATTAAAATTATAAGAACATTTGTCAAGCCTTGTATGTCATAAATTCATCAACACTATAAAAACATCTGTCACATAAGAAATTATACAGTACTTTTTTAAATTGCCTAAGTGGCAAATCTGTCATAGATTCTGGTAATTTATTATAAATTTTTATGGACATGAGATAACAGTTCATGCGACAATTTAAAGTAGAGCAAGGAGGAGCCACCAACTGATTAGGATACCGAGTGGCGAATGAATATACATCCCGTTTTTTCTGAAATAATTTCAAATTACATTTGGTAAGAATGCATAACTCGTAAATGTACATTGACGGCAACGTTAAAAGATTTAATTGTTTAAAAAGTGGTCTACAGGATTCCAGAGGCCCCACACTACACAAAGCTCTGATACATTTTTTTTGAATAATAAATACACGTTTTACCTCAACACAGTTTCCCCACAGCACTAGACCGTATCTTAGTACAGAGGCGACATATCCGTGATAGGCGGTGAGTGCTGTCTTTTGACCACATAATGATGTTAGTCTATATAAAGCGTAGGTGAATCTATTAATTCTTTTACATACCTCAGATACATGTTCTTTCCAATTCAACTGGTTGTCTAGATTAATGCCTAGAAATTTTGTTTTAGTGCACTCCGAGATTAAATCACCGTTGTACCTCACAGATAAATTTTGAGAATGTCCGTTTTTATTGAAGAATTGTATTAACTTGGTTTTTGATAAATTTGCAAATAAGTTATTATGTTTCAGCCAGTTAATGACATTAATTATTGTGTTATTTATTTCCGCCTCGAAGTCAACATTTAAAGATTTATTAATAATTATAGAAATATCATCTGCATATAACGTACACCTATATTTAGTTATTAATGGGAGGTCGTTAATATATAAATTGAAAAGTAAGGGTCCAAGGATGCTGCCTTGCGGCACTCCGCAATCATTATTTAAATATTTAGATTGGTAAGTGGTCAAATGTAGAGATTTGTCTAATTTACTTAATTCTACCCTTTGTTTCCTATCACCAAGATACGATCTAATCCAATCAAGAGCGTGCCCCCGAACTCCGTAGGTTTCAAGTTTCCTAAGTAGCGTTATGTGGCACACGTGATCAAATGCTCTACTAAGATCGAATAATATCATAGTTACGGGGATACGTTTATCCATATAATAAGAAATTTGCCGGACAATATTATAACAAGCTAAAGATGTTGATTTACCTCTCTGAAAACCATATTGCTCGGAATGTATAATATTGAATTTACCACAAAACAGTGATAACCTTTTATGAAAAACTTTTTCAAAAATTTTGGAAATTACTGAAATTAATGTAATCGGTCTGTAGTTAGCTATGTTATCACGCTCTCCCCCCTTGAATAATGGCTTTACCACGGATAATTTTAACGCAGATGGAAATATACCATTAGCAAAAGACAAATTTACGAGATATGCTAACACTGGGCTCAGTTCAGCAGCACACGCTTTTATTATATTAGTGCTCAATCCATCATATCCGGTAGCGCGCGTGTTATTTAAAGATTTTATGACATTTCGGATCTCAAACTCATCGGTAGGGGTCAGAAAGAGAGTGGCATCATTAGAAATTACTGAGCCAGGATATATTGTATTAGGGTCAATATCAGTTTTTGGTAGGTTAGTAAAGTGATTATTGAATTTATTCGCGATTTGTGTAGGATTTTCAATAATTTTATTGTCACTCGTAGTTAAGTAATGAACCGTGTCGATTTCCACCGGGCTCCGATTATCATTAATAACATCCCATGTAGCTTTACATTTGTTCTTTGCTCTGTTAATATAGTTGGTATTTTTAGTCTTTTGGGCGCATCTTATACATTTTTTGAACAATCCTGAATAAATTCTGTAACTTCTTTTTAAAGTATCCGACTTGTTTTTATAATAAGAAAAACGTAATTTTCTTTTAGTGATGGAAGATTTTCTTATGCCTCTTGTCACCCAACTGAGCTTTGAATTTGTTTTACTTACTTTGACTTTAAATTTTGGAAAACAAAGGTTAAAAAGAAGTTGTAGTTCGGAATGAAAGCAGTTAAAAGCTTTTTCAACGTCATTACATGAAAATACATCTGACCAAGAATAGCTCATTAAGTGCTGTCTAAATTTTGCAATATTTTCTTGGCTAAAGTCTCTAACAGTCTTATACCAGAATTTATTATAATCTACGCGATTTCGAACGGGCACCGTTAGAATTTGTGCAGTTTCATGGTCTGACAGTGCAACAGGCAACGTACAACCATGAGCCTCCTTCATGTTACTTGCGAACTGATCCAAACAAGACCGTCTTCGTGTAGGAGTGTTAATGTGCAGATCAAGGTTATAGTTTTCGAGCAATTCCTTAAGTTCCCGTGAAAGTTTAGTATCTTGTAATGTATCAATGTTCCAGTCACCGGTTAGAATTAAAGTCTTCTTCGTCAACCTTTTTAATTTATCAAGCAAAATTGACAGCTTACGAAAAAATACGTTGGTGTTAGCCTTTGGAATCATATATATACAGACCAGAATAATATTATAGTTTTTTATTTCTATGCCACAGCATTCGAACGTTAGTTCAGATGCTAAATCCTTAACAAATGGCAACTCCTCAACTTCAATCGAATTGTGATGTAGTATGCAAACTCCACCCCGTTTTGCGGATCTACAGAAATACGATGACAAATTATAGCCCTTTAACTTTATATTTAATTCATCATTTTTCTGAACGAATATTTCAGATAAACATAACAAGTCAATTGATTGTTTAAATTTAGTAGCTAATTCTTGTAGAGTTATTTCCAGCAATTCTTTCTTACATAATAGACCAGCTATATTTTGATGCATAATTCTGATTACATTATTATCTATAAAAAAGATCCTTCATTTGCTTTATTTGACGTATTATTTCGACTATATGCGTAATTTTGTTGACTATTCTTTACATTGTCACCTATACTTTTATTTTCTAAATAACAATAATTTTCAGTTGACGCATTCGTTTGATTTAAGTGTAACATTTCTCTATAAATTGAAAAACTAAGATTTGCCAAAAAGTATTTTGTTCCAAGTAGAGATTTACTATAATTCATTCTAACAAAAGCTGCATGATTAAATCCGTGACAAATCATTTTAATATAATAGTTAATATTTAAATTGTACATAGCATTACCAGGTAGTCCGCATACAATAATATTAGTATTAGTGATAGAGTTCAGCCACTTAAGTAAATTAGTTTTCACTTCTAAAGGATTCCTGTCATTGAAACCTCCAATCAACACGATATAGTCTTTCTTGGTTAAGCTTTTTATTTCAGTTACACAGGTGTTCAGAACATCGGCTAGGGTTGCTTGGCTCTTCCAGAAACAACACACCTCATATTCGGCACCAAGAAGCTTTTGTATCGCACTCTGCATTCCACGACCTTGTTGATCTGCTAATATAAATACTTTTTTCTTGCTATTTAATGTTTCATGTTGGTGCTTTTTTTAGATTTGGTTGTAGTTGCAAATAATGTGTTGTTTTTCGAAGATATTGGGTTGTTTCCTATTTAAGAAGGTTTCGACTTACTGACATTACTTAATAGGCTATGTAATTAATTATGATTGATTATGAAGAAGATAGATACCTACTACCTTTCCGCCTCGCGCCTGTTTGATGCAAACAAACAAAGAAACACACAAAGAATCTTTTTTTTAGGGTTCCGTACCTCAAAAGGAAAAAACGGAACCCTTATAGGATCACTTTGTTGTCCGTCTGTCCGTCTGTCAAGACCCTTTTTCTCAGGAACGCGTGGAGGTATGAAGCTGAAATTTATATCAATTACTCAGGTCTACTGTCCCTTGAAGCTGTGAAAAAATCAAACTTCTAAGCCAACGCAATCAAAAGATACAGCCGTTTATGCCGCAAATTTTCGACACTTGCAAGGGAATCAAAACCTACAGGGTGCTTCCCGTGAACTCAGAATCTTGAAATTTGGTACGAAGCAACGTCTTATAGCATAGATAAAGGAAAAATTACGAAATCCATAAATTTTTAGTTACATCACATAATATATATTTTTTTAATAATTTTAACCTTACTACCCATTTCCTCATAAACGCGTAGAGGTATTAAATTGAAATTCATACCAAATACTCAGGTCTATAATACCTTTAAGCTGTAACAAAATCAAACTTCTATGTCAACGCAATCAAAAGAAACAGCAATTTAAGCTGCATATTTTGAAACTCGCAAGTACTCGCAAGGGAATCAAAACCTAAAGGGTACTTCCAGTCGACCTAGAATCTTGAAATTTGGCATGAAGCAACGTTTTATAGCACACATAAAGGAAAAATTCCGAAAACCTTAAATTTTTAGTTACATTACAAAATATATATTTTTTAATAAATATAAACTTATTACTTTTTTCCTCATGAACGCGTAGAGCTATCAAGTTGAAATACTTACTTAGTACTTAGTTACTTAAACGATAAAGAGATCTTTGTCTTAAATTTATGCTCCTCCATCTTTCCCCATTGTAATGTTATGAATTTCATTTTGCAATAAGATTACCATAGTTATGACTCGATTGTCGTAATGAAAGAACTTTGTAAACCTTGCAGGTTTGTACGGAACCCTCGGTGCGCGAGTCCGACTCGCACTTGGCCGGTTTTTTTTTTATTGGACCGGACTTGAACAAAGAATCAAATCGTTCCTCTTTATAATATCTTATTTTATTTTTGTCAAAGATGAGTGTATCAACTAAGGAATGACATTTAGACGTTGCTGAAGCCCAAGTAATATTTTAATCTTATCAGTAGAGTCAAGTTTCATGTCTCGCGAGGAAACTTTGATCCGCGGTTCAACTTTCACATAGACCCCTTAACCAGAGGGGATAATGCTAAGCAATTAGCACGATGTATTCGTAAGAAATTCTGGTGAAGCTTGATGCGACACACGCGTGTAAGTAGGTGTGATAAAAATATGCTCCTCCTCCTCAAAACCTCCATGATAAGCAAGCAAGCAATGACATTCCAAACCAAATTATCTACCTCGATAATGTTTTTTTTTTACTAGTGGAATAAATTAAATAGTCTGAAGCTTGAAATCGCGGTTATATGTGCTTGGATTGAATTGAAATTCAAAAGTTTATGTAAATACTAGTGGGATGTAAGTAATTGACTAACTATAAATAAGATACAATAGTAGAAATAGTATAAAGGACCAAAAATATTGACATTTTTGTACACACGCGTGGTTGAAAGTCATTGAATAAAGTTGAATAAATGTAGCGGAGTCTTCGTAAGTTATCCAGTCTGTGTCAGTGGTTGAACTTGTACGACGAGATACTGTGACTGCCGCTTAGCCCCCCACCCCCCGCGTTACTCAAACAGGGACTACTAAATTAAGTGCTAAGTTCTTATTCGTATGACTTTGTTAGGCAATGTAATTGAAATCGCAATCGTAATAATGGTCTGTAGAAACTGCGATCATAGAATGATAAACCAGGCAGCCTAGTTACAAATAAAAATAATAGGTAATAGTATGTTGCTTTTTATACTTATTTTTACCTTTTTTTGAGATATGTGTACTTACAATATAGGATTCAATAAAATTCAATTCATTTATTTCATTTAACAGTTACATACAGTATGTGCGAAATTCCTTAACCTAATGAAATGACATAATTATTATGAATTATTAAAAAATATATATATTAAAATTGACATAATACTTATTATAAAATGTCATATATAAAAACTTACTACATAGTGAGAGCCTGGTGTCCGTACTATAGGAGTCCTATATGACGGAAGAACTTGAGCGTGAACCCGCAAACTTCCGAATGGAAGTCAACGGCCCTGGCCACTTGGCCACAGCTCAATGCTAAAGTCATCATCATCATCAAATCCTGTAGTCCCTTAGGGACATAGGGACATAGGGTTCTCGGCGTACTCCTCCAACGCCACTGGGCGGTCACTCTATACAGAAAACGCATTTTGACAACCTACTTCTTTTTAAATACCACTGAATATCAACTACAAGTCAATGGCGCTAGGCGCCATGCAAAACACCTTCGAACACCACCGGGGCGGAGTCCCGAGGTGCCTGCGGGGTGCGGAGCGTGGGGCGCTATATCGGGCAGGAAACTCATTTTGGCGCGGGGGGTGAGTGTCCTTTCAGTACGGGTTAGTACTATTATTTTCTTCTGTGCCAACGCGTCGTGCGCCGCAACCTCTAACAACGGCCAGCTCATGCCAAGGGATTGGGCTTCCTTCTCGATAGAGCGCTGCCATGTCGATTCTGGTTTTGGTTTTTGGTCAATGCTCAAGTAAACGGCTTTAAATACGAAACTCGACTTATCAACATCATACGCAAGGCTCATAAACTTGCTTGGAACTTTTATCATAGATTCCGAAGCGCGGCACCTATTCTAGAACCGCACTTTGTTCCCAACTTATCTTATTGTTCCACGAAGTAAGCGCATTCAAAGTTAGGTGTGTGAGAAGAGCGATCGAGATAGCGACCTGTTTTCTAATAATAGTATGTGTTTTACGATATTTTTTTATAATGTTTATTGTTATTATTTTTATATGACGAATAATTATTTTATAAACATTATTTTATTGTATGCGTTATTTTCAAAAATGAAAAATGAAAAATGTTTTATTCGAAGTAAGATTTTACAAATCACTTTTCGACGTCGAGGCGTGTTCACAATTTGGCTGTCTTCATTTTGTGAACAAATGGGTTAGCGCCTGACATAAAAAATATTATTATGATTATGTTACATTCTAATTCCGGTGGGGAATTGTATAAATATCACTGTTGGATCCGCGATAGTAATCTTTTTTATAACTTTAATCTATTTTTTTATATCTATTATCATGTTTAACTATTTTCCTTCTTTTTTTTCATCATCAGCCGAAAGACTTCCACTGCTGGATAAAGGCCTCTCCCAAAGATCTCCACGACGATCGGTCCTGCGCTGCCCGCATCCAGCGGCTTCCCGCGACCCTCACCAGATCGTCGGTCCACATTGTGGGAGGCTTTTTTTTCAAGTACGTTATAATTAGTTCATTTTGGTAATTCTAGCTGCAAAATAATTTATATCAACAAAAAGCCCTTATTTATGTACGTCGAACTATTATTTTCTTCTGTGGTACGGCTTCAAAAATCGCTTTGTGAGATAATGTCTCAGTTTGATTAGGACATTTCAGGCTGAATCACCTGATTGTCTGAAAAGATCTTAGAGCAACGCCGGCCTTCCGTACCGGAAGGCCCGCGTTGCTCTAAGGAAAATATAGATCGCAAAAAAAACAAATCTAGAGTTCAAACTAGGAACATCAATAACAAAACGCTATCGTTCTCCACCCAACAAACTTGCACGTTTAGACAACGTTTTGTCTTCGATCTTATATTGTTAGGAAAGTGTGACTAAGCATTTACTAAGTTGGGAAGCCTTGTTTGGGCTGTCGCGATATTTGCAAAGCCCGTGCCTGCTTTACAAGACGCCAGAGATAATTAATGTGTATAGCTGCTTACTTCGACTAGCTGTTAACAAACTTGTAATTGAATGAAATTGAACTTTGTTTAGAAGACGTGAAGGGTTGTTGGGTACACGAGCGGTGATTGGGAAAAGTATAAGAAGTTTATGTCATGGCGTGTTCTACCTACGTCTATTTTGCTGTGATAATTTTGTTTAATACATCACTCTGAATACTCGTTCGTTCGTTCCCTTGAATAAACGGACTTGGAAAATAAAAAAATAAAAAGATTACACTCACTGTCACATACAAAAAAAATAAAATTATCAAAAAAATACACGAAATAACAAGATTTTGACGTAAATGTAAATATTATACAATGTATTTTAGATTGAAATTAACACTCTTGACAAAAATGATGATTAAGTAAACTGGAAATACTTTAAATTCTTTACATATTTTTGACTCAGTATTCGGCACTGCATAGCCTTACTAATTACAATTCCTGATGATGTTTCGTCACGCTTCATGGTGGCTGTAAACGTGTAGAACATTTGGTGCATTTGGTGCATGTGGTGTGGTGTCATTGTCTGTGCAATACTGTGCATCAACATCAAAGCCTTGTGGATACCCGGCCTATGGGTACAGGCGAGATATCCGAATTTATATGCAGCCTAGCCCAAACAAAACGGGCGCAATCTGTGTTACAGGCCGCATATAAACTCAGATTCCGTCCCATAAGCCCGCGTTTTCCCGCGTCTGTAGGTTCGCTTCTTAACAGCTAGTGGGCGGGCGTAGGGACTACTATTTGGTATTCTGTGGCGGGCGTTGCATTTCATATCGCATGTGAAAAGGAACTAGCTATGTCGCGCCCGCGGCCCATCGGGACCTTGGCGAGCCGACAGGAGCGGCTGAAGATTGAAGGTTTCCTTAGCCACTAGTAGTAAAATACTCGAGGAACTGACCAGCACTGGTTGATTTACATTTATTTACATTCACCAACATAGCCCGAAGAATCGCTAAACTTAAGTGGCAATGGGCTGGGCACATTGCGCGTAGAACCGACGGCCGTTGGGGCAGAAAGGTGAATGGCGACCGCGTGCCGGAAGACGTAGTGTGGGCAGGCCCCCACGAGGTGGCCCGACGATCTGGTGAGGGTCGCGGGAAGCCGCTGGATGCGGGCAGCGCAGGACCGATCATTGTGGAGATCCTTGGGGAGGCCTTTGTCCAGCAGTGGACGTCATTCGGCTGAGATGATGATGATGATTTACATTGAAACGAAACAGGTATAAACTCGGCGGTATAAAGCAGCTTATACTTTACAAAATTACACAAACTTTAAGAAATACGGCTGTCATAGCCGGAAGTCAAGGGGAAAACATAATCAAAGGGGAAAACTGAACAAAAAATATACGAGGATGACGTATGAATGACGAAGGAATTCCAAAATTGAATGTTTGAATTTAGACGGGAAAGAATTGGAAAATGAGGTGAAAAATGGGTGGAAATAAGATTGCAAAGCAACTCGTTATAGCTAGCAGATTTAACACACTTCCTCACCATTGTTGCTTAACATGGCAAGGAGCAGAGTAAAATAATAAAATACCCTTGCACAGTGTATGTAACAAACTCAATTCGGCTAGTTGCTTAGCGACAAAATGCAATCACAAACTAAGTAGTTACCCTAATCGGAGTAATTGTAGGTAACGAAGACCATAACTTAGTCTGGATACGCTTTAATCCCTCCTCAGGAACTCCACAGATCAAGAGAGATAGCGAGCAAATAGACAGAGATAGCGAACAAATAAGCTTAGTGCGGTTTGTATACTTTGATTGGAGACGGCTAAGCCTACATTACGGCGGGGTAGCACGATTTCTTTGGTGGCTGATAACTCCAATTCGCTGTAGCTGGTTAATCTGTTAAGGGTTTCGCGTACAGACACCGAGAGGATTTGTACCGAGCGGGTTTGTTTACATTGTATTAAGGGGCCTACAGGTGCTAAGGCGCCCCCACCCTTTAATAAATAATAACTAGAATAAAACTAATTTAAAAAAATTAATAACCCCCGACACAAAACCGTTACTTGATCCTTTCAGCAAATAGAAAAGAGCTGAGAATGTTCAAATGGCTAAAGATATTTTCTTGGATCATAGCTAAGAACACTCTCGATTGTGACACCTTGCAAACAAAAAAAACTAGATCAAAATCGGCGCATCCGTTTAGGAGCTACGATGCCACAGACAGACAGACAGAGAGACAGACACACACGTCAAACTTATAACACCCCTCTTTTTCGTCGGGGGTTAAAAATAATCAATATTTCAAAAATCAAATTCGGCGAAGAACTAGACGGTGTTCTGTAGGATATATAGAAGCCATTAACTTTATTTATTATATCTCGCTAGTAGTTAAAGATGGAACAATTGCGAAAAGTGGCAGTTTTCCGTAATTGTTCCATCTTTAACTACTAGCGAGATATTTTACTATTTTTTAAAGGGTGGCGGCGCCACTTAGCTCCTATAGGCCCCTTAAGTTAGATTTCCGAGATCTCGACGTCGAAAAGTGATTTGTAAAATCTTACTTCGAATAAAACATTTTTCATTAGTCAATATTGCAATGTAGCAGTGTCGTAGCCACGTCGTAGCACATTGCACGTCGTAGCACATTGCTACGGCGTAGTGGTTGTAGAAATTAGATGATTGCGAAGTAGCTTTGTTGTAGCACTTTGCTACGGCCACTACGGCGGCGTAGTTACCTATTGTTGCAATTAGTTTATATTGCAAAGTAAAACCTTCAAAACTTAATACAGGAATGCAATGGGTTTGTATTAGTAGGAGCGTTTGGTGTCACATTCGTAGATTTTCGACCTCCTTTGTGGATAATATTTTCTAGTGGTCAAAAGAAGCCAATTTAATATCACTCCAATTCGCAGTTCTAGCGTAAGAATTAAACAAAGAAAACTAAGAAACATTATTATTATCTTTATAATATTTACTTACAAATACTTGACAAAATGAACAACAAAGCACAGTAACGGTAGAAATGTGTGCTGAACTTAATCAAGATGCGATCTAAGTCAAGTAAGTCTGGTGTCTGTCTTGCTTAGAGCCGGCGGAGGGGTTAATGACTCGGAAATCATTGGGTTAACTTACAGGATTGGAAGATAAAGGCAACAGATTTGTTGGTGTCAAATCGCGGTCGTGTCCTGGGACGAACCGCGGCTCAGAACTGGTCCTAATTGGATCGCTCTGTGACTACTAACTACGCAAAAACTTCGCCAATCCGGCTGAAGTTTAAGCGGGATTGCTGAGCCACTTGGTTTTGTATTTGGTTCAATTTGAGCGCTAGTGTCGAGTTGAAATCTGTCTTAGCGCGTTTCAATGAATTCTTAATTTGGCAGAATCACATCATCTCAGCCGAAAGAAGTCCACTGCTGGAGAAAGGCCTCCCCCAAGGATCTAAACAATGATCGGCCCTGCGCTGCCCGCATCCAGCGGCTTCCCGCGACCCTCACCAGATCGTTGGTCTACCTCGTGGGGGGCCTGCCCACACTACTGATACTACCACTAACTGATTTGCTTATCTGACATGAAAAAAAAAGAAAACTTGTCTTGTCGGGAATCCAACTATAATTATTACGTCATCATATTGATGAGGTTAAGTGATTTACATAATCTAGTATTCGAGTGATTAAGGCGCCACTGACGTTGATTACTGATGTTCGTTCTTCCGTAGATAATAGCCAAGATTATTGGATTATGTTGAAATATTTCATATTATATTAAGCATTAATAAATAATATTAAATACGTTTGTAGAATATGAATAATGTATGAATTATGTGTTGATTTGGCAGCTTGCTGCTTTGTGTGAATTCAAAAATATTTATTTGTCTGAATAAATATTATAAATGCAAAAGTATAGTACGCAGTAATCAATCGCGTCTAAACGGCTGATCGGATTGTAAGTAAATAAAACGTTATAGAGTAATACGATGTAGGGTACTTTTTAACATTATTATGTAGGTTCGGTTCTCGATTCACGCAAAAAATCTATTCATTATAATATATTTACTTAGTTTGGATTAAGATGGCTCTGTATGAAATATGCTTGCTTTGCCACATGCGCGTATTAAAAATCCTTTTATATTTCTCCGCCAGACACATTTAATTTTATTAATTATTACTTGTTGATTTTGTCGGCCCCGTAGCCTAGTTGGTAGTACGTCTGCCTACTGCGCACAGGGTCGCGGGTTCGATTCCCGCCCAGGGCAAACATTCGTGTGATGAGCACTTGTGTTTGCCTTGTGTCTGGATGTTGTATATTTATATATGTATGTATATCAGCTGTCTGGCAACCATAGTACAGGCTCTGCCTAGTTTGGGGTCAGATGGCCGTGTGTGAGATGTCCCACATATTATTATTATTATTATTTATTATTATTATTATTTTAATTTTTTCATCTTTACCATAAATTATATTATTATTTTGTTTGATTAAGTCCATTATTTTGCTTATAATTAGGGATTTACCCTAGCTTGGGCACGTAATTTATTTTAGCTCAAATTGTTATGTTTAGTCGTAAGTACAATTATTGTGTAAAATATGTCTTTTTTAAAATAAATTATCATTATTTTTATTCATAAATAATCAAAAAACAGTTTTTATTAAATATCCAAAACGTCACGACAGTATTTCTACACTTGCAACAGTCTAGGCAGCTTCCCTATTCACAACATAACACAAACAAACATACATACATCCTGGTACCGGCTTAAGACGGGGATTTCCGCTCCATTTATCCTTGCTCATCATAGTTCCGGTGCAGGCGGATGCACCCGCTCACCGGTTAATTGATTATCCGGAACGGGCGCATGGCCCGGAAACTAACTTATGCTTTATGAGGTCCTGGTCATTATTAACAGTTCGCTTTGTTTAACTTAGGCACAATATTAGGTGAGATATTGACATAATATCTCACTTAGTGCCGTGTTCATCAGCAAACTATGTTTATCCTTTTAACCGCCAAGCATATTTTCTAAGAACTTGCTCCCACCGCCAGCCATAGAAACAAAATCTGTATAATCAGTCAAAACATAAGTCTTATTTATGAGACGGCGGCGGCGTTGTGAGCTCGATTTGGTAAGTCTTATATTTCAGACCATGGCGGTTAAAAGGTTAAACTGTCATTTGACGTTAAATTTTTATACTACCCGTTTAGACAATAACCAACCGTCATTGTTGATGAACCCGGCACTTAATATTGTACTTGCACTTCGGTGGCCAAGTGGCTAGGGCCGTTAACTTCCATACGGAAGTTTGCAGGTGCGAACCTCGGCACGTACCAATGTGTTTTGAACGTTTATTCGACGCTCTTACGGTGAAGGAAAACATCGTGAGGAAACCTACACACACTTCCGAAGTAATTCAAGTGTTGTGTATGATGTTGACCAACCCGCACTGGGCCAGCGTGGTCGACTAAGGCCTATCATTTACCTTGATTTCAGGGTAGGCTCGAGCCCCCTCGGTGGGGACATATATGAGCTGTTGATGATGACTACGAGTATGAACTTAAACAGTTAATAAAAGCGGACTAACAGCCCCTTTTCCACAGTAGGCATTCCTACAATCCCAAGGTTAGAAAGTGGTTGTGGACTTTGGGGATCACAGTTGTTATTATTCCCCTTGTTATGTACGCACGACTCGGGTTCAAAAGAGAGCCAGAAGACAATCACTGTAGCATGAAGTGACAAGAGATTATCCCACATTTGACTGTAAAAATGGTGTGAGAACCTGACATATTCAAATTGATTCCAAATAGATGTTTGTATTGACATGACAAAACAATATCGTGCACATTTTTATTTATTTATACTCAAGATGTCGTGTTACTCGTGAAATCGAATTCTACCGGGACGGGTAGTCAGTAACATACCATAGATCGATTCAAATTTCAATATTCCTATCACGACGACGACGCGACGATGTGACGAGCCGAGTCAAAAAACAATCACACTCGCTCATTTTGAGGTAAGCGTTAAGGGCTTCACACACAGCAGCTATAATGTACATATTTACATAATAGCATGATACATCTTATTACATCTTTCCATAGAAATCGCCAAGAGACAACACAGCAGCTATAATGTAACGAAGAATGTAATGTACAGTAGCCAGTACATGCGGCTAGACACTTTGACTTTAAGAGCGCCCGTATTACGTAGCAGTGGGGGCGAATTTTGTAATGCGAGTGCCCAGCCGTATGTGCTGGCTTCTGTACATTAATATTCATTATAGCTGTTGTGTGTGAAGCCCTATAGGCGATTACCTCCCCCCCGATGTCGCGTCGCTTGTAGTGGAGACAGGCGACTACGCTGCGTAGCATGACTTCTTTCTTATGAAGTCCGCTGATACCTTTTACACGCGTACCCACGGTATGTGTTTTTTTCTTGTGTATTGTATGTTTTGGTGTCAAAGAGTAAGAGTATTGTAAAGTCACATTCGGATTATTCAGATACTATTCCGACTACCGCAATTCTGCAGCCCAAAAACCATGTTCGCCGAGGCTAGAGTTCCTCACTTTTTCTCCATACTGCGGTCACGGACGGCGTCATTCTGGGACCGCCTTTGGGTGTGCTTTGGGATAGTCCGAACTTGATTGGCTGTGATCGCGAACGATTTTGGTAAACCGTTTGTCAAATACTGGTCAGCTATGCACCGCTGTGAAAATGGAAAGTTTGTAAAAAAGTTTTAATTGTATTTTCATTTTATTTTAGCCATGGTCCAAAAAAACAAGGTCTTACAAAAAGACCACGTGAATGACACAAGCCTACGTCATTTCTACGTCATTTTGCATATTCATCCTTGTCGAATGCGTGTAATAGACAAGGATGAACAGCGCAAAATGACGTAGGCTTGTGTCAGTCATGTGGTTTTCTTGTAAGGCCTTGTTTTCTGGGACCATGATTTTAGCTATGAGTATTACACCGCGCCGCCGCCTGTCGCCGCGTCAAGCGACACCGTGTGTTAATCGCCTTATCAAAACAGCGCCCGATAATTGACGCCCGGGAAATTACACGTCTACCCCCAGACAGTTGTTGATGACTTGGCGGTGACGTCACGGCCCGAGACTTGATTATAAACGATTTATTTCGTAAATGACGCGCCCCCGCGTGTGCGGCGGAGATAATGGCCTGTTTGTATGATGCGTGTGATATGATAAACTAGGGTCGCGGGGTTATGTCGTCAGCCTGTACGACTGTTGTCGTCACACGTTAAAATTTACTCTTACAAATTTAAGAGCCGAGCCTTTATCGGTGGACCATAGACGGCATTCTAATCTGCATTTATTCCTTCCGTTATATGTTATTGTTGGTCGTCCGCTCCTTTCTATTATTCTTTATCCTTTTTTATCTTTTATTATACACAAACAAACAGAAAAAAAAATAGAAGGAAATGTGTACATATACAAAGGTAAAATTAACTAAATTTATAAGTTCTACCTCTATTTTTCCTTCTTCCAATGATGTTTCTAAAAGGAATACTAAATACTGATAGATTTAAATCTTTTTTTATTAAATAACTTCCTGTTTAAACATATACCCACCCATCTGATAGAAAGCGATGCGACTCACAAGGGTCCAAGGCTGTATAATTCAAAATTACGACATATTTTGTAATTCCGACAAAATGTAAACTGATAAAAAACAAATAAAAAGACACAATTATTACAGAAAAGAAAGAACCAGCGTACGATAAAGAAATAAAATCCTGGAAAATAAACTGACCAATTTGTATAGAGCTAAAAGAGACTGTTTTGAAAGTGTTGTCCGTTTAAAAAGGGTCGTTAATTAGAGGCAGGCTATTCATCTTGTACGTACGTTATCACTGCACCGCTGCAGCTGAGCGCATTCCTCGCTGCAATTAATTGTGCAGCCAACCTCCATCTATTACCTACGTCATCTTGATCGGGCCACTCTACTTCATTTACGAACGAAGCCCCAACAAACTACCCTCGATGTAGAACTTATCTGTAGAGTTTGAAATTCGATTGTTTTGGAACCGATTCGAATTTGATGTTCGATGGACGAGCAGAAATAAAATGTATCGTTTGAAGTTGGAAATAAATATTTTTGTGATTATTTTCAGCCAGGACTTTTGGAGAGAAAGAGAAGCAGACTATTTTCTTTGCTCAAGGTGATTAGCCTGGTTTTAAAAAAGGATGCTTCATACTTTACATTTTGCTAATCTGTTCATCAGGGATATCATTCTATGATAATTGTGCTTAAAATATCCAAACAATTTACATCCTCACATAATTCAATTACCCAAGCATTAAAAAAAATTAGTTGGGTCCAGTTACGTTCGTAGGCAGGCAACAATGAAGGAAGAAAAGGGCAAGTAAATTTTTTTCTTCCTTCATGCAGGCAACCCTTACTTTGATGTACTTAATACTGCATTTACAATTACACCACTTAGCATTGCTATATGTTTCATTGTATATTCTTTTTGTTATATTTTACACTTCAAGCAGTAAATAGATTTTTATTTTATACTGTCCGTTGCTCGTTAACTAAAGCCACCGTATACCGTAGTGTAACTCCATACAAAAGTGTCATTTTGGCGCGCTTCGAAATCTCGGGGTACTTCGGGCTGCAACAGCCAGGGCTGTGCCATTCTCCCGAACGGGCGTAAAATCAAAATATATATATTTTTTGCGTGATTTAGAGAAACAAATAATAAAAGCAATGCCAAATAACATGAGATATTGTTCCGTGTATGGATGTTTAAATTAAGTAATCAAGAAATTAATATTTTAAATTACCAAGTGTGTCAATGAGGTAAGTAGATTAATATTATTATTAAGATTATTCTTTACAATTTGTATATTAGTGTTTTGAGGTTTTTTTAAACGTAGTAACTGGTAAATAAGAATGTTTCTACCTACTTCTCTTGTAGTACAGGTAGTCGTTCGTGACCTTGAGCTATTATTAAAGTAATCGGACTCAGTAGGTATATATTTCTCTTCTATAAAGCACGGGGGATTAAAATATAGTCTCTTTAAATGCTGTTATATTCAAATTAAATCGTTTTAATAAAGGGCAACCAAAAAAATAGAAAACCTAGCCATATTTCTGAATTTTAACGGAACTAATTATTTTATAAGAGAAATAGTTGCCATAGTCATAAAAATATAAATGTGACGCCCCCAGAGCAGGTTATTATTTATTTGGCCAGGCTTTACTTTAAGAAATTATTTGCAAACTTAACAAGTGGTCAAGAAAAACAAGCAGTGTTCAACCCTACAGCATGTCATTCATTCATTCGTTCAATCCCAGAAAACCGCGAAGTTATCCTACTGTAATGTACGTAGTACATACTATATTTATACTGTGCTAAAGCGTAGCAAGCGAGGCCCGGTGGCACCATCACTTAACCGGACGCATCCGAGTTGACCGGATAATTAATGTGCCAAACGAATGCCCGGCTAACCGGATGCAACCGGTTATAGTCAAACGAGCGGCGTCCGCTGGCGTTCGCTTTTGTATTGTTTTTCGATGGACTTCCCGTGTATCGTTAATTATAAACATTAATAGTAAGTACAGAGTATATGTTTCACGTCAACCAACTCGCTTAAGTTCCTAATTCTAGACTACAAGGGTGTAACGATTACTTTATTTAAATATTGAAATATATATTCTCATTTATTATTAAAGGCAGATCATTATCATTATTTATGTATTTTTATTAACGTCTTCTATATTCAACTTTTTTTATTTTTAATATTATTATACATATTGATTCGGGTAACTCCCTCTTTGGGCGAAGGCTGCCCTCTTGGGTGAATTGCACTGAGCCCGGGCCCTTTGCATACTGCACCACACATAGGTATAGGAGTTCTTTTTAATAATTTAGTAACTTTTATTGTGTTTGTTCTCCCTGTTGATTATGTTGTTGTTACTCTGTTGTGTTATTGCTTGTTTGTACTTGTGTGTGTGTAAGTTTATGCAATAAACGTTTTATCTATCTATCTATCTAACGAGGTGCTTTGCTACCTCATTTCCACCTCATTTTCCATTTCTTTCTCGTCTAAATTCAAACATTCAATTTTGGAATTCCTTCGTCATTCATACGTCATCATCGGAATTTCTAAATGCTCTGCTTTGTACTGCCGAGTTTATACCAGTTCCGTTTCCAAGTAAATAAATGTAAATAAAGCAGTGCTGGTCAGTTCCTCATGTATTTTACTACTAGTGCCTAGGGAAACCTTCAATCTTCAGCCGCTCCCACAGAACATTTTTTTAAATGTTCTGTGGCCGCTCCTGTCAGCTTGCTAAGGTCCTGGTGGGCCGCAGGCGCGACAAGGGTAGATTAGATATAGTTTTTTTGTAAATGTATAGAAGCCAGTACATGCCGTTGGACATTCACACTGTAGTGTGCGAGTCACCTTAACCTCGAACTCCCCCGTCCGTCGTGTAGTGTGCGGCACAGCACTACGAAATTCACCCTTATCTCTACTGAATACGGGCGCTCTCAAAGCCAACATGTCCAGCCGCATGTGCTGGCTACTGTACGTATAACATTACTATGAGACATTATTATCACAGTAATGATTATAACGATTCTGAAAATTTTTACACACACTAGTACGGTAAAGCTTTATTCGTCGTACTTTGTACTATGGGTAGATTAAAAAAAAACACACATATTGTGATTCATCATTATCATTAACAGCTCCTAAATGTCCCCACGGAGGGGCTCGAGCCTACCCTAATATCAGGGTGAATAGGCCTTAGTCGACCACGCTAGCCCATTGCGGGTTGGTCAACTTCACACACAACCCCTGAATTACTTCACAGGTGTGTGCAGGTTTCCTTACGATGTTTTCCAGATCGTCGAATAAACGTAAATATGAATTCGACAATCGAAAACACATTGGTACGTGCCGAGGTTCAAACCCGCGAACTTCCGAATGGGAGTCAACGGCCTTAGCCACTTGGCCACCAACGCTCTCGATACCGTGGTATTGTGATTTATTTTGTTTTATTTATTTATATTTGCACTATACTGATACTAAGAGGGCAACTGGAGTCCTGGCATACAGGCCCTGGCTTAGTCCAGTTGTCACCCTGTTTATTTAATATCCGAAAAATAATTTCCGGAAAAATTACAAGGTTAAAGAAACTTTACTTTGTCAAAAATATGTGTTCCTGGAAAGAGCTTTTACTTAAGCTTTTAACAAGATGAAAGCGAACACATTTATAATATCGACGCCATTGATTAAAGCTAAAAGCAACGCGAATACTGAATAAAAAATCCTCACTAAACTTCCCGGAAATCATTATTCACTTCAGTTCAAACATTTTCATATTCGCCTGCTGTTATTTAAAATTACGAAGTCAAGCATCCAAGAAATTGCATTTATTTAGGGCTCCGTAAGTCTGTAGGAAAACCCTTCGTAAGTTCACTGTCCGAATGATGTCATTAATGATAAATTAATAAATAGCGGCGGAAACGAGATCCATATAGAATTACTAGTGAATCACTAATCTGCTTATTTCTCACAGTCAATTTATTATTTAGTTATTTCGATTCTGCTTACTGATTTAGTTAAAAAGTACGCATATTAAATTGTCGGTTTAACAGTCATGGACTTATAAAATTAAATTGTTGAATAAATGTAATCATTGAAGAGGAAATTTGAAAATATAGAAAAACTGCTTTGTGACCATTATCTAATGAAAGATGGTCAGGGTATTCAGGGTTTTAAAACAAATACGTACTAAGTATGTACACGATAATAGTAGTAAAATATAATAGATATAAAATAACAATAGATAAAAAATGACTAATAATGCATGACAACTAACAGGCAACAATTTAGACAAAAATATTCTTTATTTAAAATTTACAAAAAATCGAATAACATTTCTTTAAAAGAACCCTTTTCTTGTAACTGGAATTCGCTCGTGACGCGTTTTTATCGTTCGGTGCAATTTATTGAACAGTTGAAGAGTTCGAGTACAATGCTGGTCAGGCAAACGGAACAGAGGAATTCAATGGGTAATAAAACTACTTGGTTGTTGACAGCAGGCAGTGTATAGCGCCGATGGCGACTTCATTTTGGTTGGCGAATTTGTCGTACAAGCCAAAGAGTAGATAAAAGAGATTCGTTATTCTGATCACTCTCGTGTTTATGTTTCGAACTGACAGGTCGTTACACCTTTCGTTACTAATTTCAACTACATTGCTATATTTGGATGGTAAGTTTTTTGACTGAAAATCACAACTGCAAGAGTAATGAATGGTAGTTGGCTAGCACGCGTTATTCAGAGAAGTGTAATTTATTTATTTTTGTATTTTTTTTAATAACCGCTTCAAACTCAAAAGTTTACATAATATTGAAATCAAAAGCTTTTAAGATTATTAATTTGCTTTTCATAAAAAATAATTCACAGTGTCTAAAAATTGCGTTGAAGTTGTAGCGTAACTGCAACGTTTTCTGAAAAATATTTCTACAGCAAATAACATATGCGCTGTTGTAACAAATCCTTGTTATTCTTTCTTAACCCTTAGATAGCTGCACGCACACAACTCTCTAAACTATTATAACTCCTTCTCACATATTGAAATAGAGTAAGGTTCAAGCTTCCCATTAATTCACCATTGCCATGAACTAGTCATGTCGTGTACCAAAATTCAAAATTCAAAAATGTTTTATCATCATAGGTTTCTTTAAAATCACTTAATGACGTCATGTATAGCTAAAAAGCTTTGCTCAAACCTACTTCTACTTACAACTACTTCTTTGCGCCTCAAGGAAGTCAAAGTTTCAAAGCAGTTTTATTTCGGAGCTTAGTTAACCGCCGCGGCACTCTACCACGTAGGCACAATTCACAACCCACAAGACAAGCAGGGGTGCAGTGGCAATCGCGGCGTCATTTCGGTCGGCAAATTTGTCGAGCACGGCTCAAATGGCGGGCTTATTGCCACCGCCACTGTTTACCGACGGTCAAAGCGTCGGGAGAGGTGGGCCCACAAATAAATGTTGCGAATTACAAAGCCACTTGCAGCTGAGAACGTGTTGTACATTTTGTTTTGGAGACTACAGGAGTAATGCCACAGAATACCAATAATGCATCGTGAATTTTGTCGCCTTATTGCGCTTTTTTATTCTGTCGTCGTTAACTTCACATAATATGTCCCCACCGAGGGCACGAGCCTACCCTGAAATCAGGGTGAATAGGCCTTAGTCGACAACGTTGATCTAGTGCGGGTTGGTCAACTTCACCACTACCTCTGAATCACTTGGTAGGTGCATTATGTCAACGACAATCAGATGAGGAAAAATGTGGCCAAATAATCACGTGAAACGTATTTTGCACAGCGTGGGTCCACGTCTATTTATATCGCGCAAAATACAAGGTGACTTTCGCATATTCAATTGGCCAATTTGGCCAATACAGTAAAAGGAAGTGGAGGTTAAGCCTCGGTCACAAACAGCGATTAGTCGCTCCGAATTGGCACTCGCAGCGAAAACGCGCTCAGTGTGACAGGCTATTCGCTGCGAATTCCATACTGACCGTGTTAATTCTTAGTTGCGAATGTGATCGAAGCTTTAATGTCTACTGAGTATAGTTCGAGCCATGCGACAGAGCAGATGGTGAACTTGTGAATCCCCTGGTAAGTTATTTTAATTATTTTATTGACTGTAGGAATAGCTGTGTAGTTCCTTTGGTTTCTATAGATTCCTATTCTTATGTAGATACGCGTTATTTTTTACTTTTCCATGCACAGTTTCCCGTCGGAATAAGATATTTTCCCGTGGTAAAAAGTATCTAAGATGTTGAATGGGGATATAAGGTACCACCATGCAAAATTTTATTTTAATAAGTCTAATAGTTCCGGAGATTAGCCCGTACAAACATACAAAGAAAAAAAAATCTGGATTTGTTCCATTTCACTTCTTGCATCCCCTGACTCGGTTTATAGCGTTTTTTTCTATGAACAGATATTTGACCTCTACAGTTTTATATTATATAGAAGATAGATAGATAGTTAAAATAATAAGGATTTAGATGTTTTTTAATTTTATTAGGTAGACATCAACAAAAAAATATCTTTATCTGTCTTTCGGCTTAGATCGAAACACATTGAATTGAATACCAAGCCACTATCCTATTTATGTAAATACTCGTAGCTTGTAACACATGATAAACAAAAGGAAAGACAATCCAATTCGGAGGTTAAGATTTAGCGAGGCGCGGTGTCCGCGATAACTACCTCTGTGTTTACGCTACATTAAACTCGGCCAAGTGCACACTAAGTTAGTGCGAGCGAGTTCTTGCTTCAGATACGGCGGTCGTGGATGTTGCCTAACGACCCTGTTACAGCTTCATATTAATAGATTTTCGCCTACAAGCTTTTAATTTTTACTATAATAAGGTTCTTTCTTCATGATGCAATCCTGGTACCTAATGGTATGGTACACTTTTTTAAACCAATTCGTTCAGCTGTGTAGATGAGACCAACATCTTAATTTAAATCGCAAACATTCTCGTCAAAATGAGGGAAAATTTTACTTCAATTAAAAACCTACTCATACAAATTATGCCATTTAACAATTTGTTACATTTAAAATCCTAAGTTTTTTGTAGGTTTTAGCGTCAAAGTTTAATCAGTCTTAAAAATAGATTCAAATATTCTTTATTGCACAAAAAGCCATGTAGGTACAGGAGCCACCACATGCGGCTATAGATAAATTCATCCCTACTGCTACGGAATACGGACGTCAACATGGGTTTTTGACATACTCTTTCAATAAAACAGACGTAACAGGAACTGGACTTGACCGAAAGAATTCAGATCCAACCAAACAAAAAAGTCTATCTAGATCTAAACCATAAACACAAACATTCCGATTTCCAACTGGTTCGATGTAGGATACAAGAGCTGTATCCGAGCAGATTCTTCAACAAAAGCGTACTCGATACACTTTAAACCCACAATAGCCGAGGCAATAGGATAATATTTCCATTTCTATGACGCCGCCGGCGCACGCTCACGGAAAGGCTTGGTATTGGTACATAATATTGCAATCTCCGTCTGCAAACACCCCGTATAGAATGCGTTAGGAAGCAATCATAAGGGGTGTTATTCACTTGAAACATTTCGAATAAAATAAGAATAAAAAATATAATAAAATATGTTTTAACAATATTTTTCTTAACAATAACATAGATTGGAGCCTCCAGGAAAGCCAAGTAGGCCCGTGTTTGGATTGGAAGCCTTAACTAAGTGTCAGTGGGCACGGTTCTACCTATTACGCTCTAACTTAAATTTAAAAATCATATTGCCCCTTTTACGTTTTTAAGAACAAAAAGGGACAGGTGATTGTCAACTTAAATTTAGTGACGTCAAACTACGATTTTACGCGTAGTTCGCACTAATTTAGTAAGCATTTAAGAACATCCCGACTAAATTAAGCTGAAATTGACAGCTGCGCTGCTTAGTTTAAATATCATTCTATTAAAATTAAACTCATTCATCTCCCATCCTTTTCGATTTCCACATGAATGAAAGAGACCAACAACTTAAATTTAGAGATTTTAGCGGCCACGCTAATACAGTATCCAAAGTGCAGGTGTACAGCTCAATCAGCCCTACGATTACATGAATAAATGTTAAAAAAAAATTATAATTAAAAACCCAAGATTATAAAAAGTTATAATTTTTGCGAGAACTTTCAATTGATTACAGTATCATTTTATCTAAACAACTCCAGACAGTAGGAAACTTGTCCCATTTAAGGCAAAATTATAGAGTACCTACTAGCTTTCCACCCCGCGGCTTTGCCCGCGTTAACAGGTTTTCCCGTGGGAATGAGGTATTTGCCCGCGGTAAAAAGTGGCCTATGTGTTAATCCAGGGTGTCAGCTAACTCTATACCAATATTTTTTTCAAATCGCTCCAATCGTTTAGTCGTGAAGAAGTATAAGGTACGGGCGCCAAAGATGGCCCACTTAAATTTTTAGATATTTTGTTTCCCAAATAAATATACAAGGACAAATCCTTGTAAAATCTTGCAGTTTAGTAAAATAAAGAAAAAACATAATGGAAATTATAATATATTTATTTGGGAAACAAAATATCTAAAAATTTAAGTGGGCCATCTTTGGCGCCCGTACCTTACACGAAGAACAAATATACACACTCACATACCCACACTCACAATATTAGTGAGATGTTTTGTGATAATATTAGTGTGATTTAGTGTCAAAGGAAACGTCGTGAATTTCTTTTTGTTAAATGTTATAGAAGTATATATTAAATGTAAACTAAATCGTTTTATTGAAATCTCTAAAACCGTATTTTGATTGAGTAACAAACATCCAATCATCTAAACAAAAGAACTATGTTGACTTATTCAATTATTGTTTTCAGTGTACCAATGTTGCTAGTAATGTGTCTTCGCCTTATATCTCGCCACAGTTAAACCCTGTATGAAATGCTTTCAACTATTAAGCTAGGGCCACATTGAATCTGGCGAGGATACAGACGAGAGAACTTGTGTAGCCCAACGAATGACAGCGCCCCGTCCGCGCCTAGTCCGCGCCCGACCTTATTTCCTAACCACAACTGTGACATGCAATGCGCTGTGCTGTGTATGCCATGTCTGCGAAACGTCACATGCATTGAACAGATAAATGAGAAGACGAGGCGCAGACACGTCGAATCCTCGCCTTCTCTTCATAGTGTCTTTGGCACAATCGCGCCCGGGTCCCACCTGATTGTGTGGGGCTTAAATTGCAAACAAAGTGGGCTTACGTGAGACCACGTATGTTATGTTACCGTGTCCGTCAAAACACATGTGACGTACTATTTATTAATCTGTGACGTAGCGTAGGGCTGGTGTGTTTCTAACGTAACATCACATAACGTGTCATGGCATCACGTAAGTCCAGTCTGTTTGCACCTTTACTCCTTAGTTACAGCTTAACAGCTTTACCATAGCATTCGTGTTTCGCAAACCATTCCGACGCAATAAACTTGTTCCAGCCATGAACATTTTAACAAATTCCTCTTTTAAGCCGGAATGCTAAACTGACATGTCAATTTGTTACTTCCCGTTTGGAAAACAAATCAGTCCAAATTGGTAAGGACGTGCTACGCACTTACTGTTGAATATTGTACAGTAATCTGCCTGCACATGCGGCTGGATACTTTGACCTTAAGAACGCCGTTATTCCATAGCAGTAGGGGAGAATTTCGTAATGCAAGTACATACCTACCATATTTATTGGAAGTGGTTGGGAACAGAATTTGTGTAGGCTACTTTTTACTAATCGAATCCAACTCGGTTGGGCAGCGTACGGAAAGTTGCGCCATATCTTTTCGTCCCAACGCAGTATCTCAAGTCAATCGTCTTTGACTAGAAAGGCGATGTGGGCGGGGCCGGCGCGCCAAAACTATGAGCAAAACGCTCATACTTCACGCAAAGAAACGATCGCGCTGTCTAACTCACACATAGCTATAAAAATCTACATCAGTGTGCGTGCATGCGTATGATTCGTTTCCATTTGAAATCGCGTGATTGAGCGGCGCTATGATTGGCTAGATTTGAAATTGCAAATATGTGCGTAAACTTCATCTTTATTGAAGTACAGATGTAGTGGAGGTGAAAGGTGGGGTGGAATCGGCGACACCGGATTTCATACGGACGGCGCATTATCGCCATTCTAACCTCTTTTAAATGTTCTGTGGTCTTTGACCTATGTGCTGATTTACGTGAGAAAAAGAGTGAGAATTGGAAAGTATATGTAGACTATGTCCTTCCTTCTTCAAAACTTTAGGTTTGGAAGAGGCTATATTGCCTACGAGGGCTGACTACAATAGAGCCACCTTGGGCTGCAGTAGTCTTTGGGTATTTTGCCCTTTAGTGATCTTTCCCTTTCCCTCTCCACTCAAATCATAATCATAAATCATGTCCTTCTCAGTGATAAAATCTATCAATTTACGATGTTTAAGTGTAAAGACTGATTTATTCGAATTTATAACATTAGTTGAGATTTTAATAGAACAACAATAGGAAAATGTTTCCTTGGTTAAACTCTAGTAACATCGTGCACAATGTTCTAAACAGTTTGGACTTTTGAGATAACATTCGTCGCGTACATGTATCCGAACTTTGCTGGTTCCTTATATACAAGTTGCATTGTACTATTACACTGTATTGTTATGTAAATAGTAATTTAATTATAATTCGTTACCAAGAAAATGTGTAACTATGTTTACCTGTGTATGCAACAACTACAGACTTTCCTATTGTATTTAGAAACCTTAGGGACTATGACACTTTATGAAAGGATTTGAGGATATGGTACCTATGTTGTCACCATAACAGATGCAACCCCGCCTAAACGTTAGGAAAATAATGTATTCGTAAAACATACCTCCTTAATACTCCTTATTCAAAATAATTGCGTATAAGACCCGTAAAAGACTGCGTGAAAATACTTTAAAAAGTTTGTAAATATGTATTTTTCATTCTGAAAATTTTGATTATATTTTTTCTATAATAAAAAATAAAAACACTATCACTAGTCACTACATAGTATAAAACAAAGTCGCTTTCTCGGGCCCTATGTCCCTATGTCCCTGTATCCCTATGTATGATTAAATCTTTAAAACTACGCAACGGATTTTGTTACGGTTTTTTTTAATAGATAAAGTGATTCAAGAGAAAGGGTTATATGTATAATACATGCATAATATACTTAAGGATAACCCACAATAACCATTTTCCCGCGCCGAGCCGGGGCGGGTCGCTAGTTTTAAATAATACGGCATTTCTTTTACACTTTCTAATTAAACTTTTCACATAACACACACACTGTTGAGGATAATGCCAAAGATTTAACTGAATTTCCGAATTTCTAGAGGGATTTACAATTTCCTAACCAAGAGAGAGAGAGAGAAAGGCTTTAGCTCACCAGTACACTGCTGTTGTAGGCAGTAGTTGTAGTATATTTTGTATTGTATTCTAGTAACTCTTTCGGTTTCTCTTAAGCCTAGTTCGCATTTGGCCAGTAATTTAATCGAGTGACTCGGTTTTAGCCTTAGTAGCTAAATTTCTCACTACTGACCGAAAAACCGTTCGAATTTTGATAGAGTACAATTTCACAAGTGCGTGATGTGTTTTACAAGATAAACAGCCTTGCAACATGAACTTCACTAAATTCGGCTAGTTCGGACTTGCTTAGCCGCTAAGCAAGTGAGCGACTACTTAAACCCCCCCGTTGCCATAAAAAGTAGTCTCAAGAAGTCGGAACTATTCCAAAAAGTTTACAAAGAAAATTTCCGACAGCTTATTCCAATACTAACTTTATGTGAAGTGTCCGACTGGGTTTCGAAGATTGAGTTCGAAATTTGAATTCAAACATTTCATTAAAAAAGAAAGACGGAAATAAACCAGTCTTTCGTACAATCGAATGGGAGCTAGCTGAAAAGTTGGATGGGAATGCCTTTTTACTCGGTCCCTCCGACTCCATTCGCTCGGGACTTTTGATTTGTTTTTAAATACTCCAGTTCACAGACTAAACGAAAATTGTGAAAGCCGGGTAGTGTATTGAAAATGAAGCTAAGAAAACCTATATCCATTCTATTATAAAGCTTGTTTGCGTGCAATATCTTTCACACTTGTGGTGCTTATTAAGCCGTTACTAGGTACTTACTTACAAGTGTAGTGTACGACAATTATTATAATAATTTTATGGTCAATACCTTCATTCAGCTACTATAATAAAAGTACGTGGCTGTTTTTTTACCGTATCATATTTTCCCTAATTAATTATTGCCGCTATTATTGTCTAAAGAAAGAAAAATAAAATGTCGTCTTTCCATGATAAAAAAAATTGATTTACAAAATAATCCTTGACATGCAATAACCCAAAAATGCATAACAACATTAACAACGTTTTTTTTTATTAGACACGTATTTACTAAACTTAAATGTCCACAGTTTTATTTGGTTTCATTTTCTCATACTGTGACCTCCATCTGCCTTTTGTTTACGGTTTTAGACTCCGATTTTATTTAAAACAATCCCCTTTTACGAGTAACGTTTAGCGTGCTGAACGTTGAACGTTTTAATCGCCGCCTCCCAGTTCTTTGTGAAGTTACCAACTTTAATACCGGATATAAAGTTTAATTGTACTTATTCTTACTTATTTGCGGATTTCTTTTGAAACATTTTGTTACTAAAGAGTTTTCAGGGTGCCTTTTCTTCTTATCTTCTTATCTTATCTAGCCTAAGCTGTCCCACTGCTGGGCAAAGGCCTCCCCCTTTTTCTTCCACTGCTCCCTGTCCTGAGCTACTTCTGGCCAGTCTTTCAAGTAGCTATCAAGCTCGTCCCGCCATCTTCTACGCGGCCGTCCACGTCTACGCCTATTGGTTGGTGGGTTCCAAACCGTGGTTTCTTTTGCCCATAGGTCTTGAGGCATGCGGCAGACGTGTCCGGCCCAGTCCCACTTAAGTTTGGCAGCAACCTGGGTGGCGTCAGCAATCTGAGTCCTGGACCGCAGTATACCATTTCTGACTCGATCACTCAATTTCAGACCTAGCATACTGCGCTCCATGGCTCTCTGGCATACAGAAAGTCGGGACCTCTGATGTTCTGTCAAAGACCATGTTTGTGCACCATATGTGAGGATCGGGAGAATGCAGCTGTCCATAATTTTGCGCTTTAGTGAAAGTGGTAGATCGCTTTTCATGAAACTTTTCATGGACCAATAGCTCCTCCAGGCGTTTTCAGTGCGTCTTGCAATCTCTAGTTCTTGCCGAGCCTGGAAGGAAACTATTTGGCCCAGATATATATATTCATGGACATACTCCATTCTCCCGTCGTCCACTGTTACAGGTCGTTGGGTGCTGTTCGTCATTAGTTTGGTCTTAGACATGTTCATCATTAGTCCCGACTCTCTACTGTGCCTTTTAGACTTGACAATTTTGGAAGACGCACACTATCTAAATGTAAAAAAAAATATGATAGAGTTACGCCCATGCCTTTCATTTGTGACACCAAAGAACTATTTATACAAAACAAAACTAATCATCCTCTCCACGGGTCTGACGGTCTGACTGCGTTACTATCTTTTCCTGCGTAAATGTAGTGTTTTTACGCTGCAAAAAAAATTACAAGCTAGGTCCTATTAAAAACGAATACAACAGAAAACGGTAATCATCTCATTCGGTGCAGCCGATGCGATATATTATTTCGGCGATTAATTTTTATTAATACGAGTATATTTAGGTGGATATCGTGACATCAAACTATGTTGGATATATTTTACAACACGCCTTCGTATTGTGAAATAATATCGAACATCGATATATCTAATAAAAGATTCCTCTTTTATCTTACCCCTTTTTAACATTATTTTCTCTTTATAAAGAGATCACATTTTGTTCTCAAACTAAACGAAACACAAAGACCTCTTAACACCCGCAAACGAACTCTCAGATTTGTGTCACCACCGAATTTGGTAGGAGTCGGTAATGCGGCGAAATGGTCGGCTGCTACCATTGAGGAACTACGTACAAGTACTAGAGATGACACCTCGAATACATTCCATGCGCCAACATCTCAGAAGAAAGATACCCAGTAATTGCACTCCATACAAGAGCGCCTGAATCGTCGCTCGCACACATAAGAATCATTTACACGGCCGCTAACCCATTTTTCATCGTTTTGCACCACCGAGCGGGATGCGGGCGAAATGATTTTTTTTATATTTTTATTTTTTAAATTGTCATATGCTTCTTTCGAAAAAAGTACGACCAATCAAGCTTCACCAGACTTGCGGGGAGCGGAAGACTACCCCAAAAAAAAGTCATATATGTACCAACGCGTCTAGGGGCGGCTCGAGGGAGCCTCGGACCACGGCCTAGCGCGTTGATACTGAAAAACATCGTGAAGGAGAGGAGTCTCTGAATTCTGATCATCAATTTTGATTTTGGTTATGGCCGGGTACGGGCGTTGTTAACTGAAGGGGGGCGGAATGCACGGCGGGAAGAAAAACAAAAGACAAACGCCATAAGAAGTTGGAGGTCGCAGCGGTTCACGGGTGTCGTTTCTATGTACGCTAGTACATTAGTAGTTCAATGGTTACGACCTCTCCGAGAGATCCGGCGACACTCATCCGACAGGTGTCGGGGGGCCATTAAAGCTCAAAGATGTCGGCACTCTGTGGTACATCTGCACTCTGCGGTAAAGGGTTTAGAACCTTTATATCAAAACTTTTTAGTGCGTACAGCCAGAGAATACAATTCCCTCCGCGCATCCGTTTTTATGTAATCGTAATATTTTGGTGACTTTAAGAGACCCCCACACTAGCGGTTTCGATCCATTTTTCAGAAAGTTTAAAAATATTTTTAGCGGTATTGCTGCTTCGGGTCACCTTCTGTTATATTTAACGACAAAATGAAAATATCAAACATATTTCAATGAAGTCACAAAACCCCTGAAAAGGATAGAATTCAGATTAAAGTTTCGACGTTTTGGTAAACCGCACTCAAGATGCAAAAATAATCATAATACTAGTTTCCACCAACAGCTTCCGTGGTCTGGTGGTCAAAAGCTCGCCTGACGTTACCCTTCCGGGTTCGAATTCCGGTGGAGAACTTGTCGAACAAATATCACTTTGTGAGACTTTCCCCAGTTAGTTTAGGACAATGCAGGCTGAATCATCTGATTATCCGAAAAGAAAGATGATTTCGTTGTTCAAAAGGCACGTAAAGCAGTTGGTCCCAGCTTTGATTTACGGGTTTAGTCGTTACAGGAGCCATGTCAGAAGCCTTGGGCGGCTTAATAATTCTGACACCAGGGTTTGTGAGGTAGGTTAACTTCGAAACCGACACGAAAAGTAAGCAGTTTCCACCATGGACCTAGTAATATAATAGTGCAGTCCATGGTTTCCACAGACACAAAAAAAATAACGGGTCAGAGTGTAACGTGGTGCATGCCACCTCGTTGCTTCATCCTCATCTCATTCACCATTTTCGCCTAAATTCGAATATATTCAATTTTGGAATTCAGTCGACAATCATCCGTCATTTCATTCATTTTTTTATTCACTTTTGGTTTACCCCTCGGCCATGTCGGCCGAGTTCTAAATTCTCCGTGATTTCCCTGTTATGTTTCCTAGTACTCTATTTTCATTAAACCTTGTCGACAAGTTCACCACCAGTGTTTCTACTTTCCTTCGTGTTATCTATCTTCTTGTGCGCGCTCGCTGGCTCGCCCAGGACCTGGCGAGCCGCGGGTGCCACAAGAGTATTAAATTAAGATTTATCAAATCAAATCAAATTCATTTAAAATTAGCAGGCCGCACGCTTTTTGCGATATTATACCGTATTAAAAATATATATCACAGTACAGCCTTTTATATAGGTATCTCTATGCAATAAAACAGGTCAATCTGTTGGTTAATTTTAGAGAATGAAAGACAAAGAAACTAACATAATTTCGCATTTGTAAGATTAGCATGAATAGGTGTTTTAAAACACTGAAGTTTCCTGTTCGTTCTACTTTAGTGGGAGCTAGAGCCTCTTGAGGTATAAATCAGCTGTAGGCTTACTACGTAAGAAGCGACAAGCTCGAGAAGCTGTCAAACGCGACATATTGACAGAAATACTATGGCTCTAATGTCACTATATCGCGTTTGACAGCTTTACGTAGTAAACCTACTGATGATAATATTGTACGCTAGTACGAAACCCTTCCTGTAGGAATCCGACTTTTATACGGCAAAAACTGTTGAACTTCAGTCTAATAAACCATCGTCGTGTGAAAATTTGTTTAAACTTTTTACTCGTTCAAAAACATTTTGTTACAGATTCAATGGAATTTAATTTATGAAATTGCGAGTTTTCCTACGTTTTCCAGCAAAAGCGTCCGTAGTTGCTCAAAATAAGAAGTAGAGCGATGTAAGAGGAAACAAATAAGCTGAGGGTGGGGGTAATGAAAATAGTTGTACGTTGGGCGGGGTAATATGAGAGAGCTTTGACGATCAAGTTTAGTATTACAAAAATAAATTATTACTACTACTTAGCGTGTGGGTTTATAATAGTAATAATAAAAAGTTTATTGCATTACAAAAATACACACATGGACAGTCGGACATGTCAAAAAATTATCACCAAATCAAACAAAATAAATTACCCTTCACAAACAGAAAAATGCACATGTGTGTGCTGCAATGCAGAAAGATCAAGGCTCAGCGATATACTTGCCCAGGAGGCAGCACTGATTTTCAGCCCTCACTCAGTTTTTCATTACCCCCACCCTCAGGGGTTTCGAGGTTAACCTACCTCACAAACCCCGGTGTCAGAATCATCGAGACGCCTATGGCTTCTCACATGGCTCATGTAACGACTACATCCGTAGATAGCAACCGGGACCAACGGCTTTACGTGCCTTCCGAAACATGGTATCCTTTCTTTTCGGACAATCAGGTGATTCAGCCCGCAATGTCCTAACCAAACCCGGCGGGGACTCGTCGAACTAACTGATATTGTTTGTTCGACGAGTCCCCGCCGGGATTCGAATCTGAAACCTCCGTAACGTGAGGCGAGTATTTGACCACTTGACGACAGAGGCTGTTAACAATACATTTATACTTAATATGGATTCGCATTTGACTAGTTCTTTGAGCACCCTCAAAACGTGGTCACAACGTCTTAATTCCTAAACTATCGACCATACTGTGTTGGAACTAAATATAGGTGATTCCTCATATAATTATGCGTACGATTTTAACATAAAACATATAAAATCATGTATAATATTTTGAAAAATAATATTTCAACATCGAAAACGGGATCAAAATAGTCGTTCTTCGCAAGTCACACTTGGTTCGCGCTCAAGGTAATCCTTGATAAGTTTTGCATTTAATACGTAATCGTATAATTTATTACATGGAATGAATAGTTTTTTAACTAGGCACATATTTATAAAAGAATATTCATTCTATCTCTTTGTTTCGAAAAATTATATTATATAACATCTCTGTCACACGATTTCGCTGGTTTCGTGAGCGCTCAATGAAACTACACCTACCTTCCAAGAACGCAAACTTGTCGTTGCAAATTTTAGCTTGCAGACACTTGGTAGTGACCCAGCATCAGTGGAGGACACCAGTGTACTCATCGCTTCAAAACTAAATAAATACGAGGTAAGTTATTCTTCGAATATTTTCAAGTTGGGCTGGTCATGTAACTTTCATGCGCATATGTAGAAAGATATATTATGTTATTATCCAAAAATTCTTTTTCAGAAAAAGAAGATAGATCGAGCGAGTTTATTGTTATGTACTTCATTTGTAAACTTACTTATTACTTTTATCATAATTCTCAAAAATGTGTTATTTTTGTAACTTTCGTGGCCCAATTTTCGTGGACATTTGACCATGAAAGTTACTTGATGCACCACGAAAGTTACAAATGTCCATTAAATACTCTTTATTTCTTGTGATGCAGTAATTGCATTTGCCCCTAATTATACCGAAAGCTAGAAATAAAATATTCTAGCACGTTTGATGTGTTCTTTTCTATGTAATATGTAATTCTGTTTAAATGCTCTCTCGTAGCTAATTTCATAATTTAGTCAGCACAAAAGTCAGTTTTTTAATATTATTGAATGAGTAAAAACTTTCAAAGTCAACTTCAATAAAATTTACTGTAAAATTTTGTTTTCAGATTACTTTCGAACGGAAACTATGCCATCACAGAGTTCAGAGGAGCGGCGGGAGGAGAAATATGCAATATCTCTGTTATTTATTCATTGATTTACATTTAGTAAAAACTGTACACATTGTTTTTAGGGCTTTTTTAATTTACATCTATTTATATTAAGATTGAATTATAAAAAAAAATCGCCACGAAGGTTACGCGGAGAATGTTTTCTGAAGAACTACTCATTTGTTCACATTTGTCTCATCAGATATAAATTGATACAAAATTCCATATTTTTTTATAAATTTGTGTTAGGTGATAATGTCCAGAATGCCAGCGTAGTGGTTCGTACCGCGTGTCTCTCATTCGGGGGACACAGATTCTAATCCCGATAAGTATGTATTGATTTATTTTCAATTTAAAAAAATATATGTGCGTTTATTCAACGCTTTTACGGTAAAAGTAAACATCATAAGGAAACTCATAGTTTTAAAAACACTTGTACTTGTTTCACGTAATATTTAATGGGAAAATCCCAACCAGTTTCACACACATTGAGCATCATCAGAGGTCTATTTTATTTTAACATTCAATCATACATAACACACTCTAATTTTACAATAATACAATTAATAAAAAAAACAATAAAAACTCATCCAAAGTGATGCACAATAAAATTATACAATAGAATTAATATTAGCGTTAACTACATACCATTGTCAAATAAACTTACTGTAAACCCACACAATAATGGAAATCTATATCAAAATCGCCCCGAAGCAAACTAGTATCAGTACAGTACATCAACTGTATGAGGGCCAAGTCTTCACCACGATTCCATTTAACATTCATCAAACATCTCCTCGGCTCTCTATATACGCTGGTTTGGGAACTTGGCCCGCCTCAGGCCCGCTTAGTTTGGGAATAGTGTTGCCAGAGGGCTATTGCACAAATGCGAGAAGTTCTAGAACGTGTCAAATCACTAGGATTTTCGAACTGCGGTACTACTACATTAAAAGTTTGTAATAAATACAGTGTGGATGTAAGTGACTGCTCAGCAGAAACTAAAGGGACATGTTCAATCAACGGTTTTGAGTAACTTTCCCAAAGATCTTCTTGAAAGCGAAAAAAATATTCGATGCAAAATTGTAATTTTAATTTGATTTTTTTTTATGGTGAAGCAATTTTTTTAGATAAAACATTCTTTGGGAGAGTTGGTCAGATACATTTGACGTTTATTTGCTAAGCGGTCACTTATACTGTGTATATGTATACTCGTAGTAGATGTTTTCTTAATTTTATTCATAAAATTTTATTAAACAAAATTTTGCGCTGATATATTGAAACAGAACGATCTTCAGACGATTATAATTTATAACAAGTTAATCAATACCTAATAAATTATCTTATTTCCTGATTCTGCACAAGAAGAAATTAATTGTATTTTTTGTTTTGATATTCTTTATTTTTGTAAACATCATGAAAATCCTAATTCATTTGAAAATCTAAATTTTCAACTGGCTTTATTTAATTTGTGTTCAGGTTCGAATGTGGACATTTTCAGTAAGTGAACTGGCAACATTCTTGGTAAGAAACTTGCACCAAACTTCCGCCGCTTGTTTGCAAGGTCAACTTTACTTACTGCCAAAAATCAAACTCCGTAAATCAAACTAAAATGGGACTTTAGAATTTAGCAACTTTCTCAATTTAATTTGGCTGTGATATTATTTTAGCAGAATTTGTGAGACTGTAACTTTATGAGACTGCCCAATCCCACGGCTGGAAGATTGCCATTTATGAAAAATATTACTTGTTGCGCGTTTTTGATGAAATAACTCTTTTTGTATGTGTCTTACGAGGTGACTAAAGGAATTGCCCAGGGAACGAGCAACAGCGTTCAACTGTACTATCAATCACTAACAACTGCGGTCCCCAATCCGCCTGACAAGCGTAGGTAGGGATTGTGGCCACATCCTATGAAGAGGATTCTAGTAATATACTGTCATATAGTATCGAAGATCATCATCCTCATCAGATTTGAAATGTTTTCCTTGTAAAAAGTTATCCAAATTTTGAAAAAAGTGGTAATCGATTGGGGCAAGATCTGCGTCACCCACCATACTCTCCAGATCTTGCCCCAATCGATTACCACTTTTTTCAAAATTTGGATAACTTTTTACAAGGAAAAAATTTCAAATCTGATGAGGCAGTCAAAACCGCCTTCAAACAGTTCATAGACTCTCGCTCCCAGGATTTTTTTTCCAAAGGTATCAATGATCTGCCTATAAAATGGCGGAAGTGTATCGATAACAACGGCGCATACTTCGATTGATTAAATAATAATTTCATTAAAAAAAAACTTGTTTCACTTTTTTGATACTGAACGGCAATTTCATATGTAAGGACCTAATATGTTTTTCTTTTTCTCTTGCACACTATAATACTTTTTGAAAATCGTTCCGTACATTCTCTTCTCCTGTATGTACAAATATTATGTAAAATGAAAACTTTGCATACAATTATATTCAAACCGATATCGCATAGCCTCTTTTAGATTGTTTGTTTTTTTTGTTGCTTAAACTTGTATGTTTATATCATGTATGTTTATTGTATTGTAGGTATTTTATATATTATGTAGGTTTATTCATATCTATATATTTTTTATATATGTTATTTATATATGTAGGTAGTACATGTAAATATTTATTTTAAAGTATGTAGTATGTAATTAGTAAGTATAGTATGTTAAACATTTCTCTTAGGTAGTTTATATTGTTTGCTCAGACCCGACTCACTTTTTTATTTCCTCACCCTAAGGTTGCCTGGTAGAAATTGCTACTCAGCAATAAGGCCGCCTACATGTACACTTTCGTTCTTGTTTTTTGTGAATTTACTGATTGTATTATTTCTAGTGTGCAATAAAGTATATTCTATTCTATTCTATTCTATTCTATTCTATTCTATTCTATTCTATTCTATTCTATTCTATTCTATTCTATTCTATTCTATTCTATTCTATTCTATTCTATTCTATTCTATTCTATTCTATTCTATTCTATTCTATTCTATTCTATTCTATTCTATTCTTGTACATTCGTTTGAGACGAGAGCCGGTCTTGGTTTGAGCAAAACTTTAACTTCTTATATGATTTTTTAAGAAACTTGATGAATAAAATATATTTGAATTTTGAATTTTACTTATTCCAGTTTGATATAACTACATACTTTATTAACTTCGTTCTAGCAGAAGTGACGTCTGTAGAGACCGTTTTTAATATCAAGTTTCATATTAGTTTTCGTATTTATTCCGCAAGCGTGTAACCGAACCAACCACATAGAAGATGCGTTCCTAATATAAAATATGTATTAAACTAAAAACAAATTCTTTTATAGTTTCTAAATTTGAATATATTTTTCTACAATACATACAGGAAACAGAAATAGGCCGCAGTATTTTTTACAACTTTTGCTCTATTTTTTTTTTCGTTATTTTACGTTTACCCATTTACGTATTCGCTGGCGATTTGTGCCTGCCCTAAATCAGTGAGAATACCTAGTCATTAGTAATGACTAATGAGTCATTAGTCATTTATTTATTGCACGATGTGGTTACATTAATAATAATCACTACATAGTATAAAACAAAGTCGCTTTTTCTGTCCCTATGTCCCTCCCTTTGTACGCTTAAATCTTTAAAACTACGCAACGGATTTTGATGCGGTTTTTTTTAATAGATAGAGTGATTCAAGAGGAAGGTTTATATGTATAATACATGCATAATATGCTTAAAGATAACCCACAATAACCATTTTCCCGTGCGGAGCCGGGGCGGGTCGCTAGTAATAAATATGTGGGACATCTCACACACGGCACGGCCATTCTGACCCCAAACTAGGCAAAGCCTGTACTATGGGTGTCAAACAGCTGATATACATACATATATAAATATACAACATCCAGACACAAGGCAAACAGAAGTGCTCATCACACGAATGTTTGCCCTGGGCGGGATTCGAACCCGCGACCCTGTGCTCAGTAGGCAGGCGTACTACCAACTAGGCTACGGGGCCGTATTAAGATGTACAGACATAGACCTAGGCCTAGTGTAGATTAGTCAACGTCACATACTAGTTTTGAATTTATTCGCATCTATGTGCAGGTTCCCTCACGATGTTTTTCTTCACAGAAAGAGAAAATAAACGTATAATAATATGAAAACGCTTACTAACAACATTATTATACTTTTACTTATATTTTTTACCATTAATTGGCTGGTTTTTATGATTACACAAAAACATTGAATACCCTGTAAATGTTTCGATTAATGTATATTGTAGTCTAGGTGTTCAATCTAACGGACTAACTCTGATTTTAAATTGAAAAACATCTGTTCCTAAACTCATATCAAGACCATGGTACTCGTAAAAGAATGGGAAATTAAAGAGTTGGTGGATATTTTATTCAAATGGGGTCTTTTTGGTGCGGAGCAGCGGTCGCGTGGTACAGCGCTCGGCACTTCGGCACGTGACCGACGGTGGCTAGCTAGCTCACACATCTCATTTGTACTGGAAGAGACTTACAAAAGATTCTTCCAGGGCTTGAAACCGGTATTTTGAAAACCCCTAAATATAGGGTTTTAACCAGGTACAATGCATTACGGTTTTTGAAAGCTACATACTCGGAGTGAAATGTCGTTTTGACGCCGCTGATAAAAACCAGGTTAATTCCGCATGCTTAGCGAGCGGAATTAACCCGAAGAAGAGCGAAGTTGAATGAGGCAATATGCAAATATTGCCTCATTCAACTCATTCCTCTATATTAGGCGGGGTGAGCGAAATTTTTAGTTCTCTAACCGGTAAATAAAAATAAATAAAAAAAACCGTAATCATTTTGCTCTTGGAGCAAAACCAGAAAAAAAATGGTTTCAGTAGAAACCGTAACGATAACGCTATCTTCCGCAATGTATGAAGATGCGAAATACCAGGTTTGAAATTTTCTTCAAAGCTTCTTCTTTTCGAGTCAACAGCAAACTCAGATAGTCTCACTCAACCCAAAAACCAGCTAGCTACACGAATAGCGTCGTCAGTAGCCTTCATCAAGTGTTAGTGACGGGACAAGAAAGGATGCTAATGAGATGGTCTTTTTTTCTGGTGAATCATACCATACCTACATTCCAAGTTAGAATCCTCTATGAATCCACATAGGTTCCAGTTCAACTTATGGGCCATAAGTTTAGTATCCTTCGGGGTTAGTAACCTTTAATATTTTAAAGACTAACGGCATTTTTTATTTTGATAAATTAACTATGAGGTAAACTGTTTTAGAAATGTTACATAGGAATTTCAAGTTTTAGCTATATGAATGATGATTTGTGATATATTTGTGTTTGATGATATGAATGATTTTAAGCTTTCGGTATTTTGAATTTAAGTGAAACAACCCGTAGGTATTTAGATTTTAGGTATTTTGAACGTAGGTTCTTTTAAGTTAGCTTTTTTAAATTTAGACATTGTAATACGTACCCATATTCTATCTATCTTTCACGCCGCATTTTGAAATTTACTATTAGTGGGTATTTCCATATCTCTAAATCTTGGTACAAATGTTTTATTCTTGCGAGTAGAGCGGAGCGGGCCGAGCTACGAATTACTTACTCGCGAAATTGTAACGTTGGCTTGTTGCAAGTAATGGACGTCCAATACATGCGAGGAAAAACTAAACCTGCCCGGTCCGGGACTCCAGTAATTGAGTTTTCAAGTTAACTGTACCTATTGGTATTTTTTTAACCGACTGCGTGAAATAGAACAGCGTTTTTGTTTTTCTTTGTCATGCCCGCCTAGATTCCGGTTAAAACTCTTCCTCTGTAGCTTGTAGGGGTATGTTTTTTGCAGGATGGTTTTTAGAAATGTCTATTATTTATCTCCTGGAATGGAAAAACTAAAACAGCAGCGTTCAGTCTAATTTACACACGCGTTTATTGGCTACTCGTACTCCTGTGGGAAATAAATGCTGATGTCAATTCCCTGGATATCTTCTCTCCATAATCATAAAATGACAAAACCGAATATCGAAAACGGTAATGAAATGCGTTTTTCTTTTCTCAGACGAGCAGTTAAACCACCAATAAAACGTCGCAAGCTCCCCTAACTTTTCTCAAAATAAGCGCAATATGAAAGGTGCTAGCGGCCATTATTAAATGGAACAGCAACGTACTATAAAAGACACCTGCGGTCTCATAAAAAACTCCCGATATTGCAGGAAGTTGCTTCGCAGTTCATTGCGTTGCGCAAATCGGTGTATTACTTGCAACTTTTATACTTATCGAGGTAAAGGCCATAATCACTGCATAGTATAAAACGAAGTCGCTTTCTCTGTCCCTATGTCCCTATATCCCTATGTATGCTTAAATCTTTAAAACTACGCAACGGATATTGATTCGGTTTTTTAATAGATAGATTGATTCAAGAGGAAGGTTTATATGTATAATACATGCTTAATATACTTAAAGATAACCCACAATAACCATTTTCCCGTGCGGAGCCGGGGCGGGTCTCTAGTTATACAACGTTAAATGGTGGCTTAGCAGAAAGATAGCTAGTGAATTTTAACAACTTTTCGAAAGAAAAAGCATGTGACTTCTCCATATACACTGAGTGTTTAAAATTAGAGAAGAAGGGGAGAGGAGAAGAGAGTTGTTAAAAACGAAAGTTGACAATATTTGCTAAGATACCACATACAACTCGAATATAGAGAATGCTCGTACTGCAATTCTTAATAATGGCATTTTTTTGAGATATAAACTATCAAGAACAGGTATGGATCTCACCATAAACTATATTTTTAAGAAGAAGAACGAGATTGCGAAACCTTGTGGGATTGATTAATCAACATAATTTTTCAATGTTTGTCCTGCGGGATGAATAGGGAAAATATGGGACTATAAAAGATTGTTAGTTAAGAACTGTTGTTGGTGATTACAGGTGAACGCGTTCTGTACCTTCAATTTTTTTTATTGTAGTCATAAACCCTTCGGAGCAAAATGTACAAAACGCAAAATGAACACAGGATGTCATAGTGATAAAGAATACATAGAATTCAAAGAAGGATCGGAGTATGTGCAATAATGTGCATACTATGATAAAATAAATTTTTAGCACAGAAGACTAAGAACAGAAAGTTATCTCCGTACCAACTGGTAGCATCGGTCTGAATGTATGCACGCCGTGTAGGTACGCACTAACACGCACACGCTTGCATTTAGCCCATACTGCCGCCCCCTTATTCCCCCTTATTGTATGCTAGTGTGTGCGTGACAGCGCGTGCCTACACGGCGCGCGGCGGCGCGGACGCACACATTCAAACCGACAGCGGCACGTTTGTATGAAGATAACTTACTGGTTTTACTGTGTTTTTAGTCACTTTTATTTGAATATTTGCACACCAACTGCGTTCGGTAAAATACATTGGAACAAAAATTATACAAACCTAATATCCTTGTATTTATGCAAATAAATATATTTGTCTTTGTTTTGTCATAATTTTATTTCAATCCTATGTAGGTACTGCAATGGTGCTGCTAAATACACAATTGTTTGTTAACTCGCAAAACAAACCGTATCCAAAGATTTGTAAGGGCATAAATAGAGGGTTTGGTATAAAAGCGTTCTTTACGAAGAGTCACCCGCCTGCTGCCGTTGATACCTATTTGAAAGTCCGTGATATTGGCCCGCGCCGCCCGCTGTCGCGTATACTACGATTATCGACACAGTCAATATTTTATAGCTTAAACACATGTGTTTAGCACGAAAGCATGCTTTTTATTGGGCGTGTTTGACAGTGCTGTAGCTATAATTGTAAATATCTGAAACTAGTAAGTTATTTTCAGCCGTCAAAAAGAGTAGCATAATGATTTGAAAGCTCCTATCACATACTTGAAGGCAAACGTGACTGACACTGGCTATTTCAGCCGTTTTAAATTTTGGGAGTAGTGGGTAAGATGGTCTTTTAAAATTGTGTTAACAGTCCGATAGTCAATATTTTTAAAATCAAAATGTATAAACCTATCTTTTCATTGTCTGGAAGCATAAAAATCATGTTCTCTTTTTGTACGAAAGCGTACAGGTTCAGAATGTTCTGAATTAAAAGCACGCTAGTTACTGGATCATTGTGGAGATCCTTTGGGGAGGCCTTTGTCCAGCAGTGGACGTCTACAGGCTGAGATGATGATGATGATGATGAGTTACTAGCATGCTCAAGTATCATATAGGTTAGTAGCATTACACCAATGCTCGCTGCTCTGTCCAACTCCTAGCTAAATAACAGTTTATAACAGCTAAACTGATTCTGTTTGGTATTTTTCTTTTCTTTTAACTGAGTTACTAACGCATTTTCCGTGCAGTTTATTGCAGGTATTTCGTACTTGTTTCCATTTAAAGTTAGCTAAGCTACCTGGATTTCAAATAAAATGTACAGCGAAATGTTTTCATAACTTCTCTCGCGCTGTATTCGCGCTTCAACTTGAGAACTGTTGCATTTAAATACTTTGGACGAAGAGATTTAGAATATATACATACTGAATGTTAAAGGAGGCTTTATGAATGATGGCTTATTTAGCTGTTAGTTGTGCCTTTATTTTTATATTATTTTTGATTTATTTAATGTGAACATTTTTAAAGTGATTTTAAGAAGATTGAGAAAATCATTTACTGTGTACTATTTTTTGTAAGTCATCATCTTGTTTTTTACATTATTTTCAAAAACTTTGTGTTTTTTAATATTTCACATTTGCCCAGTGGATTAAAGTCGTTTGGTCCGTTTTCGTAATTATGATTTCATAATTGACTACGAAAGGGGAATTCTTTTTCACTGTTTCGTAATTCATAATCAAAAAAGAATTGATTTTCTAAGTGTATCCTAAAATGTTTTTACTTGCCATCCATCCATCATGGATTTGTTTTTATTTTACCTCTGTTACTTATGTTACATAAATAAACAATTTATTTAGCAACTGGCAAACAATACGTAGAATGCGCGCCGGAAGACGTAGCGTGGGCAGGCCCCCCACAAGGTGGACCGACGATCTGGTGAGGGTCGCGGGAAGCCGCTGGATGCGGGCAGCGCAGGACCGATCGTCGTGGAGATCTTTGGGGGAGGCCTTTGTCCAGCAGTGGACGTCTTTCGGCTGAAATGATGATGATGATGAAACAATACGTAAAAACAAAAATTATAAAAATATAATGAAGATATTGGATGCTAATGAGAAGAAAATACGTTACGCTATAGTATTAGAATGGGTAAAGAATTTACTAGCTTAAAAATACAGAAATCTCAGAGATCATCTGAAAATCTTATTCAAGACTTTTTTATCGACATTTTCTTAAGAAATAACATCACTAGCGGCAGCGGTCCGCCGGAGGGTCGAACTTGGGAGAGTCTAATAAAATATGTAGATTTGATGAGTTGTCACATTTTTTGCTACAAATCTGAGACTCAATGTTTCCAGCCACTGCCGCCGCTGTCGGCACTTTTATTAAGACTTTAATGACGTGTCCTTGGAACTTTTCAAGGATTTTACTTGCCAGTTCCATTTCGTAGACTTTAGTAGACGTTTAGTAATAATGTTCTCCGTAGCTTGGAGGTAATGTACAAGTTTCAAAGCTGTTGGTTTTAGAATTTATACTTCATTATTACTTAGAGTTTCAGTTTCTTAAAAGCTTCTTTTAGGAAATTAAAAAGAATAGTTCTAGGACTTGTTGACTAAAATGTGATTGCCATGCAGCTTTCTATTGGTGACTTTCTTTTGGTTGAAACTGACGGAAAACAAAAATACATTAGTATCAAACAAGGATGTTGTACGGTAGTACTTATAACATCCTTGGTAGGTAGGTATGAAATCACGTGTCTGTCTATGACAACCGAAAAAAAATTGTCCTTACTCTATGGTACTCGGTGACGCATTAAAGACCATTTCTCTTTGATTTTCATTGACGACATGCAGTTGTTTTATACAATTTCAAATGGCGTAACACAGTGCATCGAAGCGTACGCACTAAGTATGGGTAGTGGGTAGTTGGAGCCTGCATTTGAAGGCCGGCGCAGACGTCGTAAATCGTGCCGCGCCCGTCCACAATATCACATACGTTATATTACACTGTATTACTATGTTATTACAGGTTATAATTGTTTCTTTTGAAAAGTTATATAACGTGGAGAAAATATATAGTACCAGTACCCTAATCAAATCACACACACACACACATATATATATGTGATTAGGGTACTGGTGACATCAAAAATGTTAACGGGTATTTTCGTAAATCTTAAAAGTTCTTTTGAATTTTTCTCTTATGACGGCTTTGATGCTCAAAGTAATTTGAAACGATTCAAATGGTATAGTCGTAATAACCATAGTGTTTCTGATTGATTTGTTTAGTTTTCGTAGCAATTTCGTAGTACTTCGTAGCACATTCGTAGCACCTTTCTTTGGCCGATTTTTTTTTATTTTGACTGGCAGTTTGCTTTATATCGGTTTAATGCAGACGACTGAAGAACTTTTTGGGGATTTTTGTATATACAGGGCGTCCCACGGCTATGCCACATGGTGGGAAAGTACCTTAAATATTGTAGATAGAACATTTTACTAAAAGAAGACATTATTTTATTTCTAAAAACTATTAAAACTGTATTAATACATTTTTTAATAATTAATAATAAAATTTATAAATTTTGTATTCAAAATGTTAAAATTCATAGTCTTCCTTTTATTTCTGACACTATGTTATTTAGCAAAAAATAATCCTTATGATGAAGCCTTTCGATTGTTATGATAAAACTACAGGGTGTTTTTTTTCTCGTGTAGCAGGTTCGATTCCCGGTTCAACCATGTAATTATTAAAAAAAATATGAATGCAGTTTTAATAGTTTTTAGAAATAAAATAATGTCTTCTTTCAGTAAAATGTTCTATCTACAATATTTAAGGTACTTTCCCTCCATGTGGCATAGCCGTGGGACGCCCTGTATAATAATAGATTCTTTATTGTACACAAAAAGCAAAATTATACATTTCATATAAGCGGAAGTATACAAGGGCGAGCTTATCTCTAAGTAGAGATCTCTTCCAGCCAACCCGTAGCAAATGTGATAGAACTATACAGACATTGCAGGGACAAGGCTGTGTACTTTATTGAAAATAGAATAATCGTTTTTTATGGACTTCTTTGACTTGCATCAAGTGCAGCCTCAAGTGCAGTCCAATGGGATACCGTCAAACAAAAGATCAATTTGAGAGAATTTCCCCAGTGTGGTTACCGGCATTCCAGGCTGAATCATCTGAACGGTGATTTCGTGGTTCTATTTATGAACGTAGCCGTAACACGAGCCATATCATAAGCTTTAGTCGCTCAAAAATTCTAAAACCAGGGCAAATGACATGGGTCGATTTACATACAGCTCATATTAAAAAGTAAAATAATAAATATAATAAATAACAGAGATATTTTTAAAAGAAAATTCTTGTCAGAATAATTCTTTAGAAAACTGTGATATATTGCGCTATACTAAAGTTAGTTGACTCTTCCGTCCAGCAAGTCCGCGAGATGTTATTATTGTAACACAATGGCAAGCAGTTTTAATTAAAATGTTATGGCGTTGTTATAAAGCCAGTTAGTTATATAATAAGCCTTTGTATACAATCTTCTCATTTCTCATCATGACTGTGTTTAGCCTTTCAGTTATACATATCTGTAATATAAAAATGAATCGCAAAATGTGTTGGTAAGCGCATAACTCAACAACGCCTGGACCAATCTTACCGTTTCTTTTTTTTAATGTTCGTTGAAGTCCAAGGATGGTTCTTACAGAGCTTTTTTTTTAATACCTCATTCCCACGGAAAATTATTACGCGGGCAGAGCCGCGGGGCGGAAAACTAGTCAATAAATAAGTATGTGGAGATATCATCTGAGTGCCAAGTGCGAGATTTTTACTCACGAAACGCGCTCGATAACTACAACGTAAACGAGCATTTAGTATGGAGAAATTTTAGTTCAGCGAACTGTCTACAGATGGCGTAGTTTCAATTCCATACAAAATCGCGTTTACGCTCTCGCTATCGAGCGCGTTTACTTTGGTTGCAAAACTCGCACTCGGCACTCTGATAACAAAGGCAAAACCTGTACTACGGGTGACAGACGGCTGAAATACTTGCATACGTAGAAAAATACATACTTTTATGAATAAACAACATCCAGACACAAGGAAAACAAAAGTTTTCACCAAACGAATGTTTGCCCTAGACGGGATTCAAACCCGCGACCTTGTGCTTCGAAGGACGGCGTACTATTAACTAGGCTACCGGGCTGTCGAATTTTCGAAAGTTCGAAAAAAAAAAATACTGGCCCTGGGGCGCCCCTCATATTTTGTGTCCATATCATACTAAATTGTAGAATTTGTTTTGTTATACCAAAGAAATTTACCAATTCATATTTACTTACTGTGTTAGTCAAAGAATATATTAATTTCAGTAGTCTTAGTACGTAAGAAAGCGACAGGCTCGAGAAGCTGTCAAACGCGACATATTGACAGGAACTACTATGGCTCTAATGTCACTATGTTGAGTTTCACAGCTTCTTGACCTTGTCGCTTCTTACGTTAGTAAGCGTGCAGTTCATGATGCCACGCGATATTAGTTTATAACAAGCTAACAACATGACCTCCTATGCCATAATCTAATTTCAGTAGGCCTCTCAGCAGCTCCATCGTGCACCACAAAGTAAACTCAAATAATTTAATTTTACGGTTAACTAGATTCCATATCAAAGGATCGCATACTTACGGAGGCGGAGCGGGGCGAATCGATAGTCCAACCACGAAGCTGGTAGGTGTAAAGACTTAAGGTTACTTGGATTAATACCTAATGAGGAAGAGCATCTCTGAGGACTAATTTTGTGACGCGTCTTCCTCAACATTGCTATTATTGCTATTTTCAACGGCATTTATTTAAATCGATATCATAAAATACCAAAATGCACATAAAAAAAATGGTTTGCACTCTAAACCTAACCTATCCAATGTTAAGTGTGCAATCCAGTTATTTTGGTGAGCATTGAGTATTTTTTTGAGACAAGATTTAATATTTCTAACTAACCTGCCAAGCATGAATATGGATACACATCCCTTTCAAAGGATAGATCTAAGTCCAGCATTAAATGCGTAAGATATAGTGGGATTTAGTTGGTATTTTTATTTTTGTACGTGTATCTTCTACGTTGGTGGCCAAGTGGCTAGGGTCGTTGACTTCCACTCCTTCGGAAGTTCGCAGTTTCAAACCCCGGCACTTACCAATGTGCATTCGATTGTCTAATTTATACGTAAGCTTATTCTACGCTCTTACGGTGAAAGAAAATACCGTGAAGAAACCTGCACACACCTGCGAAGTAATTCAAATCACAAATCAAATCAAAATCGTGGGTGGGCTCAAAGGTTGTGTGTGAAGTTGACCAACCTGCACTGGGCCAGCCTGGTAGGCTTCACCCTATTGCAGAGAGGCTCAAGCCCTCGGTGGGGATAGATAATGAGCCGAGTACCTTCTGCATGTAGCTACTCTATGGCACTGGCATCGCGTACCACTCTATCAGCGATTAGTTTTGGTCTAGTGGACACTGCCCCTTGCCCTGCCCATTGCAATGCTACGGAGTATACGACTAGTAATTCCTACCACACAGTGCAGTTACCATTTCCAATCTCGTTACTGCATTCTGAACTTTATCTCTTACGAATGATTTATATGTGTGAATTCGGGATTAAATTGAGTGTTGATAGTCTTTCTTTTTTTTGTTAAATTGATCTATGCTTGAGTCGACCAACGCGTCTAGTTGCGGCTCGAGGGAGCCTCGGACCACGGCCTAGCGCGTTGATATTGAAAAACATCGTAAAGAAGACGACACCTGAGGGGCTCCGTCTCTGATTATCAATTTTGATTTTGGTTATGGCCGCGCCCCCGCTGGCGGGTACGGGCGTTGTTACCTGAAGGGAAGTTGATAGACACAATAGTATGTTTTGAGATATTCGTGATTCTTTTTGTCTTGTGCTTTTGGAGATTAACCTAGCTCACAAACCCTGGTATCAGAACTATTGAGCCGCTTAAGGCTTTTGGCGTGGCTCTTGTGGCGACTACATCCATAGCCAGTGAGCAAACAAAATAGTTTTACGTACTTTGCGAAGAATGGAATTATCTTGCTTTGTGACCTGCAATGCCCTAAAAAAAGTTAGGAAAAAGTCTTGCAAAGTGATATTAGTTCGTCGAGTGCCCCACCGAGATTCGAAACCGGAGCTTTCATATAATGTTACACAAACGTTTTGCCGTTTTTTTACACTGATTTAAATTTTACATCTTTAAATAATGGCATGTCATTAAATTAGTAAAATAATTAAGCAACTGACAAATTCTTCCGCAATTAGAGGTTCTAGTAATTAAAAAATACCTACTACAAATTGGAGAAATGGATTTTACCACAGTGACGAAAGAGGAAAAATTTTAAAAGCCCCTGCTTCTAAACCGTTACTTGATCCTTTCAACAACTAGAGAAGAGCTGATAATCTTCCAATGGCTTTAGATATTTTTTTGGATCATAGCTAAGAACACACTCGATTGACAGCAGTGACACCTTAAAAACAGAAAAAAAACTAGATCAAAATCGGCGCATAGAAGTTTGGGGTCAGATAGCCGTATGTGAGATGTCCCACACATTTATTATTTTATTTATTATAGCTACGATGCCACAGACAGACAGACACACACGTCAAACTTATATACACCCCTCTCTTTTTCGTCGGGGGTTAAAAACTGTATAACCGTAAAATAAAAACAGAAACTAAACCACAAAACGATTGCAAGTACCAGGGCAAGATGAACGACCAGAGCTCTATCCTCATTGCCCGCCACCAACAAAGAATCGGCCGCCGTCCATTATGGTAATGAAACTGACTCCCGTTTGTCTTAAAGTCGTAGCTCAATTTGCAAGGCGGGAGATAAACGCTGTTAAACTGTCGAAGTTCGTGACAAAGCCTGAATAATGCAGATTACACTGAGAAAAATACGGCCGCAGTCAAATCTGCATATTTTATTGAGCCCCAACGGGATTCGCGTCTAACCCCCTGGCCACAGCTTCGCGCGGCGGCGGCGGCGCGGCGCGGCGCGACCTGCGGCGTGAAACTTGCCAACGTTAGTATTGTAACATTTTACACGATATTTACTTCCGCGTTACATGACTCAAAACGTTACTTTTACGTATTTTTAATCTTATTTGTGCTACATTACAGTGTTTTCTAAGTAAAATAAGATAAACGTTACTTTTTGTATGAAAATGGAACTTTTTTTCAATAGTTGGGTAATTTCACGCCTTTAAATCAATTTCTTAATTTCAGTGGTACACTTTTCTAGCAGGTTTTTATATAAAAAAATCAGTTCTCTTATGTTCATTTTGACTGTGGGTCATTGGCAAGCGGCAAGGGAACATTCCGCCGCCGGTCACAGGTCGCGCCGCGCGTCGCTCGAAGCTGTGGCCAGGCCCTTAGACGCCAGCCGGAATCATTCGCTAATACTTTGTAAATTGATTTCGATGGGGATATTCCATTTGTAAACCCCAATCCAGTATGAATTACAATTTGAAATCCGTAGAAATGTACATTTTTGATTCTAATTGAATGCAATAAAGTACTATTTATTTCAACATCGTTTTGGCAGATTGACAAAGGCTTCCCCAATATTCATACTCGACACAAGCCTTTGTGGTGGAGTAGTACAATGCTAGTCTTACATTATGGAGGCTTTAGGTTTGAATCCTGGTGGGGCACAGGACGATGAAATATCACTTTGTGAATTTTCCCCATGTTTTTTTTTTCTCATGCTTGGGTGAAGCTAATTGTCAGAAAAAAAGCAATCGTGGATGTAGTCGTTACAGGAGCCATGTCTTGAGCCATATGCAGTTTGGTAATTCTGACACCAGGGTTTTGACGTAGAATAACTTCAAAACTCAGACGATAAAAATATAAATAAGCAAGTAATCTGAACTATCCTAAAAAATTATGAAAAAAAAAAACTAAACACACCAACTACTTTTTTGCTTTAATACTTTATTGCACATAAAACATATAATGCAGTTAACACAAAGTAAGTAAAAAAGGCTATTAGCGGCCTCATCGCTTTGAGCGATGTCTTACAGGCAGCCTTTCAATTGCACAATTGAATCTTGTAGCCAAATACAGGAAACATTACGAAATGAGTTCGTCAAGTTAAAACAAGGTTTATTACGACTACACAGGATTCAATTTCGGAAGTCAAACTGCGAATTACCACGAACAGAGGTGTATGGCTCTCCCAAGGGAACTGCATGCCTTTGTATCTGGATTGGATCGGGGTATCCCAAACTTACTTTGCTTCCAAAATATAAGAAGGATTCCATTCAATTTGTTTATTTGATTTACAGTTAGACTGTGTGCGAAATATTTTAGCACAATTACTCGTACCATGAAAATAGAAATTGACATAAAATTGAACAAAATGGTAAAACTAATAATATGGGATATGCTGGTTTCTCGATGGACTAGAAGAAAGAATCCAGTTAGAAAAGCCTTTTACGGTGAGCAGAGCTGCGGGGTGAAGAGCTAGTTATTTAATATCTTGAAGTCCACGTAACCTATAAGATCATGAAGGAAAAAAAATTACGCGCTAAGACGCTTTGTAGTTTTGCTTGCGACATGGTTTTATCTACCACACAATTAACCATTTTGTGTTATTTTTTTTATTTTATGACAGAACATCACGACATGCCGTGAACGACAATTTAAAACAAAAGTGTGAATGTGTGTGTGAGTTAAAAATATATCACAGCCGGCACCCATAGTACGTTTTGATTACTACTCCATTTGGGCGCGAAAATTTTTTTCTTCCTTCGTGTTTGAGATGCACTGGCACCGGATAAAGTTGCCAGAGCTTTACTGGCACTCCCAAGCACAAGCGGCAGCCTACACTTAGTTCAAGGCTGCTTAGGAATTTATGTTACACAACCACTGTAGCTTGTAAAAACTTACTTTTCAATGTAGAATACCACTTTTAATCTTTAACTTCTGAAATGACGTCATTTAGTGTTCTGTAGGAGCATATAGTGAATAAAATATTTTTGAATCTTGAATCTTTTAGAATTTTTATTGTAGTTTTCGCTAATAAAAAATTACGAGACACATACTCAAAAAAATTCCAGAACACGTACTTATTTGATTGTAGTTTCTTTATTTCAGAATATCAGCGTTGCAGTAGTAGTGACTGCTACTGCAACATAATGCTGAGTCAGCGCCATTTTGGTTTGTGCGATGCAGGTAGCACGGTGCCGGGTGCACACTATGTGCAACTTAGGGTACCTACACTTATTTGTTTTTTCTGTTCTTTTGTTTTGTTTTCTAAATCTCTGTGTAGGTACCTGCCTTAGTGTATTTTGTATGGTTGTTTAGTTTGTGTGTACGTTACTTTTACTTGGCTTTTGTATTTTTCTTTTGTGCTGCCTGTGTTGTTTTTACAAACCAAATAAAGTTTATTATTATTATTATTATTATTGATCAGGTGTTGACGTAATACACACTCTTTTTTACCCTGTTTGGGGCTCGCAGTCGTTATTAACTTTACAGGCGAGCTTGAGCTGCTTCCCATGAGTGTATTAGGAAAGGTATATTACTACCTTTTACCTATACCAATAGGTAAAGCCTTAAATATACCTACATAGAGCACGCGCATCGCTCCGCTGCCTTTATGTCAAGCGTAAGCAAATTTTGGCAGATTTTGTACGGGCGGTGAAATCAATAACATTTTTATTTTTTGATTTGTTTCTCGAGTCATGTTTGCAACTTATCACTGCACATTTCAAAATGTTCTCCTATTAAATTACTTATTATCACCGGGAAAAATAATCAGCTCCTATAACCATTTGATACTAAACGAACGCGCTGAAGATATTCGGCCTGTTCATATCCGTGCTTACGGTTCATACTCAATTAGGCGTACTCTATCCCTCCCAGATTTTTTTCTATTTATACTCTAAGGGTAAAGCCTTCTGTCCTCAAGCAAGCGACACAAGCGTAGATCAATTAAAAAAATATTTTTTATACACTTCTGCTTGTGAAAAGAAAAACTAAAATCTTGATAAAATATGGATGAGTTTTAAGAATAACATAGTAAATACATAACACACAAATTGCTTATTTAATTTCCATACAAAACAAAAACCATACGATATAACCCGACTAAAACTAGTTGCTCATTCGGAGCGCTTTGAAACATTTGTGCTAAAAGCAATATACAGAAACGGTTGTTACAGAAATATTAGTGTACAGAAGTAAATCTCATTTGTGTGTATAAAAAAATACCGTGATGATGATGATTACCCAATACCCACGAAAAGAAAAAAGGAACACTCAAATTAAATCAAATAAAAATCGTTTACTTCTAACTCTTGGACATTTTAGATCTCTTAGTTACTTATCACTTTAGTACTATCTTGAAGACACAAAATGTATAACTGACTTGAAACAAGTAAGTAATAAACGCCTAGATGACCTTTGAAGCTGAGCGCAATAATTTCATTATCATACCTGCGCACTTTCGAATGGAAGTCAACGGCCCTAGCCACTTGGCCACCGACACTCGCAGTAATTACGTTGTATGTAAAAGCTCTCACTTTTTGGTTATCTTCATAGAATAATTGTATCAATCCAAGTATTCTTATGGTCACCCTACGATATAACCCAGTAATGAGGAAGAACGCTCACCTATATAACTTTCAACATTTAAGATCCGAAATCCATCCGCCTAGCGTGGGGATTTGTTTGTAGAACAGCAGTAAGTAAATGTAATGTAAAAAAAATTGCCAGGTTCGTGTGAAAAGCGGTTAAGCGGTAAATGTTCGAAAGCACGAAACTTATGCTACATGACATTCAGTAGGCCTACTATGTAAGTAGCGACAGGCTCGAGAAGCTGTCAAACGCGACATATTGACAGAACTGCTATGGCTCTAATGTCACTATGTCGAGTTTGACAGCTTCTCGAGCCTGTCGCTACTTACATAGTAGGCCTACTGAGATTACTAATGCGCACTAACTATGGAGTTTAACATCTCTATCGTACATTTTCTGTGCAGTTACCTAGACAAAGTATACGTACGCTGAAAGAGGAAATGCTCCTCTTATAGTATAGGTGTACACGTGTGCCTATCTCGCGCCTCGGGGATTAACCAAATGGGTTCCGGCCGATACTTATTTAGGTGTCTACATTTGATTTTACACACCTGCCGTTATGGCCGACCCTGGTAATGTGTTTAGTTCGCTTCATTCGCTTTGAAAACCGAACCGTTTGTAGGATAAATAGTTATATTTATTTAAGAAACTCGATAAAATATGTACTTTTGTTAAATTTTAAGAAAATAGCGAGGCTACGCCCTTAAGTTTCATAATTATGTTGATTTTATGACAAAAGCGTAAATTAAAAAAAAAAGGTTCTCATAAATAAAAGGTTCCGTAATTGCAAAAGATTTAGAACTTTGTATTGAACCAAAATACATATATATTTTCAGGAATTTGTTGCGGTGAAATTTGGGTTTTTGTTAGGATAATGATGATGACAAAAGTCCAAATCCGCCAACAATAGAAGAACCGTTTTATTAGCAACAATAATAAACTCGCGCTTATGTCAAATTTTTGACTACTAGTTACAGATGTCTTATAGACCGCGCTCCGCATAGGCATGCCGGAAGACGTAGCGTGAGCAGGCCCCCCACGAGGTGGACCGATGATCTGGCGGGATCACGGAAAGTCGCTGATACAGGCAGCGAAGAACTGGACTATATGGAGATCTATAGGAAAAGCTTTTGCTGATTACGATGATGATGAAATTCATCTTACCACCATTAACAGGACAAATACGAAGAGGCATATTTCATATAAAGTGTAATATAAAGGTGTCAGGTGCATATGTGTCGTATAACGGTTATAATATCAGCACTTATACGCTTCGAGGGGAGCCGACATATGAATGTTTAAAAGGGGCGGATGGAGGATTTACTAAAGCCTTTAGCTTCTCGATTGCGGTTATTTTGCCTCTTTCAATCGCTCGTATTTGAATTCGGCTTTTCTCAGCTGTATATAAGTGTATACGATGTATTATAATAACCGTTGAAAGGTGTCTTTATTAATGCTAGGTATAGTCACAAGGTTAGATTTTTTACGTTCAATTGGCTTCCTCTTGATATCAGTCTGCACGCTTACTAATTAAGGCAAGACAAGCTCAAGAAGCTATCAAATGCGACACAGTGACATAATAATCATAGTAGATAACAAATGGGGGCTCAGAGAGTCGCCAGCCTGGGAGTGTGGGAAGCCCGACCAGACTCTCGCCCACATTAAACGACTGTGCACTCCACTCATTTCCCGGTGGCATTTCCGAGCTTCATTATCTCACTCCAGTGGCCGAAAATTTACTGAAAATTCTTAGTGTCCATATGGGATCGCATTGACATCACCATACGTTATGATTTTGATGATGAGGAGTAGTTATTTTATTAATTTAGCGAATAAAAAATCTAAATCAAAAGGTTTTCATTCGAAGTAAGATTTACAAAATAATTTTTTGACGTCAAAGCTAAAGAAATCTGGTAAGGGTCGCGGAAAGCCGCTGGATGCGGGCAGCGCGGGACCGATCGTTGTGGAGATCTTTGGGGGAGGCCTTTGTCCAGCAGTGGACGTCTACAGGCTGAAATGATGATGATGATGATAATGAAAGCTAAAGAAATACCAAGGAGCAGACTATCCGTCCATGGTTGGCCGCTCAAATGTGGCGTTTGTCTGTGAAGAAGAACGGCCAGATGAAACTCCACATTATTATCTTATCTAGATTATACATTATATCATAACTTATTTACTTTGCGGAGAAGAATGCTAATGCCAAAGTTCATATAACTGAAGTATTTAGGCTGAATCGGTGTCAGAGCGATTGACTTTTAACTTGTCCGCTTTTGACGAAGGTTGAGCCCTGAATTAGGCCGTTTTGTTACACGACATAAAATAGGGGATTACCATACTTTGTGACTGTGCGACCGTACCAACCCACCTATCCATTATGTTTTGCGTGTAAAGGATGGCTTTCCGAGTTAATTAGGTTACTTTGTTTATTATTACTTGTCTTTCTTTGGTTTTATTTATTAAAACACCAATGTGTTTTAAGATCACAGTAGGTATACATTTTTCTTTCTTTTTTGAATATACCTATGCTTGAGTCGAAAAAGTACGACGAATCAAGCTTCATCGGACTTGTACATAACTTACCGTGCCGTGGCCATTTAAGAAACATGTATTGTCATACCTGCAAAGATATATAAGTTTAAGTGTTAAGTTGATCCACTTGCACTCTTACTAGTACATATCGATCAAAGAATTTTTTTTTTTTCATATTCTTTAAACAAAATTTCATTGATAAATTAAGGACATAAATTCCGGCTTAGAACTAGACCTTCCTCACCTCAACTTTTCCTATGGCAATCATTCTAAGAACAAGCTTTACTCCAGCAGTGAACTGCAATAAGGTAATAGTATTATGAGTAGCCACAACATTCATAAAAGAAAAGCAAACAATACAGCCAGCTCAGCTTGAACTACGAAATTTAAATGAATGCACAGATCCAACTTCCTCCGCCATGTTTTATATCTGTTTGTGTATTAAAAAATATTCGCGAGGAATTCTTTTGAAACGTCTCAGTTTGCGGTTTACTTTTTCTCCTACCAGGGGCGTAGCTAGGTGACCAAGGGCCTTAATCAAAAAAGTTGGGGCCCCAAAGTACGTACATGTAAGTGGCCTTATTGCTAATGGCAGTAATTGCTGTTGTACATATTTTAAAAATATAAAGCATCTTTATCATAAATAATTATAATTTGTTAAATAAATAATAATCATAATTATATGCTGCATAGCAGGTAATTTGCGGCAGGCATACGGTGAAAGAAAACATCGTAAGAAATATTATATTGTTATATCTACCGTGAAATTCGTCTGGTTGTTTATTCGCGACATAGTGGTACATCGTACACAGCAGAGTACCGTAAATCTAGAGAGGGAATTACTCAAGGTCGTAGAAATTTAACTTATTTCAATAAGAAACCTCTTCATGAAAACACGACTAGCTAACCAGCTAGTCATGTTTTCGGGTCATCTGAGATTGGTGGCTCGAAACCTATTTAATTTAGATCCTGAAGGTGATAGAAATTGTCACTAGTTCATTATGAGGTTTGTTAGTCAGGCATTGAGAGCCTCCAAGTTTGGGTCCCCGGGCCCCTTGGTAGCTACGGCTCTGTCTTCTACCCACATTTCTTTATCTTGGGAATCTCAAAGGGCGTCTCTGGGATGCTCAGGGGTACTCATTTATCTGATTATTTTTCTTGTGAGACAGCAAGAGGCTTATCGTTAGAAAAAAGACTGCGGTCATAGTAATTGCGTCATGATATAAACTCCTATTATTAGAGTTAAAGTAACCTAGAATCATGATAAATAGTGCGTTAGACTACAGTCGCTAGGTTGTTATTCTATATAAACTTTTATTTTATCTTATGCTATCATAGCTAAAGAATAGTGGTAAATTTTATTATTGTAAATAAATCTAAGGGCACGAAAGATATATCGTTATACTTCCTTATATTAGGCTAGGGTCATTCACCAGCTGTTAATTGTATAAATCCTTTCAGTATTTTCTAAGCCGTCACTTACATCCTGTATATAAGTCAGCTTTAAATGTGTTGCTTTGTCGGAGAGAAATACAAGCAATAAACAAATATTAGAAATATTTACCCCAAAAGATGATAAATAATATAAAGTTTATAAGTACAATGTATTATGTTTTGGGTAATGTGAGGCTAAGCCTTAAGAGCATGGTCGCCGGTTCACTCGAGCTATTAGCCGAGCAATAAATATCTGGCTACACATTTAGGGGATTCCGACTTAGCTTCGGCGTGATGGAGGTTCAGTAATGCTCTTACAGGATGAAAGTTTTAATTAACTTGGAGGTCATTTTTTAAATGTCTTTTTAATCCCCGACAAAAAAGAGGGGTGTTATAAGTTTGACGTGTGTGTCTGTCTGTGACATCGTAGCTCCTTGAAGAATGCGCCGATTTTAATGTAGTTTTTTTTTGTTTGCAAGGTGTTACAATCGAGAGTGTTCTTAGCTATGATACAATTAAATATCTTCAGCCATTTAAAGATTATCAGCTCATTTCTAGTTATTGAAAGGATCAAGTAACGGTTTTGTGGCAGGTTTTATAATTTTTAATTTAATGTTATTAATAAATAGATTGCCTTTGAATCTTTAGTTGGAAAGCCGGCTGGTTACACCTGCCAACAAGTACTTACAGTATCGAGCCTATTTTAATAAAAAAAATATCAAATAAAATAGCGTCGATGGCCAGGTGGCAAGTACCGTTGACTTCCATTCGGATGTTTGCGGGTACAAGCGTACGTATCAATGTAGTTTTGATTTTCGAAGCCAATTACCCATATATTTATTCAACGGTTTTACGGTGAAGGAAAACATCATCTCGAGGAAACATGCTCACACCTGCGAAGTAAATCTAAGGTTGTGTGTGAAGTATATCAATCCGCACTGGACCAGCGTAGTCGACTAATATAAGACCTATTCACCTTGATATTAGAGTAGGAACGAAGCCCTCGTTAGGGACATCACTACATAGTATAAAATAAAGTCGCTTTCTCTGTCCCTATGTCCCTCCCTTTGTACGCTTAAATCTTTAAAACTACGCAACGGATTTTGATGCGGTTTTTTTTAATAGATAGAGTGATTCAAGAGGAAGGTTTATATGTATAATACATGCATAATATACTGAAGGATAACCCACAATAACCATTTTCCCGTGCGGAGCCGGGGCGGGTCGCTAGTATTATATAAGCTATAAACGACAAAATTCATGATGTATAATTATACAATCTTTGTCATCTATACCAATCATCCTATTCAATGTATAAATAAACAAAAATTTCAATACAGAAATGTAAACGAAAAAAGAACCTGTTTATCATTTCCCCAAGAAAAGTGGATTTCCTCAACAATAACGTGTGAATTGTATTCCCCATCAGCATAACAATAAGACCGCTGTCCCGCCACAAAGTTGGCCTAATCTGAGCGCGTAGATCACTGAGATTGTCGGGAGATTCCGTGCCGATTAACCGTATTCATGGCGTTTTGCGTTTTGACGTCCGTCAGAAGCAACAGGGCTGCGATTGGAGGGTAGGAAGGCACATGCGCGAGGGACTGAGAGGGGTAAGAGGGGGGTCTCAGCCTCCACGCTCGCTCATAACGAGGCGCCGGTACCCGCGGTTCGCGCTCGCTCGCTACAATTTCGAGCGCTCCCCAAAAAGTTGTGATCCCATCGCTGTCTCACTCTCTCCTTGTGGTCACCGTTCACCGTCACCATGGGGTAAGTTTATGTTATGTTTTTTTTTTAAAAAAGAGTTCTATTGTCAAGTTTGGTTCCGGCACGTCCATTCTTGGAATAGTTTAGGTTATAAGTTGGAAAGTTTACTTGCTTAACTATTCCTCATTAATAATTTCAAATTTCGAAAGAAAAATTTGTTTCCTCCTTTTTGTTCTTACTGATTGTTTGTTTTGATTCTATTTTTATGTAACCAGATATAATTTCGTAGAATTTTTTATTGTTTTTGAGTACTGTGTTTAATTTCTTTGTTTGTTTTCTTTCGATTTAATGATGTGTTTGGATTTGGGAGGGAAACTAAACAAAGATATTCGTAATTAGTGAACAGAATTAGCCTTTTTTTAATACAAAGAAAAATAGAACTATAAATTATTCTAAAAAACTAAATAATGCAGAAAGATGCAATAAAAGTTACATATTTTTTCGGTAAAGTTAACTTTATATTAGCTTTAGTAGAAGTAAGCTTAGGCAGCAATCAGCTTTCATTTGATTTGTTGTAGCGTAGCCAGCGCGCCGTGTTTTAAAAATAAAGTATACGGTTTATTTCACACTGAGAAAGGTCCTTACCAACAAGAGGTCAGAGTGTTCATTGCAAAAATACTTGGTCAAATAACGTCAAACGATGAGTCTGGTTTTAGCTTTCCAGTTATGGAATTTCAACACAAATGCTTGTAGGTACATACTTTTTGGACTTGAACGAAAGGCGCGCATCATTATCATAATATTCATAATAAAGAAACAAGCGCCATATTCTAATTCCTAATTACAAATATTTTTACTTGGTTTTTCGCAACAATCCAACCACGTCCCGATCAGAAAATGTTTTATAATTTGTACGAAAAATGTTACACTATGTATATTTTATATCTATTACTACCTAACACGAAAATAAAAGGAACAAAATGAAAAAAATAATAATAATGTGATCATTATCCAAAAGGTATACATATTTCCTCCAAACATACATCAGATTACTTCTTCAGAGCAACATTCTGATAACTAAAATATGATAGATAAGGCTATTATTAAATCATGCAAACAGTCCCTATTATCTTAAACTCAAACTATCCAGCAGCTTCAACTTTCAATGTTATGGAAATAACTACTTATATACAAGACAACGAAAATACTCATAATAATACGCCTATAAAATCGAGCAAAGGGCCTATTATGGTAAATTTACGCAGTAGCGTTTGTTCATTGTACTCGTCCACAATAGATCTGTCAATGTTTCACTCTGAGAATGAACAAAAACTGTCCATTTTGTGTAGGTACATTCAATACGGACGATAACGTTTTTGACAAGTATTCTTTTTTTTTTAACGGGGCGTGAATAAGCTTTACTTATACAGCCTACATAAACATAAATATAGGGTGTAAGTGACAAGTTTCATTTTTTATCTACACTTTTCCATACCAAAAGCACAGAATACCAAATAGTAGTCCGTTGCCTGGTAGAGGTAGAGGTTTGGAAGAGGCTATTTAGCCTATGAGGGTTGACTACAATAGATTCACCATGGGTCGCAGTGGTCTTGGGTACTTGGTGCCCTTCCCTCTCCATCCAAATCATATCATAACTATGCCTGGTAGAAATTACTACTCAATAGTTTTAAGAAACTTAAAAAAAAAAAGTTTTTTAGGAAACGTAAAAGAAAGTCGACGTCGAAAAGTGATTTGTAAAATCTTACTTCGAATAAAACATATTTCATTTTATTTCATTTCAAAGCGACACAGGAAAGTTGACTCACAGGGAGAGTCTTTTGGTTAATATTTAATTGGGGTTCCCTGATCATCTGGCTTTCAGGTCTTCTCAACACATGTACCAACTTAGATACAAGAAGAAAATTAGAAAGAAGAGAGAAGCTGCCACCTGTTAAAAAATAATTACTCGCGAAGTATACTCATTTTCGAAAATCCTAAGTTCGTGTTCTATAGGATATAGATCCCTAATTCTGTATTTATTAAAGTTTACTTTAGTTACAGATAGAAAAGTTGCTAAAACGGCCACTTTTAGAAAATTTTCTATCTATAATTACATCGAACTCAAACTAACAGAGTCGATGGCTTCTTAAAAACACCAACTGACATATGCTTATAATGATTTTTGAAAAACTTTTCCTATTTATTTTTTAACGGAGGACAGCGCCACTATCAATCAGGGAGGCCTCTTAAGTAACATTTTATACATTTGAGTACCCTGAATAAGCAAAGCCTGGGACGTAATATACATAATAAAATATGTAAGAAGAATACTTAAGTAGAATTGGGTAGGCTCAATTCCTACCCAATTCTACGTAAGTATTCTACATACGACATATTTATTGAACGTACGCTCCGAGTGTTATGAAATACTAATTAACCTATTTTAAAGTAGGACTGGTTACCGAAAGATCTAAATTTGGTATAAAATAGTAATTTAATTTTAAATTTGCTAAGTAATTAATTACGAATTAACTTTTTTTTTCTTATTTGTGTACTTTGTTAAAGAAATCGTAACTTTTTACACGCTTTATATTAGCTTCACTTGTAAGTAACTATGTATGTAAGAAAATCTTGGAATCTTAATTTGACCCACTTCCCGGTCTTCGATTAGGATGAAATTTTGCACACGCTCTGAGTTCTGATGACAATACATGACTAGCTAAGAAACGTCATTACAAATCCAATATGGCGGCCTCCCCATTATTGTATCTAAAAAAATCTTGGAATCTTAATTTGACCCACTTCCCGGTCTTCGATTAGGATGAAATTTTGCACACGCTCTGAGTTATGATGACAATACATGACTAGCTAAGAAACGTCATTACAAATCCAATATGGCGGCCTTCCCATTATTGTATCTAAAAAAATCTTGGAATCTTAATTTGACCCACTTCCCGGTCTTCGATTAGGATGAAATTTTCTACACGCTCTGAGTTCTGATGACAATACATGACTAGGTAAGAAACGTCATTACAAATCTAATATGGCGGCCTCCATAAGATGGCGAACTGGCTGTTTGAAATCCACCCCCATGATATGGATATCAAATGAAAGGGTTTGCTGTCAGGAATACGAAAAAAAAAGTCACGTGACTTAAATCCAATATGGCGGACGTCCAAGGTGGCGGACAGGAAGCGTGTTTTTTAGTTTTTTAAACTATGTATTATTATATATAAAATTGGATCTACTAATTGAAATTTTAAACTAACAGACAGTATTTTAATTAAAAAAAAATCATAATAAAAGAAAAATCATTGCGAAATCAGAAACCGGCTAAATGCGGACAAAATTCTTACATCGCATCGTAGCTCGTAGATAGTGCTACGCCGTAGCTGTTTACTACGACGCACGTAGCAATAGCTTTAGAAATTGAACAATACCTAACTTGAATGTAAAAAATAAGCTTTTTAAAAAGATATTAATTAACTGAAGGTATTCACAGTCTAGCAGTTAATATGATTAAGGCCTTTTTTCGAATTTTCAAGATTGCCAACTAATTGTAAAAAAAAATGTGCTTTAGAATTTTGATGTAGTTTCGTGTTATTTCGAATAATTTCGACATCTTACTGTTAAAAGTATGTACTGAAACTATTGTAGTAAAAAATAATTGATTTATAAATTAGCCTAAGTACATACTACTGGTTAACACCTATGAGACTAGACTGATCTAAATTTCTTTTATTTTCCTTACCTTCGAAGTAAAGGGATGCGGTTTCGAACCCAGCCTAATACAAAATTTTGTATGACCAGCACTTGAGTTTATATATATATCTGTACATGTATGTATATCAGCTGTCTGACACCCATAGTACAAGCTCTGCCTAGCTTGTAGTCAAATGGCCGTGTGTGAGATGTCCTACATATTTTATATTATTATTCACAAGCTTTACGGTGTGGCTTCGCCGGCGTTAATAGTATTTCCCGTAGGAATAAGGCAAGGCACACACACACACACACACACACACACACACACACACACACACACACACACAAATATACAAATGTTTCCTCTTTATATGATTAGTATGATAGTATAAGTGTGGTGTGGGGAGTATGAATTTATAACAAATTAATAGTAGATACTACTAGTATCGGATATTTTATAGATATTAAATTGGAAGTTATTAAAAAACTTGAACGGAAGTTATTGGAAATAAAACTAATCAACATTATACTGGCCGGTCGAGTGGATGAAAATCAGTTTTTTATTTCGCTTTATCGGAGGAAGGAAAAACGCGTTATTTATTGTAGTACTTATTGGAATCAGATTATGAATACATTTATTAGTTGTTCATCCACAATCACGTCTGGGACGTTTATTAAACCTTCCAATAGAGTTTTGTTTGATTTTTCATTTCAAAGCTCACTTACTATATTACTAAGACAGACAGAAAATTACACGCAATTTTTGAATTAAATGTAATTAACAAATCACCATTATCACTTCAGTCAGATTCCGTGCATAACTCTTATTATTTATAATTCAAGAAATATCATTAAAACAACAATAATGAAATTACATATAAACCGAAAGCCTAATGAAATATTGATTAGATAAAACTGTTCAGTTAAAACTGAGCGTATATAGCCCGTTTTAAACATCAAAACTTAAATTAAAATAGGAGTTAAACTACAATTCGTAAGTCTTTTAAAATACATATTTTCATTTTCTAATTCATATTTGTATGCACGCACGCATCCATTTAGTGCATTTAAAAGAAAATAATAGACTGAGAAGAGAATAAACGATGCAACATTGCAATTACGAAGTGTACGGGTTCAAGGATTTCAAATAATGCATTTTTACGGCGGCGGCGGCGGAGGTTACAAGAGGAATGGTGGGCCACATTTAATATTATACCTATTGCTTTCTGCCCCAGGTTCCACTAATATCAATGATTTTCTCATGGAAATCAGATATTTTTCCCTGATTTCAGGTAGTTTATTGCCTTTAAGTATTTTTGGAAAGATATTATTTACAAAAGTATAAATTGCCGTCGTTTTAGAAAAAGTATCTAGCCACTTTGTACTAAAATTATGAATATGGGTTTATTATAATCATAGTGTTTTCATAAATCTTTTAAATAAAAATATGTCTGTGTGCGTAGAAAAAACATCATGTAGTTTTTTTCTATTACAATAAAATGGCAATACAATACAAATATTCTAATACTATAAAGCTTTTGTTTGTTCATTTCTTCCGTAAGACCATTAAACTAAGATCACCACGAACTATTTATTTAGCTTGCTAATTACTTGCTTGCAGCTATTTATACAGCGAACGGTACACCACTGCGCACTAATAGCTGGCTCCGTACCGCGCGGTTATATGTTTGCTTGCTTTGCTATGTGGGGTCATAGATGAATCAATGAAAGGGAGATATAATACATTTTGGTTTTTAGTGACCTAGTTTTGAATTTATCTGAGCTCTGTTTCGCCAAGTAAATAAACTTTATTGCAAACACACAAAGAAACGCGTAGATCACCTGAAATATAAGTTTTCAGTCATGTTGGCAGGTGCCACAATATTTTTCTACGGAAACTAATAGTACCGCTAGTGTTAAGTGACGTTTAAAAGGAAACCGTAAAGATTTAATAAATAATAAGTACTAATGTACCAAAAATTGGCTCGTAATGCCGTCACAGTTACGATATCGTAACAAGAATTTAACGACAATTTTAGAAATATATTAAATTGACAGTCTGTAAAAAAGTCTTGAAACTGAACTAATTTTACTTCACAAAAGTACCCATGAGTTAGGGCATGACAGCATATAAAATGCAAAACCGTAAAGGAAGTGGAGCCCCTATTAATTTCACGACTTTTTAACAGACTATGTTTCGCAACATGTTGTAATTGAATTAAGTACAGCTAATAGTACTGACATCATATTAATTATGTCTCTGACAAATGTCAATTTGGTTAAAATGAATTTCCAAGAAATATCATCCACGCTCTAAGTTTTCTCTCTTTTATGAGTAAAAGAAATAACTTATGGATAGAGTTTCAGTAAAACTGATTAGTGTATTTTCAGGATCATCTATCAAAAAGTAATAATATAATCGCACACCAATTAAATTAAAATGGGAACTATAACTAACTATATATTAGCATAAATTTAATGTTTTTAATTTAAAAATTTACAAATCGAGGTGTATCTAAAAATAATTGATATTGCCACAGAGTCTTCCTTAAAATAAATGTTACTTTAGAAAAATACATTCTCGAAAAAAAAAATGTACTCAAACCACACGAAAATCAGATTATTGAATAGGAGTATTTAAAATAAGAATGTACAATTTGGTTGTAAACAATATTTCCAGGACTAGACGGATATGAACAGTGACTTTTCTGCGGAACCCCAATTACACGAACATAACACGATCTCCAACAGAACCCAATTCCGTCAGACACGTACTAGATCGTCATTTTTTTTCGAAACGCGTGTAAACTGAAACTGGGCAACAATGCTAGTCGTCTGGAACGGGTTTTCATTGTTGCATGGCGTGTGCAAAACGAGAAATGCCGACATGCCTTTATGCCATGCCATATCAATCGTCCAATGTACGCAGAATTGGATTTCTGTGTGTGTTAAGCCAATATTGGTATTGCGGGGAACAAGAAAGAATGGAAAACGCGTTTCCCAGTATTGTAGTTGGGACTTTATGAAATGTTCACATCCTGAGGTAGAAGCAGGTTTTATTTTTTTGGATTTTTTAACCCCGACAAAAAACTTAACACCCCTAGTGTTCTAAGTTTGACTTGTGTGTCTTTCTGTCTGTCTGTCTGAGGAATTGTAGCTCCTAAATAGATGTGCCAATTTTGATCTAGTTCTTTTTGTTTGCAAGGTGTCACAATCGAAAGTGTTCTTAGCTATGCAAAAAAATATCTTCAGCCATTTAAAGATTATCAGCTCATTTATAGTTGTTAATACAACATCCAGACACAAGGCAAACACAAGTGCTCATCACGCGAATGTTTGCCATGGGCGGGATTTGAACCCGCGACCCTGGGCTTTGTAGGCAGGCGTACTACCAACTAAGCTACGGGGTTGTCATAATGTAAGTCTGGCGTACACTTTGTAATAAATTCATTGCATGTAAGTTGGTAGAGCACCTGCGTACTCGTATTACATACATTTTTGTCGAATGGATACCTAATTCTGAATCAGGCCGTAGGTACGTTTGTAATAAAAAAGGCAACTGTTTATTGGCCAAAATTTCTCGCCATTTCTTCTTCTTGAATATTTCTTTAGCAGAGTCAATTCAGCAAGATTGCAGGTTGAGTCATGCACAGCTGTTGCAGCTCGCGCGTGCACAAATCTGCAAGGAGCGCATATAACTGAACTGAAGAGGCAGGCGCTACGATTGTGAGGGCTGTTTTTGGCGTGGCATATTAAAAAAATGCCAATACTACATTTTATGTTATGGTATAAAATATAATAGTTGTAAATACCACGGTAAATATCCCGTTTTAAAAAACAACCGTGAAAGTTTTAAAAAGTATATAATACTTGAAACTTTCTATCCGCGGCTCCGCTAGCGCTTACAGATTTTCCCGTGGGAATGAGAGATTTTGCCTATGTGTTATTTTGAAAAAATGCTATGTTATTGTAAAGTTTCATTAAAATCCATTCGGTAGTTTTTGCGTGAAAGAGTGACCAACATCCACACATCTATCCTCACAAACTTTTGCGTTTAAAATAGGATAGGATTTTGGGTTTTGCGTTGTAGGATAGGATTTTTTTTTAATTGAGCTATGCTTGTGTCGAAAAGGTACGACCAATCAAGCTTCACCGGACTTGCGGGGGAGCGGAAGTAGGATAGGATATGTAATAGGACTCTGCAATTGGAAGTACTGATATGTATGTTAGTCCACGTAATGGGTTAAAAACGGTTTTGTTGGTTCTCGGTGAAAAGATAGATTTCGATACGGTTTTATTTTAGCTTTTAGGATAATTTTACTACTCTATACTAGCATATACTAGTGTTGATGAGGAATGCCTATCTATGATACATAGGCCTATGATAAATCTAGATCTAGACACACTAGTTTGTTACACAGCTATCCACACAGGCTACCTACGGGTTAGCAAACCCTGTTGGACGATTGCGGTGGACGCACATCTGTTTGCATCCGGATGTACCGACAGCAACCGCATACGTTACAATTTTAAATTTTATGCAATTATTATAACAAGCAACGCAAGATCCACATGATGCAATTATATAAACGCAAGAGTTGGTCCGAACCTTGGTTGTCTGGTAGAAATTGCTACCACAGCAATAAAGCGGCCTTTAGTACACTTGTGTTGTTTTTAAATAGTGTTTTTTCTTGTGCTTTGTATGTATAGTAAAGAATATTCTATCCTATTTATTTATAAAATAGGTTTGTGAAAACTTTCTTGGATTAAACATTTCTTGACTTTGGAAAATCTTAGATCAAATTACACCATAAGATCTTTGAAGGAAACTATTTCAGAAACATAAACTCGTATTTACATGGCCATCTTTTATCAGCATAACAAATTTAAAAATAGGGTTCATCTCATATAATTGATTTGTTTCTCGTAGAACTAAACTCCAGCCGCCTGACCCTTACACTATTTATGAATTGATCGTGAATAAAAATGCGTGAAATTTCATTGAAGGTGGACTATTTCCAAAATATTCTAGGTCCATATTAACTTCCTTGTTGACTGTACATACGGCCGCAACCACGCCAAAACATTGCTGCGAATTGGTAGCGTGATTTATTGATCACTTGCATAGTACAAAACGGTGACCTGAAGGTTCGATTCTAGTCTCATTTTCATCATCATTATCATTACAGCTGTAGACAATAATTACCTAAGCATCTCTGTAATACGATCCTAATTTGCCCATATGCGAAATAATTCCATATAGGATTGGATAGAAGTAAAAAGGGTATTTAAAAGTCACACTTTGCGTAGTACGTATTTTTAATATTCACGCAAAGTGGGCCCTAAAAAAACCCAAAAAGATAGTGGTCACAAACATTTACTTGTACTTAGTGTACTTTTACTTTTATTACAATTATTATCTTAATATAAAATAATTAATATCCCCCAGTGCATGCACTTATCTGGATGTCTAAGAACCACCACTAGAAAGCCCACTTTCAACAAAAAAATCGCATCCAAATCGGTTCACCCTTGAGGTATAGTGCTACATACGGATTCAAATGTGTGAAAATCGCGAGAGTTTAAATTGTAATAAAACCTAACGCTATGAGTATTCCTAAAATTTTGAACTATTGCAAAAATGTTCACTGTCATTGCTTCTTTTTTACAATGTTATATGAAATCAAGTATAGTTGCTAGTACAACCCTAACCAGATCGTCAGTCCACCTTTAGAGGTCCTTCCCTGTCAATAAATCAATCAATCAAATCTTTATTTGCTGTCTATGCAGCTGCTTGAGCACGATAGTTATTAGAAAACGTTTTTGCCTTGTAACGGGGTGCTTTGCAATCCATTTCCACCTCATTTTCCATTTCTTTCTCGCCTAAATTCAAAAATTCAATTTTGGAATTCCTTCGTCATTCATGCTTCATATTCGTCAATTTTTCTTCAGGTTGCCCTTTGACTTCCAGCCTTGACGGCCGTATATCTTAAAATGTGTGTAATTTTGTAATGTTTAAGCCGAGTGTATACTCGTTTTGTTTTCCATGTAGATAAAGTAAATATACCAGTGCTGGTCAGTTCCTCGTGTATTTTACTACTAGTGCCTAAGGAAACCTTCAATTTTTTGCCGCTCCTGTCGGCTCGCCAAGGTCCAGCCTTTAAATATTGCAATTTATCAGAAAATATCGGTTAACTTGAATTTTTGTCTGATATGTGTTGGCTTGATGATGATGAAGTGTTGGCTTCTGAATAGTAATTAAGTGTTACTTACTTACTCATTTACTATTTGAAGGTTTTGGGAAATTTCATACAACTGGCAACTTTATTGCTGTAGTAGCAGTTTCTTCCGGGCAACCAGTTTGATGGAAACTAAAACATGAATAAAACGATGATAGTATTGGTATGTACTGTCTGGTAAAAAACCAAACCAAGCTTCCCAAAAATAAACTGCAACAGCTCAAATATAATCAGGTTAAAGAACAAGTTTAAATTCAAAAAGTACATTGTTTCGGTACTACGCTTCGCCATAGCGCCGCGACCCGGCGGAAGTATTCTGATAAAGCCCAGCACAATTCCAACCCAGCTCGGCCGGGCTCTAAGCGATAATAAAGTACGAGTAAGCCCCGAACTCGTTGATAGTGACAGTGCCCGTTTATTTGTTTGTTTATCCGTTTATTCGTAAAAGGTATCCGAGCGTAATCGATACGTATTTCCCTTCTGCAGAATCCCGACCATCTATACGACCTACATCAGGACACAATATGGCGCGAATAAAAGAAAATACTGGGAACAGCGTCTGTTGGTGGCGGGGTCGAATGGAAAGCTCTATTATGTGCTCTAATGTATCTTCAAATGTTTTTCAAGAATGACCCCACGGGCTGTTTGAAAGAACGTGATGAAGGACAAATAGGATTAAAAAAATAAAACAATTATTAATTTATTTATTTATTTTATTATTTATTGCACACAAAAATATGGACAGAAACATACATTTATAAGAATGACACAACAGGCGCAGCTTATTTCACATGAAATGTCTTCCAGCTGGCTTGGAATTATATTTCCGTATACGCGTGAACATGAGCCTCATCCGTGAAATTTAACTGGTTATTTATCCATAACATAGTGGTAGTACTCATGAAACAGAACAATTTTCACGAAGGAACATAGGTTGAAATCTCAAAAATAATTTCCAACTTCACTACATAGTATAAAATAAAGTCGCTTTCTCTGTCCCTATGTCCCTCCCTATGTCCCTCCCTTTGTACGCTTAAATCTTTAAAACTACGCAATGGATTTTGATGCGGTTTTTTTAATAGATAGAGTGATTCAAGAGGAAGGTTTATATGTATAATACATGCATAATATACTGAAGGATAACCCACAATAACCATTTTCCCGTGCGGAGCCGGGGCGGGTCGCTAGTTTCATATAAACTTCAGTCATCGGCCACTTTGTATGACAAGTAGAATTTTAATTTTGAGATTTCAATATATGATCCTTAGGAAAAGTTGTTCAGCTTCATGATTACTACCACTATGTAGCGGATAAACAACCAGTTAAATTTCACGGTGTATAATAACTTGTTTTTTAATACAGGAAATTTAAACTTAGTGATATTAGATCAGTATTAGGAATTAGACCTACCTAAAAGACAATACAGGAAATGACTGTTCACCAATGTAACTAACGAATATTCTCAATTCATCTTTCATGTACTTATGAATATGTATATATATGCATGTATATATGCATTGCAAGGGTGATGACGTAGTCAGTAAACATCTACATGCGGAGAAGAAATAATTACTGTAACAATATTATATAAGTAGGTCTAGGTAGTATTTATCTTCAAAAATAATCCATACAATATTTTATAGTGAAAGAATTATTCATACCAAAAGCGAAATAAATATTTCATAAAAAATAAATATATTTATCGTCACTTGTCGACATGAGCCACCCCAAAATACATTAAAGGCAAAATCCAATATTGAAGCCAATAATTTTTCGGAATGATGGTGATATTTTAACGAGATTTTCATGTTGAGCATTCCAGAACAAAAGGCAGCGAATATATTATGGAGTCTGCTAATAGGTCGAATTCCTTTTGAAGCGACACCGAGTATGTATGGTATTTTCTAATAAAAACTTCAATAAATGTACAGCGCGACGGGTATTAGCGCGCCACGAAATTCCTCCCCGCGTAAATAATAACATAAAGATTTTCCAATACATGTCCCAATAAGGGGCTGGGACAGCCGGCGTGGCTTGACGCGAAGATACGGGGCCACCGACTAACTACGCAACGAGACCACGCTACACACTTAAAAACGTATTCCTGTTAGTCTGAGTTCTGATTCCAGAACTGAATTGAATTTTGCAAAGAGCATAAGCTTGACACACTTTTTGCAAGAAAAAAAAAAATTGTTTTTACTGTATTTGAGACCACCGACTGATAAACCAGAGAGACAGCAGCGCTTGAACTGATATACTTCTCTGGCGCTTTGTTGCACATAATTTTGTTGTTGGTTTCAGAGATGTGTTACCTAAACGTTTTGAATTGAATTGCAAATGAAAAATTTTAATAGTGATTTAGACCGGAATAATATTCCAATGCAAAATATCTTTGAAATGAATTGATGGAAAATTTCTTTGCGCATAGAAACAAAAAAATAATATTTGCTCATGAATTCATAGCCGTTTTTTTACTGAAATACCTACTACTCTGTTAGACAATTTTCTGTAAAAGTTAACTACAATTTCATATTAATTTTATTTTTTACTTGGAAAGCTACTAGAAACAGAGTCTTGTAAGTTATATAGTCCAAACAGCAGCGCAAATATGAACCATACGATTGTACGGGCCGCCCGTTCTCTCCCGAATGTATTCCTATTTACACCACAATTTGATAACGTTAGAAAAACCTTTCCTTTTTATCACCATTTCCATTCAAATATTTCATTCAAAAGGACTGTGAAATGTATCTTTTATATGTTAATATTGTTCGGTTAAAGAATTCAGATATGTGACCTATATTTACTGCGAACGCTCTCTACACTTACCTAGGAATTGGTTATTATCGGATAGCATTGTATTGAAGCTGTTATTCAATATTTTGAGAAATGTATTTTTCCCATTCAGGCCAATATTTATGTATAATATTTCTCTCGGCTATATTTTTCACATTTCTTAAGGAGATTTACCTTTTTTATCAGTCAACGTATAGTTAAATCTTGAATAAATATTTGTAATTACACTATGATATTTAAAATATTATCATTGTTTAAATATTTTATGAACGCAGGACTGTAAGTAAGCTTATTAAAGTAAAATTAAAAAAACTAAAAGGACGGCCGGGCCCAGTTATGACCAACTTTAAAAAAAAACTTTACTCGAAAACGTTAAAAATGTTGGAATACATACTGGCCTACTAAAATGATTACTTTGAGTATGTTTTTTTCCGAGAATTGTTTTCTACTTGTTTACAAGCACTTACCTAACAATATGTTCGTTCAGTATTTACACTTAAACCCTGTACACATTGACGAAACCTTTAAAACATAGGTAAGAAAAGCCGCCGGCCGGAAAGTTTGATTTATTTTAAACTTTATTCATATACAAATAAAGAATATTCTTTGAAATATCAACACACTGACCTCGAATTTCCTTTCGATGTGTTATTATTAGGAGTGTGAAACTTTATGGCTCGGCTCTTACTTTCAGCCATGCAAGCGAAGAAAATGGCGCTGACAGGCTTTCCACGAGTTTTACTTTCAACATGTACCGAACTCTAAGTAATAAGAACATAGGGTACATTACAATGTTGCCAGCTTTTATTTATCTTCAGTTAATTTAAGTGGGGGTGGCAGACGGGATGACTCGTTTACAACAAAATACCATTAACAGTAACAGTAATAGTAATCAGTTCTGCTGTGACCATGATCGATGTAACTCGGTCGACATATCGGTAAGCTCAATTTAAAACGAAATCGTGGAGAAAAGCCATGAAAATGTGTGTTAGTGCAGTTAACAACCGCAAAAATCTAAGAATGTTCAAAATACCATTAAATTTAAAAAATTAAAGCCCCCCGCCACAAAACCGTTACTTGATCCTTTCAACAACTAGAAAAGAGCTGATTATCTTCAAATGGCTGAAGATATTTTCTTAGATCATAGCTATGAACACTCTCGATTATGACACCTTACAAAAAAAAAATCGATCAAAATCGGCGCATCCGTTTACGAGCTACGATGCCACAGACAGACAGACGGACACAGCCAAACCTATAACACTCCTCTTTTTTGTCGAGGGTTAATAAGTGGGCAATGATGCTAAAAATAATAATAATAAATCCATGATGAGAAAATTAATTTGGTTAGTGCTATCACGTTATTGTGTAGTTTCTGACTTCGGATCGGATTAACCCAATATAAATGAGAGTCATAGATACTTACCCGGAAAAATAATTCTGTTCAATATTATTCTCTATTAAATATATTTCTTCTTCTTTGCGGCTCCCACCTCTCTGACATCATAGTATTTAATTTTTTTATTATTTTATCATTGAGGTACTCATTCCTACCCTGAAATCAAGGTGAAACCAAATTCAGACACAACTTTTGCGATACTCGTATTATACATACATTATTTGACTAAAACACAGTCTTACTAATAAACATAGCGTTCAATTTATTTAGTAGCTACGAGCAATGCTGCCAATATTGCAACGAAAATTTTCCCATTTTTGTGCACTACTTAAACGAAAACACTCCAGACACTTAGTATTTATAGGTGCCGCAGTATTTTAAGCATTATTGATGTCCTCTGAAAGAGTGTGTCCATATTTCCCAGAAATTGCTGGTTTCATCGGAGCTTGCATTATAGCAGGAACGCGACGCGTCAAATATGATTAGTGGTCGCGAGGAATGGAGTAAAGGAACTTTCCAGAACTTCAGTGAACTAGATTCTTGCCAGTCATATTTTTAAAATTTATTTAGAGTTTTACTTTAATTAAAGTTGTTAGTACATAGAAGGATATTTTATTTACTAATATCGCATCGCCTCTTAAAATTTTTAAGAATTTATTCTTCATTACATACATAAATAAATAAATTAGTGCGAGACGAGAGCCGACCTTGGTTTGAGCAAAGCTTAATAACTTCATTAGTTTTGACGTCGAAATGCGATTTGTAAAATCTAATTTCGAATAGAACTTTTTGACTTTGACTTTAAAGGCATTTCTTTCTACGTTTGAGAAAGCTGTTGGCCCACGATGCTTTTTGCGCACTAAAGGTTAAGACCGTAGGTAAGAGAAGAAGGTAGGTAGGTGCGAAATGTATTGTATTGTAGATTTTGTGATAAATGAAGTTTGTACATTACTAATTTGACTCTCTTACGATGTGGGTATCCTTTATCGTAAGAGAGTAATCGGGGAAGCCTGCAAATAAATTCAAAGACTGATTGTATAGACGACTTATCCAATCTAGGCCAATTAGAATTTTTAAATTATTGTTTGAGATAACATATGAATATTTATTTCCTAATAATATTATCCTATTCTTTGCCAGTATTTTCCCAAAAATTACATAAATCAGCCCACATCCAATCCCTCATCACTCGCAGAAAGCCAAAAATGAAATTGGTGCTCACCACATGATAACAATAATTCACTAGAGAACAAAGTAGGGTGTCGACGGACAATACGGCCGGCGTCCTAATAACACTGAGCCTTTAAATGTATAATCAATAGTGGGCAACGACCGTACTGGGAAAAGCCGGGTTTTACACAGTAGCTTGGTTAGCTAGCAATTTTTTATGAGAATTTTTTGCTCCTTAATCAAACACATGCATTTTATTTTATTTTATTTATTCAACAAGTACATCCACATCATATACATCAAATGCCTTTTGTTCAAATGCCCGCTTCTATAGGCATAGCTCGTATGACAACATCTGTAAGTATCTACAGAGGCCCAAGATCTGGTTGCTTACTTATCGAATGAGTTTCGAAATTAACCTACCTCACAAACCCTGGGGTCGGAATTATAGAACCGCCTTAGGCTTCCGAAATGGATCCTATAACGACTACATCCGTAGATAATAGCCGGGACTAACGGCTTTACGTGCCTTCCGAAGCACGGAACCATCTTTCTTTTCGGACAATTGGGTGATTCAGCCTGCATGTCATAACCAAACTGAGAAAAGTCTTACAAAGTGATATTTATTCGACGAGTCCCCACCGGGATTTGAACCTGAACCTCCGTAACGTCAGGGGAGCTATTGACCACTCGACCACGGATGCCGTTCTCTGTCGAAAAAATCTGGTGATTCAGATAGCTTTAACCAAACCGGGGAAAGTAACACATCATTTTTGAACCACTGGGCAACGGAGTTTGTATACTTCACATACAGACTCCGTTGCCGATATACACTGAGAGGTCCAATCAAGTGAGATGAGTCAGGAAGACAAGAGTGAGCGAGGTGAAGGTCTACCAATAGTGTCTCTTAATTTTTTCTAACCTCGCTGACGTAACCTAATTTGAAGTCACACTATTGGTAGATGTGGTGGAACTTTAAACACAATGATGTTGAGTTAGACTTAAAAAGTACTTCAATCCTTAAGTGTTTTTAGCATATCCTATAATCGAATTAGGCTCAGGCCTATTAGAAAACATATTATAAGCATTGATATAGAAAACGATCTGAATTTGCCAGCCAATGTTTCACACACGCGATCAGATTTATTGCTCTAATCAATCAGCTCCTTTTTCTCCCAAACAATTCCCTTCTTTTGTTTACGTTTTATTTTTACTTTCGTCTGATCACGGCCAATTTAGTATAACTACAAATCCAGTGCTAAAATTAGGCCTCTCGGATGGAAAGCGTTATTTTATTAACCCCCGACGAAAAAGAGGGGTGTTATAAGTTTGACGTGTGTGTCTGTCTGTCTGTCTGTCTGTCTGTGGCATCGTAGCTCCTAAACGGATGCGCCGATTTTGATCTAGTTTTTTTTGTTTGCAAGGTGTAACAATCGAGAGTGTTCTTAGCTATGATCCAAGAAAATATCTTCAGCCATTTGAAGATTATCAGCTCTTTTCTAGTTGTTGAAAGGATCATGTAACGGTTTTGTGTCGGGGGTTGTTAAATTATTTAATTTAGTGTTATGGGAAATTATGTATTTATAGAGCGTCGATGGCCAAGTGGCTAAGCCCGTAGACTTCTATTCAGAAGTTTGCGGGTTCAAACTTTGGCACGTACCAATGTGTTTCCGATTTTCGAATTCATATATGTACGTTTATTCGACGCTGTTACGGTGAAAGAAAACATCGCGAGGAAACCTGCACACACCTGCGAAGAAATTCAAGGGTTGAGTGTGAAGTTGACCAACCCGCACTGGGCCAGCGTGGTTGACTAGGCCTATTCACCCTGATATCAGGGTAGGCTCGAGCCCCTTGGTGGGGACGTATAATAATAATATGAGCTGTTAACGAATGGACTTTATGACGCAATTTTGACGCATAGGGCATCACCATCACCGGACTTACGCGAGAGTGGAAGATTACGCCAAAGAATTCATGGTGGGCAGTGTTGCTTCCTTTGTCAGAAATCTCCATTGTAATCATTTATATTAAAACTTTTTTACTTGATTCATAAAAAAAGTGTTGCGTATACCAAGTTATTTGTACCAAATACATGTTCAAGTTAAGTCGGGTACAGTGCGCAGTGTGTCCATTGAAAAATGTCCCAAATCGAATGTTCATTTGGCGGGAACGCTCACGTTGAAAACGTACAGGTACTGTCAGCATCATCACTACATAGTATAAAACAAAGTCGCTTTCTCTGTCCCTATATCCCTATCTATGCATAAATCTTTAAAACTACGCAACGGATTATGATACGGTTTCTTTGAATAGATAGAGTGATTCAAGGGGAAGGTTTATATCATTGAGGAAAAAAAAATCCACGCCCACGCGTAAAATTTTTTCTTCCTTCATGGTTTATATGTATAATAAATGCATAATAATCTTAGGGATAACCCACAATAACCATTTTCCTGTGCGAAGCCGGGGCAGGTCGCTAGTAAGTTAATAAACATTGTTCTGATTTTTAAATCATTATAGATATTTTGTGCTATGGAAGTCAATGAAGTGTAATGTATTTAGATGTTTTTCTAATCACTTTATCGTCTCCTTGAACTATATAGAAGTTCAGTGATTTTTAAAATCTGTGCTCAAGTCTAGCTCAAGGCAACGCCTCACTTTCAACAATCATTTGGTAAAACGCCTGTCAACATTGCGGGAGCTCTGGATCCGATTGTCATATTACTATGTGAGACCTTTCCCATAGCCTGACAAGGAGATTTAAAATCACCCGATTCTCTGAAAAGACAGATGATTGGAATTTGATTCGTTTTTCGGAATGCACGTAGACCAAGTATTGATGAATAAGAGCCATGTAAGAAGGATGGTTCAATAATTCTGACACCAGGGTTCGTGACGTAGGTTAATATCTAAAACCACAAAATAAGGTCCTGATTTCAGGGTAGGCTCGAGCCCCTCGGTGGGGACATATAATGAGCTGTTAACGAAAAAATAAGCAGGCATATTAAAAGGGAGATAGATATCATTAGTGAACTAGTGAATAGGTAGTTGTTTGCTGACTGTACCTTAAAGAAAGCGGAAGACGGTATTGTTTCGTTGCTAGTGACATTTTCCTTGTTTTTATCACGTGCTGGGAACAGGGCAGTCTATTATTTACCTATAGCCTTCCCATTGTTCGTATTTACCGACCCAAGTATAATGAAGAACAATGAACAGTTTATGGCATCAAATGTATACTCTATACATTTAACTAAGGCCCGTAAATTAATAAGTAAATTCTATCAATAAATATGACTATATTTTTGAATTACTAATATAAAATGTATTAAATTTCTATCGACTACTAGTTGTGAATTGATGCTTTAAAATCTTAAAGCTTTCTAAGTTTAAATTAAATTTAGACTCTATCAAAGTTACATTAGAATTTAATTTGTCACTAATTTATTTATGCCCCTTGAGTTATATCGTTTTGTTACTGTAGCGTGAATCTGTATAACTTGGAAAAAAATTCGCAACACTTTTTTCCCATTATTTTCATACAATCCAGTCAAAGCTAAAATGCCCGTTGGTGGGGAAATTTTCGGAAACAAGAAAATTTTGTCTTTACCACACAGCGTGCTAACCAATAAATTAAAAAATAAAATCAATAATCTACGTTATATCTAGTTAGATATTTAAGGTGTTTTAAGCCCAAACAGAAAAATGTAATAAAACAATATTTGCCACTAATTGAAAGAACGCGCTTTCAGAGCATGTTTATTTATTTTTCTGTCAGGATTTACCTAAGTTTTGATTTAACAAACAAAACCTGAACACAGATCAAAACCCAAATCCCTTTGTATAATAAAATTCCAGAGGGATCCTCAGCATTCCTCTTGGCCCTCACAAATAAACTCATTATTTGCGAGCATAGTTGGCAACATTCATTTACATTTTTAAATAATTCTCAGGTGCTACGCAGCGGGTTAAATTATTTAGATTAAAATCTAAGTTTTCGTTTAGTTACAATGAGATTGTGTAGAGATTAATTTATTTTAATGAAATTAAGACATAAAAGCAATATAATTTAATTAAATAATTGTGCAAATCTTTTTTCTTTTATGATTCAGCGAGCAGTTTTATCCCAGCGACATAATGAAATGTCTGTCATTTGTTTGCTTTCTAACTATCTTTTTCACAATTTCCTTTGTATGTACTTTCAAAGAACTTTATTATTTATTATGATGTTTTATGAATACCTACCTTAAGTAGCGCGAAAACAAACAAACAACAACAAATAAACAATTTGAAAAAATAAGGAAATTTTTTGAAATTGGAGTATTCCATCAAAAATTTAAGAAATATAAACAGCGTTATCGCAACCTACTCATAATATCCAGCTATTACCTGAAGTCTATCAAGATTGTTTGTACTTTGCAGCCAAGTTTTAATGTTGTTTCAAAAAGTCAACGGTAGCGACGTGTGATGGAGTAGAGATTTGCACCGGAACACAATGGAGAACCGGTAATATCACCAGCCATCGATATTCCGGAGACTTCGGCTTAAAAACGGATTTCAAATTTGGGGTTTTTACGAGTCAACACGAAAATAAAGATTAGAATTTGATCATAATTTTACTTCGTATCTTTGTTGTTAGGTACTTTTGACTAATAGAGTATGTTGATTTTAGTAATCTTTAAGAAGCATCCTAAGTCAAAGTCAAAGTCAAAAGGTTTTTTTTCGAAGTAAGTAGTATTAAGTAAGAAGTAAGTATTTCAATATCATTACTAAATATCAGCTTCGAGGTTAAATAATAACAGACCCCCCCACACTGGCGTCTTTTGAGCGTCTAGGAAAGTGAGTGAAATAAAAGAAAGTCTTGTTCACAAAAAAGTTGTGTTCCAAAAAAACGCAAAGCTGGCGTCGCGTCAACGTTGCTAGAAAGACGCTCGAAAAGCTACAGTGTGAGGGTCTGTAACTGTCACTTTTACTCTAAATAATGTGCTTATGAGATGAACTACCGACAACCAGTGATCATTCGGTTCTAACTTGAATTTGCACCGGTGTATTTCCGGAGTTTTTCCGGAGAGGGCCGGGCCACTCCGGCAAACTTCTATGAAGGAGGAAAATTTGGCAAATCTCATTGGATGCCAGCAAATCACTGTCAGTGTTGACAACTCGAACAAGTAGCAACCCTCGCGTGAGGGATTCACACACAATATTGTTTCTCGCAAAAAGTTTTGTGCTTATATTACGGTACTTCCTCATCGGAAGCATTCGGCTGTAATGTAATATTGAGATTCGATTTTGGACGTTATTACATTATAAAACTGTCTCCCTGACCGGCTAGCATTTGATAGTACGTTTGCCTTCGAAACACAGGGTCTCAGGTTCGAATCCCGCCCAGAGCAAACATTCGTGTGATGAGGATTTGTGTTTGTTTGTCTTGTGTCTAAATGTTGTATAGTTATATATGTAGGTATGTTTATCGGCAGTCTGACACCCATTTTGCTCTGCGTTGTTTGGGTTCAAATAGCCGTGTGTGAGATGTTCCACATTTTTATTTACTTATTTTTATTTTATTTATTACAAACTAGCTGTCCGCCCGCGGCTATACGCCCGCGTTGTTTTCTTTTTCGTTGTTTTTTTACCTTTTGAACCTTCCCTGGACTTTCATGAATATTTCAAGACCAAAATTAGCCAAATCGGTTCAGCCGTTCTCGAGTTTTAAGCAGACTAACGAACAGCAATCCATTTTTATATATAAGATTAATAATCGATTTATTTTAGTTGTTCCGCAAAGTGACGAAGCGATCTAAGCATGTTCAATGCGGCTTGATCTACGTGAAAAAACAAAAAGATGAAAAAAGGAAATATCTCCAATTATTTCAAAATCGCGTAATACAAGTTGTGCACATCGATGTTACATCAAAATTATTACAGAGGTAATGTGGGATGCGCTGAAATAAATTAACTGCACCAAATTTTAATCACTTGTTTTATTTGAACGTTAATAATTAACAAATAAACAATCAGTTTCAAATTAACTTATTTCTCACAGAGCGAATATTATGAATTTTTAAGTAGCTAATAGGCCGAGGCCGCCGACAACACACAGCTTAAATAGTTCCTCTCCGACCACCACTCCTCTACTCTCCTCTCCACTCAACCAACAGCACCACAGCGCCTGGCCAATCACGTCGCACCGCACCTCACAAACGTCACACCGGTACTTCTCTCCATCTACCCGCCTCCTCATTGTTACAGTCGGCCATCCTGGAACAATTGCGCCGCAATTGGCGCAAGAAACATTAGCTTTCTAGCAAATCAATTAAATCATCCCTAGTTACTATTTCTTCATCGCTACTTGTTTCACTACATGCAGGTGCGCTGCGATATGGTCTTAAGGAATCAGCGGCTACAACAGCTGAAAACTTCTTATAGCCCCTCATTCCTTTAATACTTCTAATTTCATAACGACCATTCTGAAGAACTTTTTGAATTATATATGGGCCTGAGTACAAAACCTGAAGCTTGGTATTGACATTCTTTACTTCACCACCGGTAGGCGACTGCTTCCACAGTACTAAATCCCCCTTTTGAAATACCTTCTCAGGTTTATGACGTTTGTCATAATTCTTTTTCATGACTTTAGCCCGTTTTTTAATTCGCTCAGATGCAGTATTACGCTTTTCGGTCACAGGCACACCTACATCAGTACTAGATAAGTTTGGTAAAAGCCTTCCCTTATGGCTGAACATGAGCTCATAGGGATGATAGCCGATGGATTCATTTAAAGTGTTATTTATACCCCACACTATATCTGGCAAACAATTAGTCCACATATTCTGTTCATTGCATCGTGTACGCATAGCGTCAAGTAAAGTTCTGTTGAAACGCTCGACCTGACCATTAGCTCGTGGGCAAGCTACTGCATTTAATGTGTGGTGAATTTGATGCTCTAGAGCAAACTGCTTAAAAACTCTGCTAGTAAATGCTAAATTTCTATCAGACACAATTTTGCGAGGGTACCCAAAAAGACTGAGGACATCCTTGAGTATTTGTACTGTCTCTAAGGAGTTAAGTGTTCTGGTTGGTCGGGCTATCAAAAATTTAGTAAACGCGTCTACTATCATAAGTATGTATTGGTAGCCCTTGGTAGTTTTACTGAAAGGACCTAAATGATCGATGTGGATCATCTCCATGGGCACTGAAGGTTTAGGGATGGGGTGTAACTCACCGGAAGGTTTGCCATAATCGCCCTTGCCGTATGCACATTCTAAGCACGAGCTCACGTATTTTTTTATAAATCTTGTCATTTTTGGAAACCAGTAATCAGTTTTGATAATCTCCTCGCAGCGTTTTAAGCCTACATGTCCAATTTGATCGTGAAACTTTTGCATTAATTTCCACCGTGCAAATGAAGGTACCACTAGTTTATCACCATTCAAAGTCTTACGATAAAGTCGTTCGTTATGAATTTTGTAGTTGTTAACTATTTCACTGCACGCTATGCCGTCTGTTAGTTGTTTAATTATATCATTTAATTTATCGTCTTGCATTTGAATAGTTAGAAACCAATCTTCGCTTGATATTTGTTTGACATTGACAGTGACAGGAATGGTGGTGGCGCTAGTGTTGCCTTCATGTTTGTTTTTACGAAGAGAGTTATTCTGTTCGGTCTGTGATTCGGTCAAGATAGATTCGTCATTTAAAGGATTTCGACTTAGAGCGTCAACGTGTCTCATTCGTTCGGCAGGTCGGTATTCGATCTGAATGTCAAACTCTTGGATTGTTAGCCACCAACGGGCAATTCTAGGCAACAAGTCTTTTTTTTCTAGGGTGTATCTCACGGCTGAACAGTCAGTAACAATTTTAACCGGTTTGCCTAACACGTATACCTTGAAACGTTTTAGGGATTCGACTACCGCGAGAGTTTCTAGTTCATAGCTGTGGTATACAGATTCTTCGCGAGTAGTTACCCTACTGAAATAGAAGACGGGTTTCAACTGACCGTTATCTTGAGATTGTAAAAGGATTCCGCCTAATCCGCTCTTACTAGCATCCGTATGAATCTCGCATGTTGCGTTTGGATTGTACAAGGCAAGTACTGGACGCGAACAAAGTTTATTTTTTAAGGTATCAAAACTAGACGATTGTGACTCACCCCATAACCACTCCACATTCTTTTTTGTCAGATCCGTTAACGGTTTAGCTATTGTGGCGAACTGTTCGATATATTTACGGAAATAGCTGCAGAGGCCCAGAAATTGACGTAACTCATGAAGGTTTTCGGGCTTTTTGAATTTTTCAACCGCTTCGATCTTCTTACTGCCCGGTCTAATTCCCTCTGCACTTATTTCATGTCCGAGAAACGAAACTTCATTTTTTAGAAATGAACATTTGCTAGCGTTGAGCTTAAGATCGGCTTTTCGCAGCTGGGTAAGCACTCGTTCTAACAATCGTAACCCATCGTTTACATCAGCTGAAGGCAAGAGGAGATCATCCATGAAAGCGATTAAATCATGACTACCTACCATTTTTACCAACCTTTGCATGACGCGCATAAACACAGAGGGCGCATTTGCAAGGCCAAAGGGTACTCTTAGGTACTCGTACAACCCATCAGGTGTAATAAATGCCGTCTTATGAATGGATTCCGGTGTTATGGGAACATGATGGTATCCTGCGTACAAGTCTAGGTTAGTAAATACCCTTTTGCCCGACAATGTCGCCAACTGGTCGTCGATGTGAGGTAGGGGAAACCGCTCCTTAACGGTTATGGAATTTAATGACCTATAGTCCACGCATAATCGAAATTCCCCATTCTTCTTTCGCACTAAAACTATAGGGGAAGAGTACTCCGAGTTTGATTCTCTTATAATGTTCGCTTCTAATAATTCTTCGATTTTTTTCGCAACTACCTCCCTCTCAGAATGAGCTAAACGGTAGGGCTTTTTGCTAACGGGCTTTTCAGACGTTAATTGAATATGCAATTGACCTAAATCAGTAGTACCAATTTCATTTGGGGAGTTAGCAAAACAGTCTGAATAGGATAAGAGCAACTCGTGAAGTCGAGCTAATTCCGACTCGTTTACTTTTCCTACATCTATATCGTCAAGTTTTATACCTCCAACACTATCACACGACAAATTTTTATCACACTCTCCACTTCCAACAAAAAGTAAATTTGCACTGACCTGAGTAAGAATGTCACACCTCTCCGCACGGGTTAGTATCATTCCTCGTTTTAGTGATAGCATCGACTTTCCAATATTACATATGCGCAAAAATCCGCTTCCGTCGTGTAATACGGTGCTTGCAATCGCATACATATCCTCTCCCATACTGTGCTGCCGTGGTTTTGTGCAGACGTCTCCGGTTGGCGCTCCTTCAACTACCACCTTGATCAAACTGTCTCCAACTGGAACTTCGGTGTCATCGGCCACTGATACTCTGAAACGACTTGCTTCTTCGGTTACATTAATGGAATTTATGTCATTTGTAGCCAAACTCAATGTTACTATATTCCGAGATATATTGAGCTCAATGTCTTGCTTATTAATAACTGGTTGTCCAATTATTAAAACTACATCCCCTAAATCAACATCGGTTAAGACAGCAGTTGTCTGAATTGTAAGTCCGTCAATATGTAAATTGAAATCAACTTGGCCCTGAGCTGGTACAGAATCTCCTGTAAACCCTTTCAATAAAACACTGCATGGTGAAATTTTTAGTTTTATAGCTTCTGCTGCCCCTTTTGTCATAACATTGAGTTCACTTCCAGTGTCTAAATAAGATTTTACATGCACGCCATTAACCTTGACGGTCTTTCTGTACGCATCATTAAGATTTGATAAAAGCTGTACCTTTTTTGCTGGCTCTGATATTGGTGTCGCTGTCGACATCGAAGTACACGTGGTGGCCACGTGTCCGAATTTACCACATCGGAAACACTTTCGTTTGTCCGGTAACGTACAATTTGTTGCCACGTGTCCACTTACATTACAGCGATAGCAAATTGGTGGTTTTCGGGAACTACCTTCCTTACTTGTGCTCGCCTCTGATACGCGAGCTGGAAACGACAATTTTGATGCACCTTGTGTGGGTTTGCTAGACGGTTGTGCTTGGTAGCTATCAAATGCCGATAAAAATCCTTCATAAAGCTCATCAGGATTAGAACACTGAAACGCCTGAGCATTGGCTTGTAATTCCTGTGGAAGCCCTCTAATTATGCATGACACCGCTGCTTGGTCGCTTAATTGGCATCTAAAACACATGGCTACTTTCTCTTGAAAATACTTCGTCATGGTTTCGTTCGGCATCTTTTTTCGACTCATGAGCTCGTCTAGCAGGGTAGCGTAATCGTGGTGTCGGGGAAAAGCCTTGATTAACATTGATTTCCACTCCTCCCAACTATAATCATAAGATTCCAGCCGATTAAACCAAACTCGTGCTTGACCTTGTAATTTTGTTTGGAGGTTAAAGGATTTGGTTTGTTCATTCCATCCATAAATATTCCCTAGTTGTTCTATTTTTTTTAACCAACTTTTTACATTCATGTCTCGGTTTTCGGGGTCGAAATCGGGAATAAGCTTGGCTGTGTTTATTAATTTGTTCGATCTATAATCACTATCATCACTTTTAAAAATTTCTTTCACTGCTTCATTAATTTTTCTTCTAATCGTGTCATTAAATTCATTTGGCAAATTACAAGATTCATTATCACTTACTTCTTCTAATGATTCCGTTCGCCTCCTTTTTGTTTTTACATAATATCCAGGTTCCAGATTGCGCTTCATTTTGTGGGCGCGCCGTTATTCATCCCACTTCTGAATATTACAGAGGTAATGTGGGATGCGCTGAAATAAATTAACTGCACCAAATTTTAATCACTTGTTTTATTTGAACGTTAATAATTAACAAATAAACAATCAGTTTCAAATTAACTTATTTCTCACAGAGCGAATATTATGAATTTTTAAGTAGCTAATAGGCCGAGGCCGCCGACAACACACAGCTTAAATAGTTCCTCTCCGACCACCACTCCTCTACTCTCCTCTCCACTCAACCAACAGCACCACAGCGCCTGGCCAATCACGTCGCACCGCACCTCACAAACGTCACACCGGTACTTCTCTCCATCTACCCGCCTCCTCATTGTTACAAAATGTTACAGATCGTATCTATATAGATTGCGCATTGTGATGTTTGGTTCTGTCTGATACATTGATAATCGGATATGGATATTCTAACGACAGTCGACACATTATACAAACATGTTCAGGACACCTTTATATGGGCTCACCAAAAATCAATATACTAGTATTAAGCTTTTGAGCAGAAGTTTTTATTTCGCCATCAACAGCTCATATACTCGTAATATGTCCCCACCGAGGGGCTCGAGCCTTACCTGATATCAGGGAGAATAGGCCTTAGTCAACCACGCTGGCCCAGTGCGGGTTGGACAACTTCACACACAACCTTCGAATTACTTCGCAGGTGTGTGCAGGTTACCTCAGGATGTTTTCCTTCACCGTAAGGGCGTCGAAAAAACGTACACATGAATGCGAAAATCGAAAACACATTGGTACGTGACGAGGTTTGAACCCGCGAACTTCTGAATGGAAATCAATGGGCCTAGCCACTTGGCCACCGACACTAAGCTTTATTTTAATCACATAAAATAGTAGATATATCATTTAAAGAATTAATACGCTTTCTAGATTGAAGAAACAAATAAAATCGTTTAGTGTCGGTCTGCGGTAACGGTGACGGTCTATTTTATTAATTTCTTTAATCGGTCTTAATATTTAATACATAATACTTCATCTTTCATTGATACTTGAAATTTAATAACTATATAGTATTATAAACGTAAATTTCATTGAAAATATAAAGCTCCTGGTTCCTTTGATTTCGTTTCATTATTCAAGTGTTGAATTTATGTAAAGTGTGGTATTTTTAAAAGGTCATATATTTTTAGAATCAGTATTTTTTAAGCATCCGACAGATTATTCTTTCATCTCTTACAAGATATTATTATATAAAAACAAGAGGGCGTGGGGCTTAAGAAAGAAAAGCGGATTACTTCACAGAAATATGTATTTTCAGAATAATATGGTTTCAATATGGATTTTGGTCTTGTCATAGTAAAAAGATTAGCAGTATGGTAACTTTAGTAACCGTTTGGTTCCCAGTTTAGAATAAAACTACGCAACTCGGGAAATAAGGATATTTACGGACGGGTATGGTAATTAAGGTTCAAGTTAAAAAATAAAAGATAAAAACATTTTGTAATTAGTTTTGATTGTATATTATCAACATCTTTATCAGGAATTTAAAAGGTTGTGTGAATTCGACCAACCCGCACTGGTCTAGCGTGATTGACTAAGGCCTATTCACTCTAATTCAGGATATGCACAAGCCCCTGTCTGGGTCTCCACATAAATATGAGCATATATGAACTGTTATTAACGATACATTATTACGTTTATTCAATAAGAACTTTTCAAACATTCTTACTGCAGCAAATGTAAGGATGTATTTTTGGTAGGTCGTTAACTACCAGAGTAACATGGGCCCAGTTTCGACCGGAAACAAAATATGGCGAGGACAGATAATGAAACGAGGGTAGGCTCTTAGGATAACGCCAGCCACAGACTCTATAACACGGAAATACCTCGCAAACAAAAAGATTCTGTTTGTTATATAACACTAGCTTTCCGCCCCGCGGCTCCGCCCGCGTTAACCGTTTTTCCCGTCTATAAACCTCACGGAGCCCGAGACCTTTCCAACGAATGCAAAACCGTGGAAATCGGTTCGTGCGTTCTGGAGTTATAGCGTCAGGGAGGAAAACCCGACTTATTTTTATATAGTAGATTTCCATATTAAGAGGAGCTTAGATATTTCCTTACTTTATAGTGAAGTTTAATTGTAATTTTGTCCAGTAAATAAACGTCAAAATAGTATATTTTTCGAAGACCACACCACGATACAATTAAGCTTTCATAATTTTTTGAAGTCGTTATTTTTTTATTGTAGCTGTTTGCGTAGATTCTACGATACTGAACTTGATTTTTAAATTTAAACCTTTTTAAGATGCAAGCGTAGGTATGCGTGGGACACAACAGGCTAAGAAAAAAAAAACGTATGCGTATAAAAGATACGTGTTTTGAAGAAATTCCTGCTGATGAAGAAATGTTGCGTTGATCTTTGAATGCGGAGTCTCAACGTTGCGTAGTCCGTGCTGCGATCTAAAGTCGATAATATCCGCTACGACCCGCGACCCTCGTGTACTGCGGTCATGGGTTTTGTAATAATTATATTTTTACTTATCTCACAGCTCCATGGACTTACGTTGTTTTTTATACATTTACGTGGTTTTCCACGTACCTACGTTTTTTGAGTTACGTGGTTTTCTCTCTTCGTGTATCGAAAATTTTATAGTTATTTAGTTCTTTACCCCATAAATAATTCGTGTCTAGGGCTTGATTTGAGTTATTTGTTTTTCCTGGAGCAAAACGTAGTGATTGTTTTTTCCCATAGGAAATCATTATGCTACTTTATTTTTTTCAAATTTTAATTACTTTCCATATAGAGTTTAAAATAGGATATTTACCGTTAAAGCTTAAACAATATGTTTTTTAATATCAGGATTTTATTTTGTTTGTAAACGAAATTATCCTTAGTTTAAATGGGCAAAATTGTTGAAAATTGAAGATTATTATAGGAAGAACTGTTTAGTGAAGTATTACAGGTTACAAAGTTTTTCTTTTCCAGCGTTTCCCAAACTTTAAGTGAAAACCGAGTAGTCAAATGTAAACGAATAGTCGAGACTTGTTTGTTTATTTACCGTAAGCCGGGCTTCGCAATGGATCAAGCGGAGTTCCAATATTTGGGAACCGCTTGCCAGTTGTGAGATTCTCGAATTTTCAAATGAATCATTTTTAGCTTCTCTTACTGTATTAAGAGGGTTTATTTTTGAACGGTCATTACTCAGGGTTTCGGGGCAGGTTGCCTTGAACTTGCCTGAAACAGTGCTAATGAAAACTCAACCTAAATGAAGAGATTTATTGAGTTCATCTAAGGCAAAAAAGGAAAACATCCATTGTTAGACGGTGATCTAACTTAAAAACGATAAATTAGTGCCAATTACATATTTCAAGCTACCAATTAGACCATTATTATATTGTTTACGGGTCTTAGCGCGATAATAATGTGTAGTAAGCGCGAAAGCCTCAAACAAACATTACCAATTAGACCGTTCTCTTTTACCTAGCGTTGACTAGTCTTGATGGGCTACCAAATAAAGACATACATTAAGCAAATAACCACCCGACCTTAGAGTATAAATAGAAAAATTTCTGGGAGGGATAGAGTACGCCTAATCGAGTATGAACCGTAAGCACGGGTATGAACAGTCCAAATATCTTCAGCGCGTTCGTTTAGTATCAAATGGTTATCGGAGCTGATTATTTTTCCCGGTGAAAATAAGAAATTCAATAGGAGAACATTTTGAAATGTGCAGTGATAAGTTGCAAACATGACTCGAGGAACAAATCCAAAAAGAAAAATGTTATTATAAGATAATAAGATAATAAGAAGACATTTATTTACACCACACAGAACAAAATGTACAGTAAAAATACAAAAAAAAGTACAAAACCAGCAGAACAGACAACAATAACAATACATAATGTTCTGCGCACTGCAAAAAGGCTGTAGCTCAGCATGATGTTGTATTGAGGTACCCACTGGGTAGGCATCTCAATACAACGCTGTTTTTCTGCCACAGCCCTTCGCAAGTGACGCGCCATCCATACAGATCATACAATAAAAATATAACATTATTGATTTCACCGCTCATACAAAATCTGCCAAAATTTGCTTACGCTTGACATAAAGGCAGCGGAGCGATGCGCGTGCTCTATGTCGGTATATATTTATTCTATAAGTAGGTACCCGACTTTAAAAAAATGTTTCAAATAAGTCAGAATGTGAAACAATACAAGTTGAAAGACATGCAATGCAAAATTGTGCAAAATTTTATGTCTGACATCTAGTACTCCTAAAAAAGATTAAAAAAAATTTATGCATTTACCAATTTCCAACGTGCATTTTTCTATTGTAACACAGTGTAACTATGTAACTAAGGCCACGTATGGGCCACGTATACCACACGTATACCCCATATCGTAATGCACATTTGACATTCTGTCTAATGTCATCTAAAGTCAAGTATAGTTTGACTTTATATAATCTTAAAGTGAAATCATAAATTTACTTAAAACGTTGTAACAGTCCTCGAAGTTAGTTTGAATTCGCGCCTGAAACTCGGAAATTCCCAAACAATCTCTTCTAAAGGGTGTCTTTGTATTTTTGCGTGCCACTGACAGTTCAATAGTTCTTTGGAAACTTGAGCAAAAGGGATTTAGTACTTAATTAAACCTGAGTTTGAGGGAATTGCTCGTAACGAGCGAAGTTCGGGTCACGACGAAATCGTAATTAATCGTCGACTTCTTTTTAACTCCGTGATGAAGTATAGCTCCGTACGCAGCCATTGAAATTGTTAAATAGCTTCGGGCAGTGAAAAAATGTAGGTCAAATTAAATTTGTGCGAGCTCTACCTAAACAACGTGATTGGTTTTTTTTTTTGGCTTTAATAGACATCTAGTTTTAGGTTTTATCCCTGAATAAAGCGTAAATAAATTGAGATTTTAGACTTAACTTAAAACTCTGTTTTCGTTAATAGTTTTACCATGGGAAAAAAAGACTCATATCATATTCTTCAGCGAACGAATTATCGAACTATTTAAAAACAAAAACGCTCATGTCGACATTACAATGTAAAGTGAAAGAAGGACAAACAAATGCACTCTATTAGTGTGAATTTAGAGCATTTTTTTATCTCATCAGCATGTTTTCCTGAAGTAAAATCAAAGCAAATATTTTGACGCTACATTACTAGGTAGGTACATTCCGGACGATGACGGCAGGAAGGAAGTATAGCGTTGTCTTTCATAAATAATTTTCATTTTTAGGAAATATCTTTTGCCCTTTGTCTGTCTATGTATACAATTAACTGTTTACAAATAAACAAAGTTGAAACCCCTCACCAAAGGCACATCCTTTAGTTGTACTATGCTAAAGAAAGTTACATTTGTGTAGACTGAATAACATGAAATGTTTAACTTGGAGACCGAACATCAGACAGAAGTCAAACATCGGCCTGAAGGTTACAAAGCCAACCGCGACTTCGGCTACTCTAATTTGTTTAATCCGACTTCTTACTTCGTTTATTAAACAGAGTTGAGATTAACACTGAAAGCTTAACGTAAGACGTGAACTTTGCCTCCCCTTCCCTCCTCAGCCCCCCTTCCCTTACCCCACCGCGTGACTCTGAAAGATAAGCTAATTACTTATTGTGATTTTCCCCGGACAATTTTTCACCAGATTTCAAACGGCTATTGTTATAGCGGGCCTTTATGAATTTATATTGGTTAGCTGGGTTACACTGGTTGCCAGTCAGTATTATAGGGATGCGTTTTCTGTAAAAAATATTGAGAATTACTGATAAATAATAATCATGAGCAATTAGAAATCTTGTCACCCGAACCCTTGTCTTCAAACCCGCCTGTCAGTGCTTCGGAAGACATGTAATGCTGTTGGTCCCGGCTACTATCGACGGATGTAGTTATAATACAAGGTTATACTAACACACAATTTACGGTTTTTCCCTACGATTTACTTTTAAATTGAGCTGGCATGGTCACGGCAAAACTTAGACAGTTCCTTTAAAAGTTCTGCCGTGACCATGATCGGTGTAACCTAATCGAAATACCATATCGGTAATTTAAAAGTAAATCGTGGAGAAAACCCGTAAAAATGTGTGTTAGTTTAAATACGAGGTTAATCTCGAAACCTACGTGGTAAGAAAACAACCCGACTGGTAAACGTGGAGATTGTGGCAAAACTTAATTGTTGACCAAAGGAGACGTCATAGTCCAAACTATCTGGATCTAGTTCACTAGGATTGTGTTGATATGTTCATATAGCTATGTAAGCGCAGTATGCCATAAGAGCGTTTCAGTGGGCGTAAAAGGTCACTCAGTCCCGTTCATCGAATCCTATTCAGTGTTGCCATCACCAAGCTCCGTCCACCACAATGCCTGAAATTAACCGGACAATTTAACTTTTTAATTGCGAATTAAGAAACTGGGAAGTGAAAAGGTTGAACACGGCCCTTGTAATTAATTGTCAAGGAAGGTTTTGTTGCCAACCCACATTTTTAAGTGCTTCTAATTTAACTTTTATTCTTTTTCATATTCGTCACATTTTTCATTACATTTCACTTTTTCTTCTTAAATTCCGCCCCATTATTTCCTCAACAAGCATAGATAAAGATACTCTTTTAAAAGAAAACCCCTTAAAGCGATGAGAAGAATTCAACCCATAAGGAACCCAAATACATATTTATGACGCTTTCACGAAATGCACCCTCCCAGAAAATTTTCTATTTATACTCTAAGAATGCACCATTCGTCTCCAGCATAAAGCAGATGCACAAACGATAACCACACCACATGCACCCATATATTTATTATTTTTAAAGAAGAAAGAACAAAAGCTGCGATCCTGTGGAGTTTCTTCGGCGGGTTCTTCTCCACAGCAGCGCACACATTGCGCGAATCTTCCAGTTCTGTTCAAACTAATATCGCATCGCCTCTTTAAATTATAAGAGTTTATTCTTCATTAGTGTGAGACGAGAGCCAGTCTTGGTTTGAGCTAAACTTAGTAACTTCATTCAAATTTGACGTCGAAAAGTGATTTGTGTAATCTTATTTCGAATAAAACATTTTGATTCTGCACCAAATACTGTACAAGTACATATAAATTTTGGTACCACAACGAAGCGTCAGCAACTTCTAAGGCGTTGTCCTAATAGAACGCGAATGCGCGATCATCGTAAGTTCGCGCGAATTTTACTCGATAACTTAAGACCGTGCGAGTCGAAATGTTTGATACGTTCGGTACGAACCTAGAAGATACGTCATTTTAGTATTTAGCGTTTCGTAATGGCATCTGCAATGACATTTGGACTGACGAAATCACCCAGGAAGCGGCTCCCACCTCTCTGAAATCACCAGACTAACTTTCTTCTTTTTTCACTGCCTTATGTGGTTGGGATACTTAAGTCTTGACTTTCTACAGAACAAAAATATCAATTCGTTATAAAACAGGACTAAGTATTCCACCCGGTTGCACTTCTACCCTTTTATTTGCGCAAGTTTCCTCGGCGTCCGTCTCGAAGCTACCTGTCACAACAAACTTTTCCCTTCTCGAAGTCTTTAGATATACAAACTCGGATCTCACTACAAACTAACGCAAACAGGAACCGAGTGAGAAATGCGAAGCGCTGCGAAATGGTGCGCTGTTATACATATTTATTCAAGATAATGAAGTTAGTTGCCTGTCAAATGGCGATAGTTGCCTTAGTAACATTAGTATTGAGGGGTAGTTTGGGCTAATCAGAATACCGGAATGAGCATAGACAATGTAAATGCGACAATAGGACGGGGGAGGTAGGGGTGAAGCAGGCGCGTGGCACTCGCGATAACCGAGCATCGTCTTTGTGTGCTAAATGTAAAATTATGGCAGCGGAATGCTACGTACGACTTACCCCGATTGCCTCTTGAAGAGGGTTTGTTTTAGGCACAGACCTTTGTTTTATCGAATAAAATATCCTGCCATTCCGAATGAACAGCGCGGCTGTAGATTAGTAGCTAATTCGATGCTTTCCATCCCGAAGAAGCAAGATCGAATCCCGCCATGAACCTTTGTAATTTCGATTTATGACTTAAGATTTGTTCTATGATCTTATTCGAAAAAACTATTCAGTAAAATACTAAAGAGTTCAATTTATTTTTAGCAAAAAAACTTTAACTGCAAATGAAACTTTTCTTATTCACGTTCGTACAGTTTTAAATAAAATTATTTCTCGGTTCAATTCCCTATAGAAAAAAAAGTCGCATATTTCAAAGCGGGATTAAATTGTTTGAAAGTTTGTTGGGCAAACTGTCGAAGCATTGTCTAAAGATATCCACTAGAAGAAGCTTTTCATAAAAAAGCTCCACGTGTAGGTTAGATATACCTACTTATGAAGTATTCTATAGTTATACGTTTCCTGAAAACTTTACGAATGTCCTGTGTTCCTCGTATCTGTTTGTTCATTAATATACTTTGCTTGTATTGTATTCTTTTGACTCAGGTAATTTTGCTTGCTTATCTATCGCGTGGGTTTTGAGGTTGTCCTACTTAACAAATCCTGGTGTCAGATATACTGAGCAACTTAAGGATTTTAACATGGCCCATGTAACTACCAGATCAGATCAGTAGATAGTATCCGGACCACACCAAGAACAAAGGTACAGCCGTTGGAAGCACGGAATTATCTTTCTTTTCCAAAACTCACATGATTCAGCCCGCAATGGCATGGCCTGGGAAAGTCGTACAAAGTGGAATTCAAACCTAAAACTTACGTAATGTGAAGTGAACGTTTTACCCCTCGATCGAGGCTGTTTCTAACTAACCGTAGACGATTGCAAATAAATTTCGGCGGGTTCTTCTCCACAGCAGTGCATACATTGCGCGAAACTGCCAGTTATGTTGAAACTGGTATCACATCGCCTGTCTTAGATTGTTCTTTTTTTATTACATTACTTAGACTTGTACATTCGTTTGAGACGAGAGCCAGTCTTGGTCTGAGCAAAGCTTTTTAGCTTCTTATATGACGTCATTAAGTGTTCTGAGGGAACTTGTTATGAATAACAAATTTTGAATTTAAATATTTTTGAATTAAATAATCAAATCTAAGATACACTAACGGCCGGCTACGTTTGCCGAATGCATCTGGACCAGTGGGCTAGGGTCGCTACTGAGTTGATGCCAACAGCTGACGTGGCAGAGGGAGACCTCGGAAGTGATGGCGGGATGACCTAGAAATGCCTTTCAACCACCACTCGCTCAAGATCAAAAACGGTAGAGAAAAAGAACAGAGGCTTTTGTCCAAAAATGGCTATAAAAAGGCACACCTTTAAAAGAGTAGACCAACTTAAACAGATCTGCAGCCATCCCGGAACGTGTTACAGCGCCTCGATTACACCAAGAGCGGCTGTAAAATAGCAGCAAAGTAAACACCATTCAATTTTATTACCACAAGACGACCGCCTTTGAAAATCCCCCGGTGGCAATCCAGTAAATCTCTATTTGTCGCAACTAAAACAGGTCACGGCAGAAAGCTATTACGTTCCCTAAATGCTGCCGAACTCCCGAAGGAACGCTCTAATCCACTTCGAACGGGCTGGTGTCAAACGCAGCCAGGGTTGTTTGTATTGTTTATTGTTCGCAAAGAAGCCGCGTCCCGTCCCTGCCCCGTTCCCGCGTCGACCCCGCCACGTCCCCGCCACGTTTCAATTGATACCGTCCCCAGAGTGAACTATTATACTGCTGTCTGTGAACGGAAGTACTTATCCCCACTTTATATCTTTGACTTCACTTTCAAATCTGTTGGTTTACTATAAAATGCTGTCGCCTTTATCACTGCCGTACGAAACTGAAGAACGAAATTATTATTATTTTTTAATTTTACACCGTACTTTTTGAAAAATTGTCTTAATCTCACATTTTTTATTTTAATTGTGCCCTTGAAAACCTATTTGCCTAGACCAAATGTGAAAAAAGGCATAATTTGTACCTGAATGACACATCATCCATGTAATGTGCAATAAAAAAAAATTCAGGCAATGCACATTTAAGCCTACTTTCTTGGGCCAAATGTCCTAGAATGATGAATTGTTTGAGTACTGTGGCCTTAATTATGATTCAATTTTTTTTTAAGTTAATTTCATTTTATTTTTATGTGTTAATATATCTATACATGTAAGTATATTAATAACTATTTAGTTAATTGGTATTCTTAGGCTCTGATGATGAGTTTACAGTTAGATAGCCATGTTAGAGATGTCTCCACTTATAATAATTATTATTCTAAACCTGTCATAAAATTCACTACTAAATTATTAGATGCATACAGAATCCTGCTAAAGTTTAGGTGTAGTCTCTACTAAAACTGCTGACGCCGCCGTTAGGAAAAAGTATTTTTGGTTATTATTCTGTGGCGATCACATGAGATTTTTATATTCTGAAAATATTAATACATACGATTTTCAACGTCGAATTAATTTTAAAGCCCCAAACGTTTGCGATATCCGACGGATGGAATTCCGATACGGAAAAGCTTATGATACATCGGAATGTAGAAGGGAACTCGTTCGGAAGACGAGAGCGAACAGATCACATGTTATTGCAAAGGAACGCTTACATAACGAAAGGTTTTTACCCGCCAGTTCCAAGTCAAATCTAAAGGAACAAAAAAGAGGGGAAATAGAATGAAAAAGCTGAACTAGAATTGCAAATGGAAGAATATAGGACAGAAAGAGATGGAAATAGGCGAGGCTTTTATTTTATTTTTTAAAGGTGCATCTCGTGAAGTATTTGATTTAATGTTTGAGTTTTCTGATGTCAATAAATGTACAGAAGTAAGGGTTGCCTGGTAGAAATTGCTACCTTAGCAATAAGGCCGCCTTTTGTACACCTGTGTTGCTTTAATTATGTTTGTTGTATTCTCTTGTGTGCAATAAAGTATATTCTATTCTATTCTATTCTAGAAGTCAGCACCTGCGATTGGACATTCGCATAACGAAATTCACCCCTACCGCTACGGAATACGGGCGCTCTCAAGGTTAACATTTCCAGCCGCATATGCTGTCTACTGTACCTACTTGATAGGCCAGCAGAAAGTATTTAAAAACATCCTTACTTGTTTTTAATAAGTTTTATGTTATTTACATTTATTTCTCTTGAAATATACTGAGTTTGTTGATTATTTCCCATAAAATATTGTGAGAGGTTAATTATTTTAAATTTAATTTAACGTACTCAACTCTAAAATACTTGGAACAATAACTGTGACAGAGCAGTTATTTCTTTTTTATCTCGGTTTGCCCACGTTGCGGCGGAAACAGTGGCAATAAAAAACTACCATTTTTAAAAACTACCATTTTGAAACTACCACATATGTTTGTACGTACTAGATACGTTCGTGGCGGCGTATAAAATGGAGGATACGTATGATTTACCACCTGACATGCCGTTTGGATATACACCGCATTTGGAAATAAAATATTACACTGCATTGCTGCGTAGGAAACGACTAAGAATTGGACCAATTTCTTATAGGTGTCGTAGCTATATAATAAACAAAACGGTTTAGCTTTTACCGGTGTAATCCAAAACAATAAGTGAAAGTGATTGAGACCTATTCACACTGAGTCCAGGGTAGGCTCGAGCCACTCGGTGGGACATATATGAGGTGTTAACGAAGGAAGGCTAGAAGCTTCAGAGTCAAATATTTTATTAATTTGGGTTTTTAAAAGGATTTAAAAATCTGTGTTTTGTCGAAAATTATCAGTAGGCTTACTACGTAAGAAGTGACAGTCTGCGACAGGCTCGAGAAGCTGTCAAACGCGACATATTGACAGAACTGCTATGGCTCTAATGTCACTGTCGCGTTTGACAGCTTCTCGAGCCTGTCGCTACTTACATAGTAAGACTACTGATCGCCGAACCGAATAAACTAGCCCGCTCATAAATGTACACCAAAACACAAGATTTTTTTGCTGCGCTGTCTCTATGGACCCGCTTATGTATGTAGCAGCAACCTTTACACAGCATTATTTTTAACATTTTGAACTCCACAAAATAGCCATTGCAACATCTATCATCAGTCATCCAATAGCTGAATGTGTGGAAATCGCAACGTAGCGATACATAAACACCCTCGTACGTAGCCCGCGGTCATTTCACGGAACCAATCAGATAGCCGTTCGTTACTTTTTTATTTCACCGCGCTTTCATAACTTTTGTCAATTCATTCGGTATCGCAGCTCGTATATTCGCGTATCAAAGCGAAACCATTTTACAACTGTTTTTGAAGTTACGGTAATACTGTGTCGGTTTTATCGAATGAAATTATCATTATATTTTGTAAACAACAACACAATATAAAATTAGGTACATAAATAATTTAACAAAAAAAAAAACGCCTAATTACTAAAGAAGATTGACTTTTTTAAAGTTTCAAACAATGTCAAGATGATAATGTAGTTACATATAAAAATAGAAATAAATGTTTTTATTTTAACTGTGGTGAAATACTTAACATAAATTGAACCGTATCAAAATTTATTTAGAGTATTGTTTTCTATACATTCGTCAATAGAATAACTCCAGAATGCCTTTAAGGATAATCCTTGTCTTAGGCCTGCGAGGGTAGATAACCTAACACAAATCTCCAAATGTTTCTCTAAGAAGGTCATTTCACGAAAATACAATTCCCAAGTCGAGTTTCAAGTTCATTGCGTAGTATATTGTTTAAAAAACCTAATGGTAACGTAGTGTTTAAAAAAACCCATTAATTAACGGTAAATTTGGTTTAAAGACGTACCTAATGTAAAACTTTATGTAATAACTAGCTTTCCGCCGCGGCTCCGCCCGCATTAACAGTTTTTCCCGTGGGAATGAGGCATTTTCCTTTAAAAGATAGCCTTTGTTACTCAGGGTGAATGTAGCTTACTAATAGTGAAAAATTTTATGAAATCGGTTCAGTAGTTTTTGAGTTTATTCATTACAAACATACACACAAAAATAAAAATCTTTTCTCTTTCTAATATTAAGTATGATTTACAATAACAAATTAAATAGACACTTTTTCTAAGAAAAAGTAAGTTTTGCGGGTGATTGGTAAGGGATACAGTATTGTAAAAAAAAGGTAAAAATTAATATACACAATCTTAGATACGTTAAATCCTTGTTAAATCAATAACAAAAAAAATCTACCGAATTCAAAATCAAAACTAAATATCGAACGAACCCAAGATAAAGGTAGCCAAAGAGGAAAAGGAAGAAAGAGTTTTCAACCTAGTGGCCGAAGCCACAGTAGCCAGTAGTCTCCACGTGAACTATTAAAATTTTCATTATATTGAGTAAGCAATGTACTTCGAACACTTGCAAATTGTAATTTGTAGCTAGTAAGAGGCCCAGCTCGTTATTGCAAGATCCAAAGACGTCTTACTAACTTAATCCTTTATTTGTTTCAGATCCATAAGAAAAGAAAAACGGATGACAATAATTTAAATCTTCCAAAATAAAATATACCTACAATTTGAAATGCCAGAAAGGATTTCAGACAATAATTAGATCTAAGACTAGGAGGGGAGAGGTTTTATTGAAGAGGAGGATTAAAAAAGATGGTGATTAAGGAGTGTATGGGATCAGATGTGTTTTGGTGATGATGGAGTCTTCAAGACGAAGAGGTGTCGCCATGGAAACCGGCGGGCTACCTTTAGTATCCACCTTCGCTCTCCTGACAATAGTCGCGGGTAAGAATAGCATCCATATTTTAATATTGTAAAAGTGAAAGTTATATTAAAGCACTAACAGACGTCCGGATCGGTGTGCTCCGTACCGTGACCTTGGTGCCGTCCGGCCAATCACAGACTACTTAGAAGAACGTTAGTAGTCTGTGATTGGCCGGACGGCACCAAGGTCACGGTACGGAGCGCACCGATCCGGACGTCTGTTAAGCCGAATTTACATTACGAAAGTAGTGGCATGAAATTAGTTATATGACACTAATTTCATCAACAATTTCACGTGTAAATTAACAGTTTCATAATGCATGCATCAGTTTCGCGACACTGGATTAATTTCATGCGATGCGCATATTTTTTGTAAAACTAATGTCACGCAACTACTTTCACGATGAAAACGCGACACGAAACTAGTGTCGCGAAAGCATTTGCACAGGGCAGACGTGTGTTTTTGAGTGCATCGTGCAGCTAGTTATGCGTCAAAATGGCTAACCAACGTTGGTCAGTCGATAAAAATATAAAATAACCTTTTTTTAATTAAAATAATAAATCGAGATAACCTTTTTTTAATTTTATATATTAACATCTGCACCACAACGTTTTGCATCGCAAAATAAAGGTTTGATGTTGACAGAGACATGGCGATGGTGATACTGTTGATTTCACGACACTATTATTTTTAATGAAAGTAGTTTCACACGTGCTGCAACTACTTTCATGAAACTCATTTCAACATGCACGACACTAGTTTCGTAATGTAAATTCGGCTTTAGTGCTTTTATGTTGGTTTTCAAATCCTACATGCTACTTTTTAATATAGATAACTAGCGACCCGCCCCGGCTCCGCACGGGAAAATGGTTATTGTGGGTTATCCTTAAGTACATTATGCATGTATTATACATATAAACCTTCCTCTTGAATCAATCTATCTATTAAAAAAACCGCATCAAAATCCGTTGCTTAGTTTTAAACTTTGAAGCATACATAGGGACATAGGGACAGAGAAAGCGACTTTGTTTTATATTATGTAGTGATAATTCGTTTTCATGTAAATTATAAGGCGAGAAAAGCCGCGACGACGGTGACTTAGTTTGGTTGTGTTACAGTCAATTGCAGGGTAACTAAAATGCTTTACGCAACAGACATAGAACGGTTTCAAGTGCAAAGTGTCCAGTTTAGCACGTTTCTTGACTGTACCTAAGGCTATAATATATAATATATTTTTTATTCTTTTGATATTCGATCAGTGTCGTACAACATGACATGCTTTAGATAAAACACCTGCGGCAATTCGAAATACATAGAAAAGTTTTTCTGTTTATTGTGTGATAGGAAAATCTTTTCTCAATATTTATTTACCAAAGCCACTTACTTAGGCTTTAAGAAGTAATGTTATATTTTGTCTGATATTATTTCTCAGAAATCCGTACCCAAATAATCTGCAAAGATTGTGTGGTTTCGACTAAACTCTACCAGTACCAAACGTGATATAATGACAGAAATGCCTGTGACAGACATAATTTTGTCGTGCGTATTCTCTTATCCTATTGGAGGACATTTCAGTATGGCGGGTTTCTCGCGCGACAAACTTTACGGGGGCTGCTATGGCTCTTATGTCACTATGTCGCGGTCAGCTATAATATTTGCTGCGCTTCGATATTTGTTACGCTGCTACTAACACCAGTATAAAATTAATGGTGTCCGATTAAAATTACCATTTTGTATGGAAGTGTCGAATTTTCGCTTTGTTTCCGAAAAAAGTTTCTTTAGGAAAATTGCTCAGCTTTGACTGAGCATGTTTTTTTCAGTATTTGCTAAGCACCAACTTAGATCCTGTACATTTGTTTATACAGGTCATTTCAATCGTTAATCCGAAGATTCATTAGCCGGCTCCTCTCCGGCTCATCTCCGATACTTCGCTTTTATTTTTAATACGAACCATTTCACGTAATAAATTGGATGTTTTAATGTATCCGTGTGTCTGTCTTTCATATTTGACGAAAACGAAATGCCTAATTATTCATCAGAAGTATCGGAAAAGTATTTATATTTTTAATGAGTTTTTTGTTAATGACTTTTTGTTGGTACCGATTTCCGGGTAATGCGATTTTTACTTCTCCAAAATTATTTTTTAAGCGTCGTCTGCGCTATATTATTATAGGTAACTTTTGTGTAAGATTTATTGAACAAAATTCTTGACATACTCGTATGTACCAAAGTTGTGCTAAGAAATAATTTGAACTAAATAAATAAGTGGTTTACGTTCATAAGTACAGTTTAAATGAATGAATCTCTTTTAATTAATTTTAATTAAATACCCTTTTAATATATTTTTAACCCCCGATGAAAAAGAGGGGTGTTAGAAATTTTACGTGTGTGTCTGTCTGTCTGTGGCATCGTAGATCCTATACAGATGCGCTGATTTTGTTCTAGTTTTTTTGTGTGCAAGGTGTCACAATCGAAAATGCTTTTATCTATGATCCAAGAAAATATCATTTAGCCGTTTGAAGATTATCAGCTCTCTTCTAGTTGTTGAAAGGATCAAGTAACGGTTTTGTGGCGGGTTTTTTATTTTTTATTTAATGTTTCAAATAAAATTCATAATCAGCTCCTTCCATAGACCTTGACTAACCAATAGTCTCTTCAATAAATCACATCCATTTATAGAACGTTAAGCCCCATTTATGGCGAGGAAACCACATGCGACAGTGTCGCACGCTATATAATTGTGGCATGTGAAATCTTGTTTTATGTATGCTATAAATTTAGAGTTCTTTCGGCATTTGCGGCATGCGGCATACAATTTCACGCCGAGCCATCTTCGTGACTAGATAACTTCCAAAGCATTTTTTTGTAAAACTAGCTATCCGCCCACGGCTACGCCCGCGTTTTTTTTTTCCTGTAGTAAAAAGTATCTAAGATGTTGATCGGGGATATAATGTATCACCATGCAAAATTTCATCTAAATCAGTCCAACGGTTCCAGAGAAGAAACAGACAGACATACGGACATTTTTTTAAAACATGTATTTTTGTTTTCAGCTATACTCCCTTTATCACCTACATTTAGTTTTTTGAAAAACAAATCAATATACAGACACGCCGATTTAGTTTTATTATAGTATACATTTGGATATCAATTATGTGGCATGCGACACGTTGCACGTTGTTACTTGGGCGTAAATGAGGCTTAACGTTCTCAATAAAGTACCAGGAAAATATGAAACAAAAGCGGTGTCCGCATTAGTTTATTCAAAGGAGCACAGAGTAGATGCCTGAAAGGCTGAAGCAGACGGAATATTCAGAGCTATTAACAGCAGAATAATTATGCCTAGGACCTGCTACAGTCTGAAACCGAGTGTTAATTTCGGTTGAAAATAGAATATTGAAATTTGTTTGCATTTCAAAGCATTGAATAGTTTTTTTTTTCTAATTTTGAATGCTACGGGGGCGCCATATGTTGGCAACAATTGCCATTATAAAAGAATATATTGGTGACATCTCACACATGGCCATTTGACCCCAAACTTAGAAGAGCCTGTACTATAGGTGTTAGACAGCTGACATAGGTACTGTGGAGTTTGCATCAGTGCGTTTGCAAACTCCTTCTAAATGTAACTGGCGCTTTTGCCGGTATTCTAGAAAAACGATTTGATTTTAAGTTAGGAATCGTCTCGCATTAAAAAAAGAATATTGTTATTATTATTAATGAATGTTAAGAATTTAAAAATTTTATATGATTAATAAATCAATGGGGTTGCTTTATTAATTTTATTTGGGGGGGGATAGAGCTTAGTGTAGGGTTGTTGACACCTTATTGTTTTCTTTCAATGATGTCTTAACAACAAATAGCTTAGGGTTTTTCTTTTAAAAAAAAACGATTAGTATGTTGCTGACGTTCCGGGATGCTGAACTGTGATGTGCTGTACGTGTCGACTCGTCATAATTTACGTTACTTGTATAATGAAGATACTAGATTCGCGCTACCCTGATTGATGTCAACTTAACTTAGGTTGAGATATTTAAGTATTAGTTAGGATGCGTGCGCCCTTTGTCTAATTGTTCGTTTGTCGTTGTTGGGCGTTGTTGCTTGCGTGTCCTGGTTTGGATTATTGATTATTATTAATATTTTTAAAACATTTTAATAAATTAATTCTTGGACGCTGGTTTCAACTTCTGATTTGACAGGTTGACTGTTACTCATTTTGTGACGCTGTTAGGACTAGAGTCTATTGGCTTATAGCCTCGGTGTTTGGTAGTCCAACCTGATCAATGATGCGACTGTCTTTTGGGACAGGTTTTGGCATTCGTTTCTTGTGCAATGGTCTGGTTTGTTTGCTTGCATTGCACCAGGAAGCTGTTAGCAACAGACTTTGTTGACAGGTTGTTATGTTAAGTGTTTATTTTGCCCTGTCCACTTTTAGGTCATGAGTTTAGGGTTGTCAACTGTGTTAAGCGAGACAATTCTTGTGACCGCGGGGGATGTGGAGTTTGCATCAGTGCGTTTGCAAACTCCTTCTAAATGTAACTGGCGCTTTTGCCGGTATTCTAGAAAAACGATTTGATTTTAAGTTAGGAATCGTCTCGCATTAAAAAAAGAATATTGTTATTATTATCATTGAGATGGTCTTGAAGAGATCAATATTACTTGGAAGAAAAATATAAAATATATACAAAGAATTCCCTCTTTCATTATATTAGGGAGTTCTATAGTTTATTAGTGTACATACATATCTAAATACACAACATCCAGACATAAGGCAGTCACAAGTGTTTGCCTTGGGCGGGATTCGAATCTGAACTCTGTGCTTCGTAGGTAGGCAGACATACTTATAAAAAGGTGGGGCCGTTATAAAATTAGTTGCATTGAATTATCTGCGATATGTTGAGGTTTTTTATTTATTTAATTTTTGGCTAGGCTTTATATTGTGACCTAGGCGATTTCACAAACTCTTTTTTAAGGTTTGTGAAGGTTTTATTTTCGCCCTGATGATTTTGAATTAATGAATAGAAATACAAGGCGATTGGCAGGGCTCGAACCCACGTCTAGTGACAGTGACAACACCAACGATGACGCCGTGTAATAATTTACTCCAAATTATAATTTGATTGGTTTCCCGAATCTCGTTGATTAATTTCAGTTAACTGTCTGGGTATTCCAGTTATTAATTAATATAGAATTGAGTACTAGATAATAGGTATTGTATTATGTACTGGTTGTTACTAAATTTAGGCTATTCATATCAAGGACCCGAGTGGTATAATCTTAGATTTTTGTCACAGGTTTGGTCAGCACCCGTAACATGCAGTGCTATGACAAAAGTTTGTCGCGCGAGAAACCCGCCATATTGAAATATCCTCCAATAGGATAAGAGAATACGCACGACAAAATTATGTCTGTCACGTGTGGACCGAGCATGTTAGAGGGCCTGGTCTCGAACGAGTTTTGTGAGTTTTTTTTAGTAAGTAATAGGTAATATGAAAAAGAACTTCAGAGTTTTATATTGGAAGGTCACTCGTCACTTATTATAAAGAGAAAAATAATAACGAACAAAACCATGGAAATAAAAATAATTCAAAATTCAAATGTTTTATTCGAAGTAAGATTTTACAAATCACTTTTCGACGTCGAGGCGAGTTCACAATTTGGCTGTCTTCTGTGGAGAAGAACTTGCCGGAAGAAACTTCACAGGCGTTGCATCGAACATACAGTCTGGCGATTGAAACAAAAGGCGAACGCGGATGATTGTATGCGCGACGCATGATGACGGCACTCGAATCGTCGTGGTCTGGTGTATTAGGTTGTAATAATATGAGTAGGTTAAAAAAACACAAATAAATTAGAAAACGTGCACTTGTCTCGCAGTACAAGCAAACGTGTAAGTGATTCGATTTTAAACCGGGTCCTTTCAGCCATGTAACCGAGACGGCACACTATACGTTATTTTCCGACTGACTGTTCCACGTTTGACGATAATGGAGCAAACAAAGAGTGTTCTTAGTCGGAGCGGTTGATGGCACAGGGGAAATACATCAGTACGTACAATGGTGTATCGTAGGATCTCATAACAAATAACCTACTAAGATATTTCTTAAAAACATGGATAATTAGACCAAGGCGATTCAATATCGCAATATTATAACAAAAATGTAACGAATTTTGGAAGGTTTGATAAAACGTCATGTCAGGAGGGGAGTACTCTTAACCATCGAGCATGCATGATGAGATTACGAATGTCGATGAAGCGAATAGATAAATAAAAAGAGGCACAATTATTAAATAGTGTTATGTAGAGTAAAGCGGTCACAGCATTTTTCATTCTCTGTGCTTATTTGATGAAATGTTTCGTTCAAAATTAGAAGAGAAAAATCTTAATTAAATCGAGCTCAATTAGCTGAGTCTGGCATGGTAATTCGTAGTTCAGACAATAAAATCATATTTTAGATGTAATCTACGGAAAAAATTGTCACTTTCGTTTACACATAATTTACAAATAATTTTATAATCACTGAACTATTAATACCGTATTACTTGTTTGAAGATATCTATATTTAAAACTTTGATAATTAAAAGTTGTTGTTGTGGATGCGTGCGGCCGAAGATCGGGTCAAATGGCGCGCCTTGGAAGAGGCCTTTGCCCAGCAGTGGACTGCCGCAGGCTGCTAATGCTGATATTTTAAAGTTACCTGGGCGAAAATGTCTCAATTTCTAAACCTGTTTATATTTATTATTGCTTTCAATATGCTTTCTGTTCTATACAGCATACTCATTAATTACGTCTACTGATATATCTAGGCTGTGGCAGTAAAAGTAAGCTTCTAAGCTTTTGTCACGCACCAGGGGCCCGGCGAGTGTGTCAAATGAAAATTAATAACACCCTGTATCTGGGGCGGACTGAGGCGGTTTCATTTTTAGCCGACAAGTCCAGGGACTGGATTGGTAAGGCCATGGTCTAAGAAAACAAGGTCTACCCATTAGACCACGTGACTGACACAAGAATACGTCATTTTGCCTATTCATCCTTGTCGAATGCGTGTAATAGACAAGGATGAACAGCGAAAAATAACGTAAGCTTGTGTCAGTCACAGTCAGTCAGTCAGGTTATACCTTGTTTTCTTAGACCATGGGTAAGACCTTTAAAAAGGTTATAGAACAGGTTTTGTAATATTGCTTGCTTATTGTGTGGTTGTTGTACCTCACAAACTTTGGTGTGCTTTTCTTGACACTGGCACAAAGTAACTAACAATACAATACAATACAAAATACTTAAAATAATACATACAGGAGTCAAAAGGTGGCCTAATTCCTAAGGTTGTATAAAGTGCTTTGAAAGGTGGCGAGCACGGAGATACCAGAACACTTACACCGTCCAACATTTTAAATGTATTGTACAACTAGCTTTCCGCCGCGGCCCCGCCCGCGTTAACAGTTTTTCCCGTGGGAATGAGGCATTTTTCCGCAGTACAAGGTAGCCTATGTTACTCAGGGTGAATGTAGCTTTCTAATGGTGAAAGAATTTTTGAAATCGGTTCAGTAGTTTTTAAGTTTATTCATTACAAACACACACACACACACACAAATACAAATCTTTCCTCTTTATAATATTATTATTATTATAGTAAATAGTATTAGTATTAGTATGATATATGATGTATTTCGTTCACAAAGAAAAGCGTCAAACGGATGAATCACTATTACTACATAGTATAAAACAAAGTCGCTTTCTCTGTCCCTATGTCCCTCCCTTTGTACGCTTAAATCTTTAAAACTACGCAACGGATTTTGATGCGGTTTTTTTAATAGATAGAGGGATTCAAGAGGAAGGTTTATATCTATAATACATGCATAATATACTCAAGAATAACCCACAATAACCATTTTCCCGTGCGGAGCCGGGGCGGGTCGCTAGTGAATAATAAATGATAACTATGAAAAGCGTATTTATTTGTGACAAGTCTAATTTTTCCACAAAACATCTAAATAATAATAGATGTAGAAGCCGGGTTTATGAGAGCAGTGCCTTGTTCGCGTCAAATGAAAATTAATAACGCGACGCGACCGGCGACTCAAATGACCTGCAGTTTAGCCTTCAGCCATGAAAGAGAATAACGATGAATAGAAATATAAAGCAATAAATATTAAGTGCAATAAACACTTTTTACAATAACCTACTTAATTATACTGAGTCAGACATTGGTAATATTACAGTATAAATGATTCTAATTTGCAGACAGCCACAAGACGAGTAAAGTAGTTTCATTTCTAAGCCGGAAATAATACGGCGAACTACATAGAAAGCGAGAAGTCAGTATTTACTTTAAAAAATACGTGCGCTATTTAATTGTGAAAAAATTAAATAATTATTGTTACGGATATAAAAAAATGACAAAAAAAGAAACTAATAAATCTCAAACAAAACAATAACAATAAAATTTATATTGACAAGTATTAATATTGATAATTATAAAATACTATTTGCCAATTATAAAAACCGACTTTACCAATCTTTACACATCATTTAAAAACTAAATTTAAAATTCCTGAGTCACAAACACATATCGCTTTCCACCCCAAAATACATGTTCAATCAAACATTCACTCTGATTGAACTCCAATATCTGCCTTCATGTGCAATTTATCATACAAAAGCAATTTTTATGGAAATTCCATTTTATCTCATATCAATAACCTTCAATATAAAAAATATCGAAAATCTGACAAAATACTAGGTAGGTATTTGATATGACACTGGCCGGTACGTATTTTTACCAAAAAAATGGCAGACGGATCGAATTGCCGCCATTTTTCTAAATCATTCTTAGAATAGTACTTATAACATCCTTGCGATAGAAAGTGGTATAAAAATATTTTACCTAGTTAAAAAAAAGTTCAGATAGATAGACCTATGTATTATGGTACCTAATCTATATTCTAAGTGTCAAATTTTGGCCAAATATTGGCGTTTTCAACTAAAAGTTTAACAAACTTACACAGAACACAATTTCGTATAATTTATCATTATTATATTGGTTCCAAATCATAATTTCCAAAATTACTTTATAGACATATTTATCAGGGTTTTAATAGAATTTGGTTAAATTCTGCTCACGTTCCAACACGAACTTGCACAATCCAATTATTAGCTCAAATTATGATGTGCCATCCGCAATCTATTGCAACACAAATTTGAATCGTATTTGCCTAATAAATTTGTCATAGTACATTATCGTACAGTTCATATATGATTATTATATTTTATGTGTATACTTTTAATTATTAGGTAGGGTAAACCGACTGACCACTTATTATGTACGGGCGCCAAAGATGGCCCACTTAAATTTTTAGATATTTTGTTTCCCAAATAAATATACAAGGACAAATCCTTGTAAAATCCTGCAGTTAAGTAAAGTAAAGAAAAAACATAATGGAAATTATAATATATTTATTTGGGAAACAAAATATCTAAGAATTTAAGTGGGCCATCTTTGGCGCCCGTACTATATAGTTTATAACGCTATAATCTTATTTCGGAGCATTAAACTACAAACTGATAGTGGCCAGTAAGTAATACCTTGTTTAACCCTATATTATTAACTAGCTTCCGCCGCGGCTCCGCCCGCAGTAATAGTTTTTTCCCGTGGGAGTGAGGAATTTTCCCGCAATAAAAGTTAGCCTATGTTCTTCTGCAAGGTCTATTTTATCTTTGTGCCAACGCCACCCATTTTAACCATTTTAACCCCCGACGAAAAAGAGGGGTGTTATAAGTTTGACGTGTGGGTCTGTCTGTCTGTCTGTCTGTGGCATCGTAGCTTCTAAACGGATGCGCCGATTTTGATCTAGTTTTTTTGTTTGCAATGTGTCAGAATCGTGAGTGTCATATTTTTTTCCGTAAAGAAGAAAAAGAGGGCGCGCATGCATGGCTAGCAGGTGCCGCTATCGGTAAAATTGAGCAGTACAAGCGTCATTCGTTGATTTCATTTTGTTTGTCTGGTTTGCTTGCTTGCTTGCTCGTGTGGATTTCGAGGTTAACCTGGTGGTCTGGTAATGTTGGCTAAACTTAATCACAAAGAATTTTGCATTTTGAAATGAATATTTAAAATGCGAAATACATCTCGAAAGGTATTTCAAATAAAATGCAAAATGTTTTTTACTAGAAGGCATTTAAATTCAAAATAGAAAATAGGTATTTTGCATTTTGTATTTGCATTTTGAATAGAAGTATTTAAAATAAATCGCATCTCTGGAATACCAGTTGCTAATGTTTTTGCTCCACTCAGTTTAGTACTTACATAAACAATTAAAAACACCAAATAAAAAAAAAAGTGATTCTTTCAACAACTAGAAAAGAGCTGATAATCTTCAAATGGCTGAAGATATTTTCTTGGATCATAGCTAAGAACCAGAAAGGAAGTGACACCTTGCAAACAAAAAAAAAACTAGATCAAAATCGGCGCATCCGTTTAGGAGCTACGATGCCACAGACAGACAGACAGACACACACGTCAAACTTATAACACCCCTCTTTTTCGTCGGGAGTTAAAAAGCCTTCAGCATACAATATGTCTTTATTTGCTATCAGCTATCTTTTCCAGTCAACTGAAAAAAATATAACTTTCCACATTCGCAATATGTAGGACCTCTTCGTTCCTATTATTACTTATTTTCACGGGTCTTTTACGTGATAATTTTAAACAGGTATGTTTTACTCTACCTTACTCTTACCTGACTTATGATATCTTACATTCGTTCGTTCCTTCTATTGCTTCTCAATATACACAAAATCACACCACTTAAAAACCAAACCGTAAAATCCGCTTCAATGTTGCAGTAAAAGTGCAACAACACAACTGGGATTCCCGCACGGACTTACTCTTGACGCGAACCACATTCCTACTTTAATTGGAAACACTTCGCTTGCCCTTTCTTCTAATTACACCTTGCTTGTGTTTACTTTTTGTAAAATGAGCTTCAAGAAAACCATTTATTCAAGGGACCGTTTATTTCAGGGTCATTGTTCGGTAATTGAAAATACGCGTTTTGCGTTGAAATACTTTGAGCTTATGTTTACTTTCTTTATTACGAGTATGAGAGAATGAATAACAAATGTTGGTATAGGATGTTGTATACTCGTTGACATTGATTAAATTATAAATTGTGTGTAGTTAGGGCTGTCTTGTTGCCTACTCTTTTTCCTAAATTTTTAACTTAAATAACTGGCTTTGTCCTGTGTTAAAGTACTCTTCTCAATACGGTGATAATAACCATAATTATGTAACATGTCGATAAATTAAGTTTAAAATAAAAAATATTTTACAGCAAACCATTTTTTACAAAACTTATCGAGTGGAGTATCAAAATAACAGTTATCATCTAACAACAAACATCTGAAGCACTTGAAACATGCACTTGTCTTTATATACAAAGACGATCAAAGTGCAACAATTTGCTTACATCACGATCGTGTGAAACGTGACACAGTGACAATCGGCGAATCGGGAATGTTGGGAATCGGGAGTCGGGAACCGTGCATATCGTAACCGTAATGGCCGCGTGTCGGTAACCTAGTTTCACACTCACTTCCTACTGAACCCAACTGCGAACTGGTATGCATCTGATGCATGATAGATTTTCATAGCTCTGAGTTTTGATTAATCTGTCGACGTTAGAGTTCTTGGGTGTTTATCTATTAATACAATAAATGTTCATAGTGATCACTATAAAAATAGGGAATAAAGGATATTTATCAATAGATTTATTTACGTGTAATTCTTAAGTATATACCGTGAAATTTAACTGGTTGTTTATCCAATACATAGTGGTAGTACATATTCGGAAACTGAACAAGGAACATAGCTTGGAATCTCAAAATTATTCAACTTTTCATACAAAGTGGTCGGTCACGTGACTGAAGTTTATATAAAAAGGAGTTTTTTATAGATTTCAATCTATGTTCTATAGGGAAAGTTGTTCAATTTCATGGGTAAGGTATTATTACTATGTTGCAGATAACAACCAATTAAATTTTACGGCGTATTTATAATAACATACTACAATTAATTATATTAAATTCACATGAATTATAATCATCGGAGATTTCACGATCGCATTTTAAATGAATTCATTGAGTGAAAAATTGATTCATTTTAATAGTAATATTACAATTAATGAGTGCCAAAATACGTATATCGTTCATCGCATTTGCGGTTTCACGCCTTGCGCCTCACTCGTATTATGAGGGCTTAAAATATACACGATTTATTTATTTCATTTTCAGCTCATAAACATACAATACAACATACTTACTACCAAATATATAAACACACGAAAAAAAAACATTACACATACAAGAACCAAACAAACACAAATATTTATTTAAAGATTTTCCACCTTGTGTTCTTTCCGCTAACTGTGGTTTGAGATTACGTATTTCGTGGTTAGGTATCGAACTCATTTTCACTTGGTAATAAGATATTTTCCTTAAGTAAATAATATATACCCTTTGTGTTTCTTCTTATGACATCATTACCATGTAAATATTACATCAAATTTTGGAAGCGTGAAAAGCAAGCAAACAGAGAGTAAATAAAAAAATGTTGTAAACAAACAAATTATTTGTTAGTTAGTGAAAATCTACAGAGAAACCTACAAGAGCGTAGTCGCAGAGCAAGTGAAAAAAAGATTGACCGCGAAATAAGGAGCATAAATTAAAACTCGCCATATTCATGGCACTGGCCACACAGAACTGCTGAACTCACAAATCAAATAAAAAGGGCGAAGCGAGATTTCAATTCGAAATGACCGACGCGTTTTTATTTCCCCACATTATATGGTTAGGGAATTTTTTTATTTAGATGTACTATCCATTACGGCTCTAAATAGATAGGTGATTAATAATTGTGTCTGTCTGTCTGTCTGTGTGTGTCTGCCTGTCTGTGTGTGTCTGTCTGTGGCATCGTAGCTCCTAAACGGATGCGCCGATTTTGATTTCCCTTTTTTTGTTAGAAAGGTGTCGTAATCGAGAGTGTTCAAAGATTATATCTTCAGATATTTGAAGATTATCATCTCCTTTCTAGTTGTTGAAAGGATCTATGAAACGGTTTTGTGGCGGGGGTTATTTAAATATTTATTTTAATGTTATTCTGGGTTACCTCTCGTCATAATTACGAAACCCAGAGGATGAGTAAGCCTAAGCTTATTTTAGACTAGTAATTATTAACCCTTGCAAAATCAAAATTAGCTTTTAAAGTTAAAACAAACCTCCAATAAAGGTTAATATAAAACCGCAACAATACAACTCAAAACCGCAAAAGTTACTTTCGTGTTTATTAACCGTTATTTAAATAGCTAACTTCGAGCCGGGCTGCGTTTAACCATAATTTGTTTATAAGCACCCTCGATATGGACGGAGCAATTAACGTTTAATTTACTAGTATCGATACAAACATGATTGTTTTCCTGTTTGTTTACTATCGTTATTATGCTTATGTCGCAGTCCAATGGGCTCAACTCTAAGTAAATAAAATAAAAATAAATAAAATAAAATAAAAATGCATTTATATCAATAAAAATAAATCATTACATAGAAGGGGTTTCCCTGTGAGTGATCAGAGATACTCGTGTTGGGAATACCTCGCTCTTCCATCTTGTGTTACAAGAAGTACATACTTATTTGTTGGTACATAGTACAGCAGAGTTTGTGCATGGGTTCATATAAAGTTAACAGACAAACTATACCTACGCTAATACGACGAGGAGTTGGGCATATTGCAGACTCCAGATCATTATTATAAAACAAACATTAAAAAAACAGGACAGCAATTTTTTAATCGATCAGACTTTTAGAAATTACTTAAATCCTTTCGTTAGCTCTAAGTTTTCAAACCCCTTCATTAACTAGAAAAGAACTGATGAACTTCAAATGGCCGAAGAATTTTCTAAATACGCCACGAATAACTTGTTAGAAATAATACAAAATTTGTTACTGTGTTCATATCAATGCATGCCAGATGTATTGTGGGCAAAAACCACTACGCAGTGGATGCCACCAATTGAGACAAGGCGACGTGGCAGACCCAGACGACGATGGCGAGACGAGCTAGACGCCTTCAGCGAAGCATGGCAGAAAGAGTCACGGGAAAGAGAGTCATGGAGAGAGGCGGAGATAGGCCTTTGCCTAGCAGTGGGACACGTATGGCTAATTAAGATAAGATAAGATAAGTGTTCATTTCTAAGAGATCTCTTCCAACTTACTTATATGCTAGTGAGAGAGCAAAATAACGTAAGTAGTGTACGTCATAGCAGTATTGTTAGTATAGCCAGTTGACAATGAACTGTTGGAAAACATGTTCCAATTAAAATGCTCAAAATTCGCGCGTTTAAAATAAAACATTTTAATCGGCACATTAAGGGGATTGAACGAAAATATTCGTCGTTTCGCCCTGTAAGGTCATTAATCGTTTTGATGTCACAGTATGGGACGTTTAGTGTGACCCGTGTGTGACCCTTTTTATACCCTGACCCCCCGAGGCACTTTCAATTTAGGGCATTCCCACACGAACTCCTAACCGCAGCTGCAAAGCGGTTGCAAGTCCGACAAACTTGTTGTTGCGCAGTGAGCTGTGTGAACTATGCTTTTTGTTCATTTAGAATTTTAATTTCTATACATAAACTCATTACTGTTTATACTATAGTTCTGAAAATCAATCAGTGATTTTATCTACTATTACGAATAAATAAATTTGAGTATATTTGAAAAGTCTAACAAAGGTTAACTGAAGACAATAATTAACAAAAGTAATAAATCATAGCTTGAAAAAAACGTTTAATAATTGTAAACATGACCGACAAAATATCATAAAAAAAGTAACGTAAGTAAGTAACGTTTTCTGAACTTTTTGATACTCGTATGTTGTTACTGATGCACAGTATGGTATAATATGTCAAGTGAATATTTAGTATAGCAAACATTTTTTTAATATACGTTGTAAGATTGACAAAGCTACACAGAGTATAGTTTATATGCATAGTAGTAATCAAACATGCTAAGTAGTTAAAGTTACAATGAAGGTCAGAGCAAGCAACTGCAAAAGAACATCTCGTCAACCACGCGTAAAAGTTCGTGTACAGCCAGCCTAATCTTTAATCGTCCAATGGCGAACGAAAGCCGCCCTCTACATCGGTCCGCCACACCCGAACGGCAGATACTAATCGCACCACTCTCTGTGGAGGACTGTACAAATGACTGTTTGTATCTTGATCAACGGATACCGGGATTTCCTTCAACTAATTTATTGTGTCCAACTAATCTGGGTCTGTAAATAAAACTGATCTCTATTGCGATCTAGTTGAGGACACATTTTAAATTGTTCTTTCTGATTTTTTCTTTGTTATATTTTAGCGACAATGTTTTAAAGGGCATTTGTTAAGTCAGTTGGATCGCGTTGCTCTTAGTTTTAGTTTGTGTTATATTATGTGATATTTTCAGCGTTCTAGAATATTCCAGAGATGAGATTACCACTTAAAATACTTCGGTACAAGCGGTTGATTGTATTACGGGAAAGCGGTTACCAAGCTTACTTTGAACTATTTTAATTTCCCTGAAAACTCTTCATAATATCTGCTCAGAGAACTAAGAAGAATTGTTCGTAGAAACATATTATTTGATATATCATATACCTGCTACTGCATAAAGCTTAAAATTATTTTGTATATTTACGAAAATTCTCGGAGGTTATTTACGCGGGAAAATTATTGCGTAAAAACCCGTAAATATACAAAATAATGTGTACAAGCGCAAAAGCCTCAAACAAGCATAAGCTTGAAATTATTTAGAGATTGTGGTACTAGCTTTCCTCCCCACCGCCGCTCTGCCCGCGCTAACAGTTTTTCAGTGGTTTTGCGTGAAAAAGTAACATACATCCATCCATACATCCATCCTCACAAACTAAGTAAGTAAACAAAGTAAAAATGTTTGGAAACATGGCATGCAAAACTATTTAACTTTTCAAAAGTAAAAGCGCAAATGATGCAGCAGTATAACAGAGAAATATGAACCAATATTACGGCGGAAAATAGCCATGAAGTTTTATAGTTTTTTCAGGCAAACTGTGTAAGCAGCCTGTCCCAGACCAAATTGCTAGTAACTTAACGTTATTTGCAAAAACAGTTGCCGTAACGGTTGCCGCTTAATAACGGAAATGGAATAATGGCAGTTTGTGCAAAGAACGGCAAGATAAAAAAAATAAATCTGCTGATTTGAAAACAAGACCTCTCACACTAGCGTTTTTCGAACGTTGACGTTGCATGATTGTATTCGCCACGTACGACGACGTCGACGCTCGAAAGATGCTAGTGTAGGGGTTCTCTACATATATTTTTTAATTATTACGTATTTTTGGTTTTGATTTACTTTCTGCATATTGTATGTATTTCAAATATTCTTTAGCCAGTCAAGTAAAATTTTAAGCACAAGATTCTTAAAGTTTTAATATCAAATTAAATTCGTCCTGTATTTTGTTTCGGAACCGAAATACAGTTGATCCAAATTGATGATTTATGTTGTCAGTGTAAATATTCAATTAATTAAGGGGAATCAATTGTAACGTCGCGGGAAGGGTACGGCTGACGTCGGCACGGCTGCCAAATGTTTGTGCAATCCGACCCAATTTCATACAATTTGAAAGGGCAATTCGACCTGTATGCTGCGTTCACATTATTGATTTAAAACGATTGTGTATTTTTTAAAGAGAAGTGAATGCAAAGGTTTGCCGTCAGTGTTTTCTTAAAACTCTATTAATCTATTATTTATTCTGTGGTTAAACTAACAGCTAGTGCTATAAAAAGAGACTCTACCTACCCACCGAGGGGCTCTGATTGGTAAACTTCACACACAACCTTTGAATTACTTCGCAGATGAGTGCAGGTTTCCTTACAATGTTTCCCTGTATAATAAGGGCGTCGAAAAATGTACATATGAATTCGCCAATCGAAAAGTCACTGGTACGGTACCGACGATGCTCTGAACCTATAATGAATAAATTATTTTGACTTTGACATACAACTGTGACTTGAGAGGCCCCGCGGTCTTTTCGGTAGCCTGCCTTGACAAAAGATGTCTCTTAAAATAGAGAGGCCCAAGTCCAGCAGTACCTAGACTGTTTAAGGCCAGCAGTGGGGTATATAAATATTGCCACTATCCCACTATTTATGTACCCCACTGCTGGCCTTAAAGCTGGCGAGGTGTAAACACATTTTATGTTTCTTCTGTTTGTATTTCACCAAACCCGGAAATATAGCCAATACGATTCGGTTGGTTTCTATCAAGGTTTTTTAATTGGATACGGAAATTATGTAAGCGAGGACGATAATAGAATTTGCACGGAGCAATAAAACAGAAACGATATTTCAGTATATTTATATGAAATGAAATTGAAAATTTATATAACCCCCGTCACAAAACCGTTACTTAGATCCTTTCAACAACCAGAAAAGAACTGATAATCTTCAAATGGCTGAAGATATTTTCTTAGATCATAGCTAAGAACACTTTCGATTATAACACCTTGCAAACAAAAAAAAAAACTAGATCAAAATCGGCACATCCGTTTAGAAGCTACGATGCCACAGACAGACAGACAGACACGTCAAACTTATAACACCCGTCTTTTTCGTCGGGATTTAAAAATAATAATAGGTGGGGACATCTTACACAGGGCCATCTGACCCCAAACTAGACTATGTATGTATGCTTGTACTATGGGAATCAGACAGCCGATATTACTAATTAAAAAAACACAGCAATATTAAAGTAAAGGAAGCCCAAAGTCAAGACGTTTTTCTTCTTCCAGGTCAGCTGCAAGGATCTGGCTACAGCGACCAGGAGCCAGAGTTCCTCTCTCCGCTGGAGAATTTAACCGTCGCCCAAGGAAGGGACGTCCACTTCACCTGCACCGTCAATAATCTTGGCCCGTATAAGGTAAGCTGGACTTTATACTCTACTAGCGACCTGCCCCGGCTCCGCATGGGAAAATGGTTATTGTGGGTTATCTTTAAGTATATTATGCATGTATTATACATATAAACCTTTCTCTTGAACTACTCTATCTATTTAAAAAAACCGCATCAAAATCCGTTGCGTAGTTTTAAAGATTTAAGCATACATAGGGACATAGGGACAGAGAAAGCGACTTTGTTTTATACTATGTAGTGAAGTGATTGATAAACATCTAGTTTTTCTGACAGTTGGAATACCCAATTATTGTTTTCAAGAAATAAGTAAAGGTATTTTGTAAAGCGCGACTTTTGCATTTATTTGATTAAACAAAGTGCTGGAATTTTCTTTTAAGAACCAAAAACTGGTTATTTTTTAAATTGTTTTTGGGCCTTGTCAACTCATAAAGTAATTTATTTAACCGTTAAGTTTTTTACCCGATCATCATCATCATCCCAGCTCTTTCATCGTCCGTCATCGGACATAGGCCTCCTCCAAAGCCCTCCACGACTTTCTATCCCCTGCCACTTGCATCCACTGCGGACCAGCGTGTCCCCGAATGTCATTGACCCATCTTTCCGGTGGGCGACCTCTGCTTCTTGTGGTTTCTCTGGGCTTCCACTCCAACGTTCTTCTAGCCCAACTTTCGAAGTCCATTCTGGCATTTCGGCGCTCAATGGTCGTATCCATGTCGTGGCCAAATCGCTGAATTGATCATTTCATGATATGGTTGACCATTTCGTGAAGTGTTCACGTTTCATGAAGTGGTCAACTAATGGTAACCAAATCATTAAACGACAAACGTTTAGCGATTTGGTCACCCACGTTTGACCATATCGTTAAAATAGGGTAACCATAAAATATTTAATGAAAACTCAGAACAATTTTGTTACGTACTTGTTTATTTTTAGTTGTTTAAATTTACTATGGAATATTAAAATAATTTTAAAATAAGTATAACAAACTTACTTAATTTAAAAAGGCACATGGACGGACGCGCTCACACGCACTGAACCACACGTGACATCTTTGGCGCGCACTAGAGTTTTATAGGTATCTCAAGTTTTTGGTAGGAATGTTTCTTTACCTGAGTCTTCATCGCATACTTACTAATTAGGTAACTCTTATATTATTTATAAAAAATATAGGTAACTTCGCTTACAAGGGCCGCCATCTTGACACAAACAAAGCGCTTAGGCGCTTACAGCGCCTCTACCGGTAGTCAATGAAACAATTCCACGATATGATCGATTAAGATTGATTATTTCATGAAATAGCAGTGCGTCCAGCTGGCCCTATCGTCAAACGATTTCTTATCATTGATCTGGTCTGGGCACATCATGATATGGCCAATGGACAGTGAAATATTTCATGAAATGCAACCATTTCATTAAATGGCCGATCATTTCATGAAATGGGCAATTCTACGATGCGGCCACGACATCCACATCCACAACTTTAGTTCGCTGCCTGATCCACTCGTTGCGCTTTCGATCTAGTAGCGTAATGCCCAGCATTGCTCTTTCCATCGCTCTTTGCGCAACTCGCAGATTTTCGGCCGAATTTTCGGTCAGGGTTGTGGTCTCCATGCCATATGTCAACACTGGGAGGATGCACTGGTTGTATACCTTCGTCTTCAGATTTTGTGTGTTTTTAACCGATATAGCGTAACAATATATTATTTTTTTTTAACAGTTTATAGGCAGATTTTTCTTAAATACCTAAATTTTGCTTGCTCTTTATACTTACTAGTTTATATGTTTTACTTTATTAATTGCTGTAATATCATCCAGTTTATTTGTCTATCATATGTAAAATACATAGTTTTGCTACACATATTTAGCTTCTCTTGTTCCTATTATCTAACGATTATCAGAAAACTAGTAATAATTCCTACTCGTACCAAAATAACTTTTATTTTATTTTATTTTATTTTTTGACTGCATGTAAGCAAAATTGTCTTTTGCTTTAAGCGTTACATATGCAACATAACGTAATACCGATTATCGGTAAACTGGTTTCAATTCCACGAAGGCCCCAGACGAAACACAAATAGCTGCCGTCTGCGCAAACATTTGCCTCATGTGTACAGCCGCCGGCTACACTCCTCTATCATTTCCCACTTCTGATACTTTTCTCTTTGCTTGTCTTGTATCTATAAATATCGAAATACAAAGAGGATAACAGACTTGTGTTTTACGGGTTTTGGTATTTAAAATGAGGTTTAAGCTAACGGATAGATTTCTTATCACTTAGTTAGGACACTACATTATAAAGATATTTGAAAAGATGCAACATGATGATAAGTGGAGTTTTTTCTGGAGCTTTTCTCCGAACGAATTGAGGATTGTAAGAATTCACGTAATGAAAATAATGTATTTTTGATATTCTGGAGTTATTTTATTATTTGTATGTCAAAACCTCCTTTGAAATGTGTAATATAAAACCGCAAAAATTTCGATTTGTTATTCTTGAAATAAAAAGTAAATAGAACTAATGAACCAAACACGTGACTCTATTTTCGCAGACGTTTTATGGACTCAGTCTAAGAGCTTTGATTAATCGGCTTAATCTGCATTATCAATTGGTATTCCACCAATATCGGGGCTCAAGTTTCGCCAAATGTCGCTTATTTGGGACAGAATCCTACGTTATGAATAGATTGATAATTGAATTGTTATCGGTTGGTTTGGAGGCTTGTTATTGAGATTATAAATCGAAGGGTGATCGGTCGGCTATTGAGTTGCTCAGACTGATTTGCCACAATCAAATTGCTATTGAAATCGTACAGTTAAAAAAAAAGAAGTTAAGTTTACGAAATCACAATAATTTTATCATCTCAGCCGAAAGATATACACTGCTGGACAAAGGCCTCCCCCAAAGATCTCCACAATGATTGTTTTAATTTTTGCAAAACCATCACATAACTCCTGTTTATTTAGGTAGGTATTCCAAGAACGCTACACTTATACGAACTTCCATTCGAAGCAGAGTAGCAGTACGTGGAATGTAAATTAAGTTGGAGTGATATTGAAATCGGTTTTTACGGTTCCAGAGAATGGAATCGTTTCGCGCGCCAACTGTCCAAAGTTTGCGTTTTCTACATTTCCTTCAAATTAAACGTCTGGCGAGTTTACTCTTTCTTTTCCATGATCGTGGAAGAGGACAGGAAGATTTAAACAAGAAACGACTTGTTCAAAATAGGGTTCATAAAGATGTAATAAATTACTTACTTATTAGTAAACATCAAAAACCTCAATGCTGGACTGTAAGGTCTGCTAAGAGGCAGCATAAGTATGCCCCATAAAAAACAGAAATATTTATTTATGGGACAAAGGAACATAGAAAATTATACAAAATATTTACAGGGTACTCTTTTGTCATCGATCAAAAATTTATCAACGATTATGACTCTCGTCGTCGTTGGTCAAAGTGCGTATTGGTCTTTCTGCGTCTGATTGTCATTATCATCCTGCAAAGTGGTTTAATGGTCCTTGCGAAGAATAGTTGTGTTTCAATGTTTGTCTTTTGGTGATGACAACGATGATGATGAAAGTTTGCCTTTGGAGCTTATAATGATACGGTTTGTTCTCAACAGGTGGCGTGGATAAAGTCAGATACGAAGACAATCCTGGCGATTCACACACACATGGTGACAATCAATCCTCGACTGTCGGTCACCCACAACGGACACAACACGTGGAAACTCTACATTGCGAGCGTGGAGCCGAAGGATTCAGGCACCTACATGTGCCAAGTCAATACTGACCCTATGATGAGCCAGGTAAGATTTTTTTTTACTTGTATATCATAAAGTCAGAAGATTTACATTTGCATTGTTCTTCTTTTCGAGGTTGTAGGTAAAATTTTACTTGTCAGTACTTGTTAACGAGGATTCGAAATAATAAATGCGTGGATCACTTGATATATAGGCAATTTTAATGAATTTAGCGTATTGTACTTCAACATCAACAAACTTAATGAAAATATAAAAAACGCGACCAAGCTGGGATCGGTACGATGGCGGAATGCCGGCGCTCGCGTCGTCGATCTTAGAGAGCCGCGGGGTGCGGGCGGCGGCGGGGCGAGGGACGCAGCTGTGCGTTAACAAACTGGCCCCCTTGGAGCAGGAGCAGCATCCTGGTCCAACCTCGTTGGTAGCGGGCAGAGCCTGTTCCAAGCTCTGCGTAGGGTCCCTGACGTAGTTGCAACGTCTGCCACCCGGTTGACGCCATCCGTGCCTGGGTATACCGTTGTGACACGTCCTAGCAGCCATCTGTTGGGGGGCAGCCGATCATCTTTAATGAGAACCATCTCTCCTGGCTGCGGTTGTCCTCTGTTGGTGCGCCATTTGTTTCGAATCTGCAATTCTGAAACGTACTCCTTGTAGTATCGATTCCAAAAATGTGTTTTTAATGACTGAATCCTCTTATATCTGGAGAGTGTGTGAAGAGGAGCCTGGTCGACCTGGGGAGCAGGCAGCATGGTGAGCGTACGTCCAATCAAGAAATGCGCTGGTGTCAGAGGAACTAGATCAGATGGATCTGATGAAATTGGGGTGAGAGGTCTCGAATTCAGTATTGCCTCGATTTGAACCAATACAGTGTTCATCTCTTCGTAGTCTAAATGAGCCATTGACAGTACGTGATTTAAATGTTTTTTAATAGATTTTACTGACCCTTCTGCTACGCCGTTAAAGTGCGGACTATAGGCTGGACTAAATTTGAATTTAATTTCATTTTCAGCTGAGTATGAAATAATATCGTGATATTGATTTTTTAGAAACTTGGCTATTTCGTTGCAAGCACCTACGAAATTGGTTCCGTTATCAGAATGGATTGTAGCTGGTTTACCTCTGCGGGCAATAAATCGATTTAAAGCGGCAATAAAGCCTTCAGAAGTTAAGTCGGTGACAAGTTCTATGTGCAGCGCCCTCACCGCCAGGCAAACAAAAACAGCAATGTATGCTTTTTTCAGTTGACAGCCACGACCTTTTCTGTTCGCTATCATTATGGGGCCCGCATAGTCCACAGCTGTATTAGTGAAAGGGTAGTATGCTTGCAATCTTTGCAGAGGTAGATCACCCATGATAGGCTGGTAAGTCTTACCTGAAAATCTAAGGCAAGATATGCAATCTCTAGTTATTTTTCTACAAAGATTACGCCCGTTGACTATCCAGTATTTGTGACGTAATGTTGATAGTAACAGCTGTGGTCCAGCATGTAAAAGAATTTTGTGATAGTGTGTAACTAATATTTTTGTTATATGATGTGAAGCGTCGAGTAAAATGGGGTGCTTTGTATTGTAGTCGTAGTGTGAGTTTGCCAATCTGCCTCCTACCCGTATAATACCTAAATTGTCAATAAAGGGGTTTAATTTGAGAAGTTTATCTTTATAAGACAGTGGGCGTTTGTGAAGTAACTGTGTGTATTGTTTACAGTATGTATCACGTTGTACTTGTTTACATAACACTTGCAACGCAGAATTTAGTTCTGTGACAGTTAATAGACCTATAATTTTATTGTTAGTATGTTGACAGTTAAAAATAAATCTTTTTACATAAGCAATAGTGCGTTGCAATTTACTAAAGTTAGAGAAATTATTGAAATAATTATTATTATCATTGTGACAGTGTGACTCATCTGTAGACAAGTGACATTGATATTTAAGTTCTGGCAAATTAGCAACATTTATATTTTGTGGTTGTGTGGGCCACTGTGTGTCTTTTTGATGTAAAAAGTGGGGACCTCCCCACCACAAAAGTGAAGATTGAAGTTGTGATACATTGAACCCACGTGAACCTATGTCAGCCGGGTTCATATCCGTGGGAACATAATTCCATGAACTAGGATCGGAATTGTCGGTGATTTCATTGATTCTATTGTAAACAAACTGTTTTAACTTTAATTTGCATGTCTTGATCCAGCCCAGAACGATAGTTGAGTCACACCAAAAGAAAGTGGAGTCAATTTTTAAACGTAATGAATTTACTACCTTTTTCATTAACCTTGTGGCTAGTAGGGCGCCGCAAAGTTCTAACCTAGGCATAGTTAGTTTTTGCTTAAGTGGCGCTACTCTGCTTTTTGCGAGTAATAAGCGTACTTGTACAATCCCAGTGTCGGACACTGAGCGTACGTATATACAAGCGGCATAAGCTTTAATGGAGGCATCACAAAATGCGTGTAATTCGACCTTGACGTGCGAATCGCACAACACCCTACGAGGGATTTCAATTTTAGTAATTTCTGGTAAGTATTTAATAAAATCATGCCATTGTGACTCAACTTCGTGTGGTAACTGGTCATCCCATTCAATATTCTTAGCCCAAAGTGTTTGTAGTATAAGTTTTGCCTGTAACATACAAGGGTTAATCAAGCCGAGTGGATCGAACACTTGAGCGATGGTGGATAAAATAGTGCGTTTATTAGTGTTTTGTGTGTTTGAAATTTTATTTACTGAAAATAGTAACGTATCTCTCTTACAGGCCCAGAGTAAACCTAATGTCTTTGCGTAATCATCTTTGTTTAGATTTAGTAACTCATCGGTGTTGGTTTGACTAACGATGTCATCGAGTATGGAAGGTTTATTAGACCGCCACTTTCGCAAGTGGAAGTGAGCGCCCTCTAACGTTTGAATGACGCCTTTACAGGTTTGTATTAGAGTTTGTTCGTCATCGTGCCCAGAGATGCAGTCATCTATGTAAAAATCGTGCAAGATCGTTTCTTGCACATTTTTATCAGCGCATTCTTGGCCCAACTGTACTAGACATCTAGTTGCCAGGTACGGCGCTGACGCCGTTCCATATGTAACAGTGTTTAATTTATATTGTTTAATTGGCTGGCTGGGGTCTGCCCGCCAAAATATTTGTTGTAAGCACCGTTGCTCATTATTTACATAGATCTGTCTGTACATTTTTTCTATGTCTGACGTTACTACAAACTTATGTTGTCGGAATCGAATCAAGATGCTAAGTAAGTCGTCCTGTACAGTTGGCCCAACATGCTGTATATCGTTAAATGATTTACCTGTACTTGTAACAGCTGAACAATCGAAAACAGTGCGTAACTTTGTGGTGAGGCTATCCTCACGCAAGAGACCGTGATGGGGCATGAAGTATGAAATATTGTCGTTTTGTGTATTTGTGTTTTCTGACATGTGGCCTAGAGACAGATATTCGTCGAGAAAGTTTACGTATTTTGTTTTGAAATCTGGATTGCGTTTAAATTTACGTTCTAGTGATTGAAGCCTTACTAGAGCTTGCTGCTTGGAATCGCCTAAAGATTGAGGTGACTCCTTTAGTGGTATTGTAACAATGAACTTGCCATCTGGGTGGCGTTTTGTTGTTTGTGTAAATATTTGTTCACACTCACTCTCACCTTTGGTGTAGGTTTGTTGAGTGGTGGGAAATGATTCTAGTTCAAAAAACTTGTCTAACTTTCTTTCGAGCTCACTACTGTTTAGAAAATGGCAATGGACTGTATATGATTGATTTGTGTTAAAATTAGAGTTACATGTTTGTATAGAGCCTGTGACAAGCCACCCCAATGTTGTTTCAATCAAGGTAGGTTTGTTCTTGCCCAGAGCAATATGATTGTTTAGTAGAACATCCCAAAAGATGTCCGCCCCCAGCAACATCTGTACCTCAGACGGCGTTGCGAATGTTGGATCCGCGAGGTGGATGCGAGAAGGGATAGAGAAGGAACTGCAATTAATTTGTGAAGTAGGTATCAACTGGGTGATATGTGGCACAACAAAACAGCTGACGTCTGTTGTATAACCACTGTTTGTAAGGGACGAAATAGTGACGTCACATCTTTTTGTGATTTTTGAGGACTGATTATTCAATCCTTGTACTAATAGTGAAGTAGAATAACTGGGTATTCCTAATTTTGCTTGCAAAGTTTCTGTGATGAAAGTAGATGTGCTTCCGTTATCTAGAAGCGCTCGGACTTTGTGTGTACGACCGCTGTGATCTTGTACGTTAATGATAGCAGTAGATAAGAGTACCTGACTGTGATGTATAGATGAGAGTGTGACACTACTCGATTGTGTTTGTTTTTGTTCTTCCACGGAAGGTAAAACTACACAACCCTCTGATGAAGTTGAAGTGGAAGCCTTGGAAACAGTATTGTTATTGTGTAACATAGTGTTATGACGTTGTGTGCATAACCTGCAGGAACTAAGCCTACAACGCTGTTCGTCATGACCTGCGCGCAAGCAGTTTGTGCAAAGGTTTAATTGTTTTACTCGCTCGATACGCGCCTCGATCGACATTGATTTGAATTTCGAACATTGGTAAATTGTATGATTATTCTTGCACACAGGACATTTAAATAGTGCTTGTTTTTGTGTTTGATTTACTACAAATGTCTTAGGACGGTTGTGAGTAACATCGCTGTGTCTGCGGTGTGGCTGTTGTTGTTGTTGTTGTTGTGGTTTTGTATGTGTTGATGATTCTTCCACAGTTTCCAGTAAGTCGGCACGATTTTTTAGAAAAGTATTGAAATCTTGTAAAGTAGGTAATCTCGTGATATTATTGCGTTCCTTTTCCCAGTCACGTAGGGTAGCTGAGTCCAACTTACTAGTCACCATGTGTATGATTAGGATGTCCCAGTGTTCTGTAGGCAAGTTAAGTGTTTTCAAAGCCCTTAAATTTCGGTTAATGGAATCTATTGTGTTTCTTAAGGCCCTCGAAGATTCTTGAACTACTGGCTGTATATTAAATAGTGCCTGTATGTGATTGTTGACTAAAATGCGATCGTTGTGATACCTATCACATAACAAATCCCACGCGACATCATAATTATCTGCTGAGAATTCCAATGATTTGATAATTAGTGATGCACTTTCCTTTAATGAATTCCGCAAATAGTGAAACTTATGGATTTTAGGTATTGTTTTGTTGTTGTGTATGAGAGACTTGTAAGTGTCATGGTATTCTAGCCACTCCTGATAGCGCCCAGAGAAGGTCGGCAAGTTGATAGTAGGTAATTTAATGTTTGGCCCACCTGACGGTCCAGAGTCGCTACCTGAACCTGTCTCCGACGCGTCATCCCGGCCCGCAGAGGTGCTGAGCAGCTCCTGCGCAGCAGCTACGCATCCGAAGTAGCCAGTATCGAAATTCTCCCGTTCCTTGTGCTCATCACCTGGAATTTCCACAAGACTTTCTATATCAGTCTGTACTGAATCAAACTCGCCATACAAATCTAGTATTTTGTTTAAACGAGCTTCTATCTCAAGACTTTGTACCTTATTAGGTTTTTTATCAGGTAAAAAGCTATCTAAATACGTTCTAAATATAGTAAGCTTAGCTTTATAGGTAGATCTTATTTTCTTTAATGATTTAAAATCCATTGTGCAAAATAAAAAAAATAAAAAATCGAAGCGTTTAAATGAAACTAATCTCAAACTGTCCAGCTGAAAAAACAATAATTAGCACACTTGTAACAATAGAAGTGAAATTTTAATAAAAAAGAAATAAACGTAGCGAAATTGAAGCGATACTTAAATTTTAAGCAGGCAAGTTGCGGCGGAAATCGTGCGAAGCAGAGAGGGTAGGTGCGATAGGCAAGCGCAAATAGCCGTACCACGACTATTGCGAGTCACGTAGGCCACGCGCTGTGGACTTTGGACCCTCGCGCCTCGGTTTCGCTGGAATGTTCGAGGAAAAAAAAAGAATTAGCAACGTATAATGTATTGCACTGTATTGGTGCAAATAAGTACAATACAGCAAAATAAGACCCCTGTAAGTAAGGAAATATGTATTACCGTGTGTCGGTATGATGTATGAGAATGTACGAAAAATTACGTAAATGAGGAAAGAAATTGTGGAAATATTATTGAAATTAATTAGCCCCACTACGATTAAGTAGGAATAGAAGTGTATTTTAGGACCAACGTATGTCGGTATGGTGATGAACACAGCTAAAATTCATCAACGTGCTAGCTGATGAAATGGCGAATGTGAATATTTGTTACAAAATATTGTGAAAAATGTGAATATAATGGGATGTAACAATGAAAATAGTGCGCAATAAATGGGAATAATTGGAACGAACTCACAAATAGGTGCCACACTGCAAACCCCTTATCTCGGTTTCTCAAACTATAGTTGTACAGCACAGCGATGATAGTATTTCTTGATTTTGTCGTAATGATTGCTTGGATTCCTTAGTATATTGATTGTATTGATATGATTCACGCCCAGTCTGCTGACGTTCTGCGATATATCCTTTGTCCAGATGCAGATGTTTCTCGAATGGTCTCGTCAATGTCGATATTTGTCCCGTTTTGTCTTCGTAACGGTTTCCAAATCCGGCTCGAATCTTGTTAACGAGGATTCGAAATAATAAATGCGTGGATCACTTGATATATAGGCAATTTTAATGAATTTAGCGTATTGTACTTCAACATCAACAAACTTAATGAAAATATAAAAAACGCGACCAAGCTGGGATCGGTACGATGGCGGAATGCCGGCGCTCGCGTCGTCGATCTTAGAGAGCCGCGGGGTGCGGGCGGCGGCGGGGCGAGGGACGCAGCTGTGCGTTAACAGTACTTTTATTTTATAAGTGACTAGCGACCCGCCCCGGCTCCGCACGGGAAAATGGTTATTGTGGGTTATCCTTCAGTATATTATGCATGTATTATACATATAAACCTTCCTCTTGAATCACTCTATCTATTAAAAAAAAACGCATCAAAATCCGTTGCGTAGTTTTAAAGATTTAAGCGTACAAAGGGACATAGGGATATAGGGACGGAGAAAGCGACTTTATTTTATACTATGTAGTGATAGTGATGACAAGAAATAGGTATACGTTCTTGCAAGTCACCTCTGGGTGAGGTTGATATTGATAAAATACTTTTTAAAACTTTCACAGTTGTTTTCATAACTATTAAGATTTAAAACGGGATATTTACCGTAGTAACTGTTACAACAAATACCAACAAATACCACGGTAAATATCCCGTTTTGAATCTTAATAGTTATGAGGTTGATAATATTATAAATATTATGTAAAAAAAAGGGATAGATAGAATGTGTCAAAATTATGGTCAGTAAATTATTTGTATGGCGGATATAAGAGTAGTTTTACCTTGATTTGCCAAATTAATACGAATGCTACGACGAATCAGGTAAGATTATTTATTGCTTGCTTAGTCTTCGCATTCGGTTTATACCTATATGGTACAAAGACAAAGATCGAAGATCTAATACCTACCGAGTTATAATGATTATCACTTGCATTGCATTTCAGTGAATAGGTTAATTAAGAAAAGGAACATGTCACAATGACCTTACTTTTCAAGAGATACAAAATTGATTTCACAAGATCTTTATAACAAAAGTTATGTTTATTTTTACTAGATTATAAAGACTCTATTAATATACATATTTTAAATTGATTTTTGGCAGTAACAAAAATACCTATTTTGTGATTATAGTATAATATCAAGAACTTGTACGTCAATTTGGCAACCGTAGTATTGACATCAACTTTTAAAGAGGACCAAATTTTAATATTAGATGAAAGTTATTAGGTAAAACATTTTGGTCGTAATATAACAGAAATACGAAAATAGTAACTGAATGTGTTTCTATGAGAAAGTACCTACTTTGCTTCTAACAAGCTTTTCGACATACGCCGCGGACCCTCGTTCCGATTCCCAAACGTCATCACATTTTTCTTATTTTATTTTATTCTATTCACCCGCGCTTGTTTTGTTCTTATATGAAATCTACAAAGAGTTGCTACAAAGGAAAATCGGTGACCTTAGAGAGTTCTTGTTATTCTGAAATCTGGAATCATATGAGGAATACATAAATTGACGATATTTATTTGTGACACATTCACAACGTAGAAAAATACATAAAAAATAAATAACTCAATAATAGCGACTGATAGCGCGCCAAACCGTCATTTTTCCAAATAACTTTTTGGCACCCTTTAAAGTCCCGTATCGGAAAATCTGGCCGAAATGCTCCTAAGGTCGTATTGGTTAAGTTATGCAAAGGGATGGAGATCACAAGTCCTAATGGTGCCAGCTGCGTTGCGCTGGACCACGTGCCGTGATCTTGCGTGTAGCTATCCATTGATGGTTACAAAAGAGAGGTTACAAATCAACCGATAGTGTAACCGTCGATGGAATAGGCAACAAATACATGGCGCATGCTATCCAGCGCGACGCAGCGGACGCCCTAAATGGACCTAACTAGCTCTGGTAAGAAGCACGAAAGGATAAAGACTATTGCCTAGCACGAAGCACAGTGACAAACGATTATCTCACAATTATCTGTCACAAAAGCTGCGAGAAACATAATGTGCCATATTGAAATAGGACGACACGAAAAAAATTATGTTTGTCACGCATGAAACCTCACGCTAATCCCCTTGGTGGACTAGAATAGCGAAACTTGTGCAAAAAGTCCAACTACTCGACCGTCGGGTCGAAATGTTTTTTAACCCCCTGCGAAAAAGAGGGGTGTTATAAGTTTGTATCTATCTGTCTGTCTGTGGCATCATAGCTCCTAAAAGGAAGATCCGATTTTGATCTAGTTTTTTTGTTTGCAAGGTGTCGCAATCGAGAGTGTTCTTAGCTATAATCCAAGAAAATATCGTCAGACATTTGAAGATTATCAGTCCTTTTCTAGTTGCTGAAAGGAGTAACGGTTTTGTGACGGGTGTTATTTAAATTTTTAATTTAATGTTATCTTATTAAGTAAGTAAGTAAGTAAAGAGTATTAAATTTATAAGCTGAAAATATTTGAATTACAGTATTTAATACACAAAATATTTTAATCAATAACACATACCTGCATTGTTAACGTGTCAATCTCATATTTCAATACGCAGTTTAAATTATCTGAATAATATTGTTTTAAGACAATATTAAATATCTTAATAAACCGAGATTGCTCAGCAGTCTAAGAAAATGTATTATTATTATGTATTTTCAGTAGATTTCAGAGATTGACTTTAGTTAATTATATTAGCTGTCGGATAAGTTCACTTGGAACATTGATCGCTTATTATACTTTGATTAGATACTTGAAGTCAATCAATAAGTGATTAATGATTACATTTATTTTGAATCCAGCTGTAATTTGTCGGCCTCGTAGCTAGTTGGTAGTACGTCTGCCTAGGAAGCACAAGGTCGCGGGTTCAAATCCCGCCTAGAGCAAACATTGGTGTGATGAGCATATTTATAAATGTATGTATATCAGCTGTCACCCATAGTACTCATAGTACAGGCTTTGCCTAGTTTGGGGCCAGGTAGTATGTGAGATGTCACATATTATTTTTACTTTGCCCGTTTAGATTTTAATTTCCATACAAAGTGGCACTATGTTGTGAGCCAATTTATTTTACGATTAGATTTTTGTTGGAGTGCGATGTTTTACTCGGCTACGCGCAGCAAAAGAGGGTTATGTTTATGCGCTAAATGTATAAAATTTCGGGATATATACTATTCTTTGTCTCAAATTTCTACTTGTTATAAAGTACCTACCTATATGTATTCTATTCAATATATTTCTTAATTGACAAAGACAGATAACAAGTAAAATAATTCTTAAGTAGGCATATAATATTCACAGAAAATTAATTGCTATAAGTTAATTAGATTTGAGATAAAGTCGTATTAGAATTGTTTATCAATGAAACAGCAATCTGGGCCAGACGAAAAGCATTGGAGCGGAACAGATCCATATCGAGAAATAATCTAACAGTTTTCTTTATTCTTATCGTGTATACATTTCAGTAAACTCCTATTTCAATCTAAGTTATACAGCAGCACAGAACTACATACGTAAAAGATAATTTGTTTCTAACTAGCTGTTTATCCGCGGCTACGCCCGCGTTGTTTTTCGACGTTTACGTAGTAATTTTTCACGGGAACTTTAATTTTAAACTGAGAATAATGCATCTAATACTTAAATACTCAAAAATTTCAATAACATTCCCTATAGGTTATGTATTTTTAGTCATCTCGTAAGACAAATGTACCGTTCAGTACGTTGAGTTGAGATAGTCTAAATTCTAAACTGAATACAACACTAGTTTTCCACCTCGCAGGTCCGCCCTCTAACAGTTTTTCCCATGGGAATAAGGGATTTTCTTGCGGTAAACGGTAGCTTATGTGTTATTTTTATGTATAGGCTATACTATTGCAAAGTTTCGTAAAAATCTATTCACTAGTTTTTGCGTAAAAGAGTAACAAACATCAATCCGTATCCATCCATCCTCCCAAACCTATGTGTTTATAATATTACTAGCTGTCCACCAGCGGCTACGCCCGCGTTGTTTTTTCAATTTTTCTGTACGCAATTTCCCGTAGGAATGAGATATTTTGCCGAGGTAAAAAGTATCTAAGATGTTGATACCACCATGCACAATTTCATTCAAATTGGTCCAGTAGCTTCGGAGATTTGCCCGTACAATATACTGAGCAGTATATAAGTTACTATAGTTTTGGAACTCTTTATTTTCCCAGAATAACAAGTATCTAAGATGTTGATCGTATATATAAGATAAGGTACCACCATACAAAATGTCATTTAAATCGGCCCAGTAGTTTCGGAGATTAACTCGTACAAACAGACAAACAAACAGAGAAACAAAAATCTGGATATGATCTACCTATATCACTTCATACATCCTGATTCCGTTTTAAGCATTTTTTTTCTATGTACAGATTTTGGACCTCTACAGTTTTATTATATAAAATAGTAGGATTAATACTCAAACAACCAACATATAATTATTTCAATAGAATTAATTTGGGCATCAGTAATTACACCATTCACCCGCTGCAGATCTATGCAATACGGCGGTCAGGCGGGCGGACGTGGGCAATATTAAAATTTATGCAATCGATCCGGGCCGTAGCTTGCATCTGATGCAACGTTCGAAACCTCTGCAAACTGTATTCAGACTTTCCGATCGCATCGTCAAATGTGCGGAATGGAAGAAAGGGGACGGTATTTTTTGGTTTGATCTTTGGTTTTTAGTTATATTTAGTTTTGAGAGAAAAAATTAAAATATTCTTTAATGCACACAAAAAAGAAACACAAATACAGATACATAAAATGAGAGAAATAGGTTAAGAAATTGTGTGGTATGGGGAAATAAGTTTAGTAACTGTGTGGTATGGGGAAATAAGTTTAGTAATTGTGCGGTATGGGGAGAGCAAATTTCGCAACTTACATATCCTAGTACAATAGAAAGTTAATTATTTACTATCTGTTAGCAGATTTAACTATAGTAATAAAAGCTAAAATATTACTGTGTTGGTATTTTGAACAACGTGTAAACTAAAAACCAAAAACCTTATAGCCATTGGCCCATGGTATTAATCAATAATACCATTTTTTAACACCATTAGTATTAATCAATAATAAGGTTTTTGATAAATAAAGCCTTTTTTATCAAAAACCTTATTATTGATTAGTACCATTTAGTGACAATTCGCCACGAAATTTATTAAAGTAATATTAATAACTGTACTTCATTGTGGAGATCCTTGGGGGAGGCCTTTATCCAGCAGTGGACGTCTTTCGACTGAGATGATGATAATAATGAATAACTGTAAAAGCCATAAAAAGTCAAAATCTAGAGATTTCTTTTCCTGTTGTAGCCATAGTTAATCCGAAAATGTATCTGGAAGGTTACCAATAAGGCTATCTTTTGACTCTTCTGTTTTTCTGTACTATATGTTTTCTTTCTGTATTGGTCAATAAAGTATATTGTTTTAGTTAAGTATATTATTGTATCTACTACAACAAACTTCTTCATTTCTAGGAACAAATTCCTCCTCGTTAGGCATAATACCACATTGCCGTTACCAGCAATGTTGTGTAAATAAACTCTCCAGCTTTTCTTTAAATTATGTTTCATTTCCTTTGTCTAACGCCTTTTTTATTAGTATTTGTTGACAATTTTTATTCTGTTTGTGGTTTCTGTCTTAAAAGGCAAACTTGTCTCTTTAGTGTCAGCATCTTGGAAATATTATACATATATTTGAACTCTATTTTAGCGCTTTAGTTATCAAATGTTGTGTACATCTATAACTGTCGTTTATATCAGAACCTAATTCGTAAAACTTACTGTCAATGAATAATATATGTGATATTGATTTAGGTACATAAATCAATAAAAAAAACATAATTCCTTCTGTAACCGTAGTACAATTCCCCACTCGCCTGAAAAGCTTACGGTGGCGGAGATAATGATTATAATTCCCTTTTGAAAGAAATAAAATAAGCGACGTAACTATATTGTCCTACTAATATTATAAACGCAAAAGTTTGTGAGGATGGATGTATGTATGTATAGATGGATGTTTATTACTCTTTTACACAAAAACTTCTGAATGGATTTAAATGAAACTTTACAATATTATAGCTTATACATTAGAATAACACAAAGGCTACAAATTATAAAGATAATTTTTGTGTACATTTTCCAAAATATATTATCACTATATTTATTATCACGATAGATAGATAGATAGAAAGACGTTTAATTTAATTAATTAGAATTTATTTACTTTACAATGTTTATTATTGTTTTATCATGGTTATGTCATGTTGGTTTCTCGATGAAAGAACGACTCCAGCAAGAAAGGAATTTACCGTAAGCGGAGTTACTGGGCGGAAAGCTAGTATGTGCAAACCTTTGCAGAGATATTGCACTGTTTTAGTCTAGACACCTAAGTTATACCTAGGACTGGGAAATGTCTTCTGAGAGTTGTCATGTCTGTGTCTTAATGGTAGATAATGGTTCGCGGTAAAAGTGTAACGACTAGTTTTATGTGTTATTCCACTTGCATTTTGTTGCTGGGTGTGCTCAAGTGCCGTAGCAGATTGCTACGATACAATGCTACGGCGTAGCAATGACTACGGTAGGTATGTTGTTAAAGATGGTGAATTTTATCTAATGTTTTGTAAATTTTGAATTTGCCGTGTCACGAATGTCATGTAAATAATAATAATAATACTAATAACAATTTCTTCATGTAAGACAAAATTATTCAAAATATTTCTTCTATGGGTATATCTTTGTCGTTGTGGTAAAAATAGTTCTTCTGTCTTCTTGGCTCTGGTACCCATCTACAAAAAAAAACCCTAGATTAAAGCTTTAATTTGAGGGAAGAGGTAAGAAATATCCAAACAATATTAAGATTGATTATGTATGTAAGGCTAAATACAGCATGATACTTAGAAAGATAAGCTCTTCTATCCTATCTACTAAGACGTACATCTTAAAAACAAGATTTTGAAATATAAGATACAATTTCTTGAAACAGTCTTGGGTTTGTCATTAGCTTAGCTGTTGTAAATAGCTTTCATTGTTAAATTTCTTTGAATAAAAAATCATGGTGAAGATTTGTTGCAACATTAATTTGATTTATCAGTTTATAGAAATTATTCGTCAAAGCAACGGTTTAAATACATTTAGGAAATATTTTTTTGTAAATTTTTTTGTAACATCTACAGAAATTGTCTTTAATTATGTGCATGATTACTAACCTAAACATACAATAACAAGATTTTTTCACAAAAAATGGTAATTAAAATTATCAGTCTTAGAAACAATTTTTGAAACATAAGATACAAAGTGCTATCGTAAATGAAATTTTAATTAAAGTAATAGTAAATCATATTCTTAAAAGACTGTTATGATAGTACTTCAAAATAATTTCGTTCAACAAACAATTACTCGTAGTTTACAAACTAAAATCAATTTAAAAAAAATTAAATACTATTATATTTTACTGCTGAGTAATAAAAAGCTTTTCTTAGAAACTTAAATTGTGTAGTTTACTTCAAACAGTCTTGTTGGTAAATTCAACCAGTTTTGTTGATATATTCTCAAAAAAAAACCGTAGGTTTGAATCCTGCTAAGGTCAACTATTTGGTGATGAGCACTTTTATTAGGTTTGAGTATATGTAGGTAGGTACTGCTTATTTTTAAAAATTACATTGTTTACAGCAGTTTATTACTCATAAACAAGATCTATATTTATTGAAAATAAATGAAGAACAAAAAATAACTTAAAGAAAAACCAGCACTACAGCAAATTACACTGTAAGAACTTACAAAAAAGGGCCAAGTCCGGCTGAGCTCTCACAACAAAATTTACAAGTCCACTTTTTGCGTAATAAACACAAAAAAGGTCTTCGCTCACGTGACGTCGTTAGTCAGCAAAAAAGGCGACTAGAGGAACTTAGTCGGGAGTTTCTAGTTAAATACAGCTTTGGAGGGACGCCGACAGTTATTAAGTTTACCTTTGTGGCGTGCGGGACGGGTCGACAGGAATGCTCCGGCCACGGAATGCCACGAGACATCTTCATGCTATGCTGCCCTGGTAGCAGTGACGTGTTAAATATAAGGAGTTGTCGATATTAAAAAACCATAATAATGGTATAAAAAAATACTTTTCTTTGTCAGTCAGCTGTTGGGTTTAAATGAATTCTATTTAAGTACAGCTTTAGAGGGATCTATTTTTGTGTCTAAATAATTTAATTTGGATTTTGAACTTAATTTGGATTTTAACGAAATTTTGTGCATAAATCCCTCCTCCGTGCGTCTTTTGTCCGTGTCATCATCATTTTAGCCGAAAGACGTCCACTGCTGGACTAAGGCCACCCCCAATGATATCCTCCACGTGTCGTGGCTTCTCCTAATAATTTTACTGAGTTATTTTGAGCTATCTCACATCTTGGGCGGAAATAAGATAAGCAATAGATTGATATGTTTAAAGACATGTAAAATTGAATCACATTAAATCATAACAGTAAATTAAAAAAATAAATAACCCCTGACACCAAACCGTTACTTTATCGTTTCAACAACTGGAAAAGAGCTGATAATCTTCAAATGGCTGAAGATATTTTCTTGGATCATAGCTAAGAACACTCTCGATTGTGACACCTTGCAAACAAAAAAAAAACTAGATCAAAATCGGCGCATTCGTTTAGGAGGTACGATGCCACAGACAGACAGATACATGTCAAACTTATACCACCTCTCTTTTTCGTCGGGGGTTAAAAACCTTACCTAACGGCTAGAGGGAAAAAAAATATTTTGAGCAAAATTATTTCAATTATCATACTTCATATACATCTCCAAGGCTTTATTCAAGTCGCTTTTATAAGAAAACATAAGAGATTAAGACATAATATGTTTCAGCATATAAAATATGGTTGGCGATGTTTAATTCATTATCGATACCAAGACATCCCTAATTCCTACCACGAAACTTGCCTCGCCACGCCAACTCCAAATATTCCAACGTGAGTCAACGTGCCGATGTCTCCTGTCCCGTATTGTTTCCTGCACTATTGTCTATGGCTCGGTATTGGCCAAACAGTAGCACATTCAGATTATCTGTAAAATGTTACTTCGGATACGAGTTTACATAGCGAACTATGCGGCAAGACGAAACAGATGTAACAGACCCTCACACTGGCGTCTTTACAGCGTCGATGACGCTGGCCGTCGCGCATGATTCATAGGCAGGAAAGTTGTGTTCGCAAAAAAATGTGTTCCAAAAAAACGCAGCAATGGCGACGCATCGACGACACTTGAAAGACGCCAGTGTGAGGGGTCTGTAAGTGTAAGTTATTGAAGAACAAGTGAAATACGTTTTTTCTCCACATCCTCACACCACATCGTAGGCAGATACTGGTATACTCGTATTAACCTTTTCCATCGAAATAAAGATGTTACATAATTTCATGCTTAGCAGGCGCGTTGGGGATGACAGTTGCTTATAAATCCAAATTCAAAAGGTTTTTATTCGAAGTAAGATTTAAAATAACCATTTTTCCATGTATGGTTGGCCGTTTGAGGCGTTGTCCTAATAGAACGCGAATACGCGATCATCGCAAGTTCGCGCGAATTTTACTCGTACGAACGCGCGATCAAACATATTGAAGTCGAATATGTGTCCTAATAGACGATCGCGCGATAGAACGATTTCTTCATACATTTGACAATCGCGCGATCGCGCGATCTCGTGATGATCGCGTATTCGCGTTCTATTAGGACAACGCCTGAAGGTTTGCTGTGGCTTGGTGTATGCCTCATATATTTTGTTCTAATTAAACCAATAGGAAAGTAGAGTTAATTCTTAATCTGCTAATTTATTACGTTGATTATTTTTAAATTAATAGGTACATAATTATTTTAAATATATAACTGACAATATATAAAAATATTTTCAGTGAAATCAACCAACTTGCTCTAACCTGATTCTGGGTATATATAAACATAATAATATATAATAATATTTAAACATCCCAACACAAATATATGGATTGATAGCAATGAATTTGATAGATATCAATAATTAAGGGTAAAAACTAAAAAGCATCCAAAGCGTTCAGTAAGTAAGTAAGAATAGCGATCCAACGCCATAAACATTTCGGAAGCGACACTCTAATCCCGGCCATAAAAGTAATCCTATCATAAACTCGTGCGGCGATGGACAACATAAGGGTATCCCTTACATCCAGAAGTAATTAAGATAAAACACCAGTTCAGGCCATTCAAAACCACTCAGACCTACACAAATTTCAATATAATAACACCCATCTCTGTCACAGTAGGTTCTGAAATGCGAAAATTCTAAGCGGTCGTGAAAAGGCTTAGCCTTTTTGTGTTTAACCGGACCGAAACTCAGTCGTTTTTCAACGCTTATACCTAGTTAATCCCTGAGATGCAATAAAGCTGCTAAAGTATTTGTGCTGGGAACATTACCCATATTGAAAATACGCCTCCGAGATAATAACGGGTGGTTTATGTTAAACTTGTAGTAATTACATTGTCTTTGTCAGTGAATTTGGGTTTATTTTTTAACTTACTGTCCATCCTGCGGTTTTGCCCACATTTTATTTGATTAAAAGGTCATAAGACCTGTCTTATTCGTTGTAGCAGAAATGATAGTATACATACATTTTGGATATTATTTTCATTTACCTAGCTATACATACGAGTAAAAGGCTTTGATGCTGAAAAAAAATATGAAAAAATGAAAAATATAGTATCTAAACTTTTCACAATTTAAAATGACGGTAGGGTTATTTAAGGAGTATTTAAATTATTTACAACATTTTTTAGTTAACTAACTGCAAATTTTCACAACTTTTTACAAGAAATCGATGTAATTTTGATGTTAAAACGCATTAAATTATAAGGGTAGGGTTGTCGCCGGTGACAAAAAAGGTCGTCCATCACAGCCTCTGTCAACAAGGCTCCCATCAATGCGGCAAAAACAATTAGTAGGTCAATATTTATGTGATTGCTGGAAAAAAACACTTTGACTGATGACCCTGTCGTATCGTTTGTATTTCGATCGAATAAATTTTATTTTACTTTATTTGTTTAGCCATGATGATTAATATGTATGACGGAAAAAGGACAGAAGACGATGGTGGGCAAAGCAAATAAATAAAGGAAACCCGCAAAGGGCAACACGCGGGAAATAAATTAAGCGTGGGCGTATGCTACAACAACTTTTAGAGAACCATAGTACACTATCTTTGTCAGGACTACCCCAATTTGTCATCACTATTGAAACAGAGTTTACCAACTATATCGAATGTCGTTACAATTGAAACAGACTTTACCAACTATATCGAATTCCATCACAATTGGAACATACTATACCACTATAGACTCGATTGTTTGTTATCATGAGCGATCGGGACCTAATCAATCCCTAAAAGGGGTTTAGGTAGATCCGAGCACCATCAAAATGCCATAAGGGGAAACTGGCATGGAAAACACTGAACAATTACAAACTGGCCAACCAAGGGGCCTCCCCGCCCGGACCTTATGTAACTCGACCATATTACAGTTACTCTACCCGCGGTCATGATAACAATGCCATAGCTAACACCATACGAATATCAGAACCTAGCCAACCTTGCTAGCGACACGATAATTAGATCACTTTACTCTCGGTTTACAGACACCACTGGACTGTGGTACAAACAATATTCCAACAACCATTATTTCAACATACATCCAGATCTCACACATCACAAAACACACCGGACTAATACGTCCACCAGAATCACAACATATCTCTGACACACAAAGTTATCAACGCACAGAACACTATTATCAACGCGGCTGCAGATCTACCCAGAGGGCTCGCCCGCCCTGAGCAGCGCTATTTATGTGAGTGCACCACCCGGTCCCACTCTCGGTAGTAGGGCCTTCTGTCAAACGTCACCGCGCCAACGTCACACCGGTCGACTATATCGATTCTACCCTCTGATACTCGAGAACGTAAAATAAAAACTGTCATCGATGTTTACAATCGATTTAAATGATCAATCTGGCTTCAATCTCCGACATGTATATTATAGCTTATAAATACAGTTTTATATGTGCTTACTTGAAAGCTTTTACAGCAAGCTACAATGAGAGTTCTAAACAGTTAAATGGTTTCTCCCGATCCTGGGTCACACATTGCCTCTCTCTACAGGCAACCAGCTCGTCTCGCCAACTCTTGCGGGGCCGACCACGACATTTTCTTTATATTATAAGAAGGCACCCAATCACTTGCCATTTTCGCTCACAATTCATTGGGCATTCGGGTGTCGTGGCCAGACCAGTCCCACTTTAAATGGGCGGCCTTTTTTGGGCATTCAGGTGACGTGGCCAGCCCAGTCCCACTTTAAATGGGCGGCCTTTGTTGGGCATTCGGGTGACGTGGCCAGCCCAGTCCGTTTTTAGATGGGAGGCCTTCATTGGGCATTTGGGTGACGTAGCCAGCCCAGTCCCACTTTAAATGGGCGGCCTTTGTTGGGCATTCGGGTGACGTGGCCAGCCCAGTCCCACTTTAAATGGGCGGCCTTTGTTGGGCATTCGGGTGACGTGGCCAGCCCAGTCCCACTTTGAATGGGCGGCCTTTGTTAGGCATTCGGGTGACGCGGCCAGCCCAGTCCCATTTTAAATGGGCAGCCTTCTGAGTCACATGTTGTCTGAGTGTGTTGTGTTTGCTGCGCTCCATGTTTCACTGGCATATTCATACTCTTACTCATTTATTGATAAAATATAATTTACACGTCATTTAAAATATAATTAATTAATTCAATAAGTTACATAATAATTTAAATAATAAATTCACTCAAAAAATCAGTAAAATAATTAAAATAAAAAATAACATTTAGCTAACATATTGTTAGGTATTCCGACAATGAGTAGAAGATGTGCTCGAGAAGGAACCGTTTAAGTCTGTTTTTGAAGCAAGTAAGTGAAGGAGGCATACCTTGACGGATTATCAAATTAATATTAATATTACCGAAAGGGCATACTAAATTTTTCTCGGAAACGACAAAATAATTTTACACTCCCATACAATAATATGTTACCAGTAAAAAGTTACTCCAGAAATCTACTCTTAAGGTTTTTATATTTTAGTTTGAAATAAAAGCGGTATCTCCAACACCAGGTGAAATAGGTGGTTTTAAAAATTAAATAACTATAAAGAGTTTGTTAAGAGCTTATACTTAAGATTGCTTTCAAGTTTCTAACCTTAAGTTTTTAGGCATTCGTAATATTCATCAAACCGAAGACTCGAAAGTATTTGCACAATCTAGAAAGTTATCGAATTAAACAAACCATTGAAGTAGGTACCTGGTGGGATAATCATTTGAAGTATTTCATAACAAGAGCTTCGTAATGCAGAGGTAAAGGTTTTTGGCTGATAAAGGTTAAAAGCAAATTAACCCTAGAGTGGGCGCGTGTTTCCGCGAAACGTCAGTGGGCGCGTGGGGAGCATTTGGCCGCCCCTTTTAAATTGGCCATGTTATGTAAGAATACAGCATTGTATTCATATATTTTCTCTGGATGTAAGAAATAGACAAATAAGTAATGATAAATTAACATATTTACTAAATTATGTTTCATGAACTTTGGTTTACAAAAGATTTTAGAAAAAGTAATATTTTAGTAGACATTTTCCTCCCTTAGGCAAATAATACCCTATACACTTAAAAATATTAATAAAAAATAACAAAACTATATGTCTTCTAAATCTACAGGATATGCTTTATCCAAACAGTCTTCACAGAGGTGTGTGCAATGTTCACTGCACAGTAACTTTGTGTGTCTGCAAGACCCTTTTTCATGCGCTTATTTTTTATTACTTGGACATATACTGCATTCGCCCATCTTCTTGGAAGATGATGAATTTTGCTATAGGTACAAAGCGAGCAATTTGGTTATTTAAAGGAATATTTAATGTGTCAATAAAAGACCTTTTGGTCATTATATTGCTTGACTAGGAGCTTGACAATGTCTATCAAATACTGTCGGCGGAGTATCAAGTGTTCAGTATTGGTTTCGTGAATAATTTAACTGTTTATACCGGCAATATTCATAATTGATCCTGAAATTATAAGCGTTTTAAGTTTTCACAAGAAATGCACCATGAAATATAGTCTACATTTCAATTTGCAAAGAAAACAAGACAAATTTTTACTTACGGCAGTAGGCGCGTGCTTAGCAATTTGCCGCCTGGCGACACCTGGTAGTAAAAATCTTCTCCTCAAGCGGTCCCCCGCGCACTGATGGCGTCCTGCCTTTCAGCACGCATTGCGAACGAAAATGGAGGCAGCTACTAAAAAGCGCAAGCCTAACGGGCCAATTCTTTTACAATTTATTAACGTTTTTTTAGCAAGGGCGGCAAAATGCTCATAGCGCGCCCACTCTAGGGTTAAGAATTGTTTGAAGTACGAGATTCAAAGTCAAAGAATGTATGTTTATTTTCTGTTTTGGTTTGTTTTTCATCTTTATTTATTCAAATTCATCTTTATTTTATTTATTCAAATATCCTATGTAATAAAAATAAAAATAAATCGCTGAAATATGTGTATGTGCTTTGCAGGCCTGCGTATGAGCCATATGATAGTAGTTCTGTAATTATGTCGCGTTGGATAGCTTCTCAAGCTGCTGCCAAACGCGACATAGCGACATAACCAACCAGAAAACTAGTAAAAAGCAATCTAAGCACGTTACCTTTCTGAAATTAGATTTTAAATTAAAGTTTCAAGTGAATAGTAAGGCTTACATCGCACGAGTGCAGTTTGCAAGGAACTCGCTTTGTAATAGTAAACAAAGTTCTGACATTTGTTCGTGGAACCTGAATGCCGTACAAAAGTTTCTGTAGGTATAAATATATTTCTGCCTGGGAGAAATTACGGCAATGAGTCAGTCTGTTTTATGATTTATTTTTGTCTATTCTTTTAGTATTGTTTGTCATTATGCTACATTTGGGAGGTGCATTGCGTATCGCACAAAAAAACCTTATAAGTGTTGAAGTAACTAGGAAATATTCATCACAATTTTTATAATTAAAATCACAATATATTTTATTAATTACAGGTTTTAAATAAGCCCTGAATAACGTAAAAAAAAAGCTTTGCTCAGACCAATCCTGGCTCTCATTCCACAGTAATGAACAAGCTGGTATCTTAAATATGATTATAATAATTTAAAAATCAATAATCTAACGGAATTTTCATATACTTTTATAATCTTTAGATATTTTTACGCCATCTTCATTCAACTACTGTACAGAGTTGTCACATAACGAAGAAAGTGTACTTTATACCCGCCAAAGTAAAAAAAAACTCAAGAAAACTGTAAACAAAAGGAGAAGGTGTACAGACAAGTGGCGGGTGGGAAATATGGCTGAGGTATTTTGGCAGCTAACCAGCTTGAAACTACCGACAAAGATGTCGCACGTTCGTGCCTTAGACAAACGAACTGCGAGGAATGCGCCCAACCCCTCACTAAGCAGCCTCATTCTTGGCACCGTAAACACATTCTTCGACACATAGTTGCCTCGTGACGTCACACTACAGTAAGGGGCACTCGAGTCCCGTATCACATGGAGTTGTTGAAATAAAATTGGTTTCTAACTCTCCATACTCTGGAATAAATGACAAGACACCACGGTTAATAACTAGTCACATCGTGTGTAAACTTTTTTCAAATTGTATGGATGTTGACGCTTCTTTTTGTTCATTTGGATTGTAGGGGTCAATCAATCAATCAATTAGCTTGTTTATCCTGACGTCAGAATTACTGACCTAAGGCTTCTGACACAGCTCCTATAAAGAGTGCATACATAGATTACCAATTGCCAATTGTCAGGACTAACGGCTGTATGAATCTTCCGAAGCTCGAAATCATCTTTTTATTCGGACGATCAAGGGAGGCAACCTGGTATACTTAAGTCAAACTGGGGCAAGTCTTACAAAGATAATTTTTTTTTTTTTCGACAACTGCCCCACGGGGATTCGAACCCGGAACCTTCGTAAAGTGAAGCAAGCTTTGGACTCTATATCTGTGTTTGGACTACTCGGCTTCGGAAGCTTGTGATAAGTTTGTGATCAGTTATATATATTTCAGTAGCTCCGTATGAAAAGGGGCTTAGGGTTGCGAACACTTAGCCCGAACACTCCAAGAATTTGTCTCACTGAAAGGAATCCACCTACACGACGACGTAAGACGAAAAGGTCGCAAAGCTGAGACATAATTATTTGGCCTTAATTTAATATACGAAGGCAAGGTATATGGAAGCGCAGCGAAAAGCCAGTTTCTAAACGTTGCGGCAAGCTCAGCTTCCTATTGCGGAATTTCTATGTTCAAAGGATTAAGTGTAAGCTTGCAGGAATATTATCTTCTAATTTGCTTCCTGTTTCTGAGCAAAGGATCGACGGGTTATATCTAAATGTAGTGTGTAGTTTGTACCTTAGACATTAATTACACAATAATTGTTGGTGGCCAAGTGGCTAGGGCGGTACTTCCATTCAGAAGTTCGCGAGTTTAAGCACGTTTAAGCCTCGGCATGTACCAATGAGTTTTCGTTATGAAAAGGACGGGGGATGAATGAATCTAAATTTGAATGAATGATATTTAGAATATGAGCGCAGCTGTCAAATTCTGTTTAATTTTAAGTGTGATGTTTTCGCATATCTGCTAAACTAGTGCGAACTGCGCGTAAAATCGATGTTGACGTCTGTAATTTAAACTGACAATCACTTGTCCCTTTTCGTTCTTAAGAACGTGAAAGGGACATTATGGTTTTTAAATTTAAGTAAGAGCGTAACACGTAGAATCACTCTGTTGTATTGAAATTAGATGAAATAATATAATAAGTATGTATACTTATTAAAACATTATTCATACTATGACGATTTTTACGACAAGTCGCGTAACAAGAAGACATATTGCAGACTATGTAATATGTATTTCTATCTTCGTAACACAAGACACGCACCAAACAATTGGTGCCAAAGCTAACACGCCGGAACTTTCAAGTAGTGTTGCGTGCCTCTTGATATTCCTATTCTATCGATAAGGTTAAATTACCTCCCAGAATTCTTTTTATTTATACTCTAAGGGCAGCGTAAAATTAAAAAATATTGTGCGTTACGAGTTATTTCGATGTATGATTTAACTACAATTGAATTAGAAATCTTAACCCATTTTTGTTTATAAAAGCATAAAGAGGATGTATAGACTTTAGAATGATCCGTATTATGGTAGGCACAGGAGCAGTGTAGTAAAATAGTTAAATAGAAAATAATGTATGATAAATGAGAAAGGAGGAGGCCAGTTAGTGGGCTTAGTTAGTTTGGTAATTTAAATGGCAAACAGGAGAAATTGGTACGATCGATAGTTTATGCTATATCAACGGCATTACTTACCTACTGAATTTAAATAACAATTTATCGATAGTGTCGATACTGTCAATAGTATTCGTATTATTCCGTTTCCGTATTATTCAGTGTATTCATACATTGATAGATTCATAAATCAAACAAATGTCATACTTTTTTAAGTTTCACCACCGATAAGATCGACATCGATTGTTTCCAACACTACTTCCAAGTAAAATAAATAATACATAAAAGGGGAGTAAGTGGAAAGAAAGCTAGAGAGTGGAATCAACAAGTGAATTATTTCTTAGCCGAAAAATCGACAGGAATTACTCAGCGATTCTTCGAAGCGGGCTACAGGTGTGCTCTGAAAAATATTTAGCTTTTTCATAAGTCTATAAACGAGATAGAATGGTTTATTTTGTACTAGCGACCCGCCCCGGCTCCGCACGGGAAAATGGTTATTGTGGGTTATCCTTAAGCATATTATGCATGTATTATACATATAAACCTTCCTCTTGAATCACTCTATCTATTAAAAAAAATCGCATCAAAATCCGTTGCGTAGTTTTAAAGATTTAAGCGTACAAAGGGAGGGACACAGGGACATAGGGACATAGGGACAGAAAAAGCGACTTTGTTTTATACTATGTAGTGAAGCTTTACCTGAAGGTGACTGCTTCCGAAAAGTAGATTAAGTAAGTAAGATACCAAAAATATTTGGCCCTTTGTAAAGCTAGTTAACTAAAAGCAGAGTGATAGCTGGAAAATTTTAGTTATAGTTTTATTGTTATTTTTTTACCAATCAAAAGCTTTTAAACTCTCCTAGTGAAGACGGCCCCGTAGCCTAGTTGGTATTACGTCTGCCTTCAAAGCTCCGGGTCGCGGATTAAAATCCCGCCCAGGGCAAACATTCGTGTGATGAGCACTTGTGTTTGCCTTGTCTGGATGTTGTATATTTAAATATGTATGTATATCAGCTGTCTGACACCCATTGTACAGGCTCTGCCTAGTTTGGGGTCAGATGGCCGTGTAAAAGATATCCCACATATTTATTTAGTTTAATAGAGAAATAAAAAAAACACATTTTAGTGTCACCGTAATATTATAAGTAAAAAAGTATGGAAGTTGAAAGCCCGTCGTAAACTTAATCAAATTAAATTAAACGAAGGTAATCACAGCGCACGGATTACATAATAATAAATTACTTTCATACAAAACTGAAAATGCCTACGCTTTGAATGCTTACATAATTTTATTAATCCCTACTAATATTATAAATGCGAAAATAACTCTGTATGTGTATTTTTTACACTTTCACGCCAAAACTACTGAACCGATTTTAAAGAAACTTGGTAAAGAGATAAAATAAAGCTTAGAGAAGGATATCCACTGGAAAAATTGTTGACGCGGACGGAGACGCGGGGCGGGAGACTAGTATACCATAATTTTAGCTTCATATCACGGATAGACAAGACACCACGCATAAGAAATCAAGAGCAGTAATTGGGAAAAGCTTATTATCATCATGGGATAGTCTACAATTAAAAAAAACTAAGCGCACAATTCAGCTCCGATTGAACTGCAAGTAGATAGATGAATATGAAAACTCATCCTCAAGAATTTACAAAATGGCGTTCCAAACCTGGTAGAATAGAATAGAATTGGAATCACAGCACTCGACATGACTCGACTAATACTGGCCAATGAGGGATTTTCAATATGGCATTTAAGAAAAAAAAAAGGTTCTATTGACTCAAATAGATGGCGTGCATGTCGAATAAAATGTCAAAAACGAGCTTGTCAAACCAATCAGGGCAGATAAAAAACTGGCAACACTGTTGTTGTCACGTGTTTTTGCGTGCTGAGTTGTGTTTAAATTTTTGATTCGTTTTACCAGTGACCTTTTTGCGACTAAATTTTGTGACTTATTTTCCTACTTTCAAGCACGTATATTTAATTTGACGTAAGAGTTAGTGCAGCGCCATCTCTTATGACCATAATGAAACCTTTTTTTGTTTTTAGAACTGTCAAAATTAAAGTCCCTCATTACCACAGTAATAGTGCTTGCTAATACGTAGCATTCGACTTTCTTTCAGCATTGCTATTTACTTTCCAGTTGAAGTTAATTTTATTCCGTCCACGCGACTCATGCGTGGATTTCATTGGAGAGAAAAAAGTCGAGTCACGTCCTCCTTTCCGCGCCTCCTAAAACCACCGCCATACGTGCGACCATCAACAGGTAATGGAGCCATTTGTCTTCACTTTAAGAGTGTAACCAAGAAGTTGTATTAAAATACTCGTATAATGTTTTTTTTTAATCTTTATTTTGAAAGGAGACATAAGGGTCAAAACACACTTCAAATTTCAATGAAATAAAAGCAAAACAGAACACGATCAACTTTCAATCAGTTTCCGCAATCAAAAGCAAATACCGTTTATTCAGCCAGCGCGTATACTGCCACCTTCAATATCAATGTCACACTTGCAAACAAGTCCACATGTTCTGAACAACACTCGCTTTTGTTATCTACAAGTTTGTTTTAACCCCCCAACCCCCTCTTGTCGTACAAATAGATAAGGTCCGTGTTTCGCGTTCTCCATGTTTCCTTACTTTGAGTTTTAAACTGGCAGCTTTGATGTCAGATGAATTATGCAAATTCCTAGCGCACGAAGCGAGCGGATTGGAGATTTACATTTGGTAAGTGCGCCTGAGACCTTACGTTAAATAAATATATGAGAGTTTTAGAGTGGCTCCGTTCATCTTTCATACATTGCTCTGTATGTGAGATATTGTGAAGAAAACCGTGTCTTTATAACGTTGAGACGTATTAAAATACTTGGTGATATTAAGTCAGAAAACCTAACAAAACAAAATAGTTGGAGAATGTTCGCGTTCATTTTGCGTTCTTCTGTGATCTGATCATAAATTATGTCCAATGAAGGATGGCATAGGCGAACTTCCAAATAAGAGCTTAAATAGTAAAGCCGCCGTTGAGTTCTATCTTGGTATTTCGTTATATTTATGTTAATAAGTCTACATTCTTACAGAAGATATATTTTTTAATAATAAAGTTTTGTGCGTCCACATGGGATTGATTTCTAAATTTTAAGTTTTTTTAGAGTTTTTATTAATATATCTACATTCGTCGTGAATTTATTTAACCCGAAACAAATCAATTTCATAACAAAATAAAATTGGAAATCAAAATTCATCAAAGACTACAAAAAAAATTCAGATCGCTTTTTTTTGAAAAATAAAAAAACTAAAAATCCAAACCAAAACTTGTTCAACGAAACGCGCCATAAATCCGTTCTTACAAAGCACTGGCCCCTTTCCACCGGACAGGATGATATAACAGAAATTATAACTTGTGCATATTTGCAAGAGGAATGCCGCCTATTCAGAGGCAGGGCCCGAGAGAAGCTCGCCTGGAATTTTGTCAAAGTCCGTCGGCGGGTCGTCGGTGAATTTCTTCGGCGCTGGGGCAAAGCCTTTGCTTAGTTATTTTGACTCTAAAGCATGCATGACATTATTATTTGGAACTCAGGTATATGGTCTAGGTTTTGATGTCTATTTTGAAGTAAACAATGTTATGATTTATAATGCATAGAATGGAATATAAGGTTTTATCCATAGATAGAATGTTACTTAGCAACAGCAAAAAACAATTCTACCTCATCATGGTTTGATCAAAACCACACACCAATGGATGTTTATTTGAGGTCTTATATTGGAGCCTTCTACTATCTCATGAGTCAAGTGTAGCTTAATTCGTAGAACTATTATTAATAGCACATTATTGAGTTTTGTGGATTATTTTACCGTAAAACAGATTTTAAAAATACATTAATTCTAAGTATTCTTATTGATATCATTCGTTATTTTCTCTTCTTACTTATAGTTACTTACTAACGTCCTTCAATTTAAGTTAGTTAAAAAGAACAAAAACTCCCGCACCCAGCCTCGTAGAACTCAATTAGACAGCATCGGTTTAATTAAAAAACAAGCGTATTACAAATCGCACGTGACTGGGGTACGATAATCGGCGCATTAGCGCTACGGCACGAGCACGACGCGATGGGAAACAATGGGAACATGCCCATTATTGCTGGAACTAGTGGCGAAAGACTAAACGCTCCCTTATACTTTGCCAGTATACTTGTTCGTGCGCCGGTTTTTTTTTAAAGAACGTCAAATGTAGGTCATAGTATGCTTTATTGCCAAGGATATTATAAGTACTACGTTGCACTTATCACATCCTTGTTTATTGCACAAAGGAAGAAAAAAGTGTACAATACAAAAAAAGAGAGGGCAATAAATGGCTGTCTGTCTCGGTCTGATGGAGGTCTGTGTGTGTATAGTAATTTAATCTATAAATAATTACAAGGAATCAAAGTATGACTTTCTGATATTTTTTTAGTAATGGAATGTACTCGAATACATGTATTATCATTTTCTGCGACATAGTCTCTGGAATTCGAGTTGGCTTCTGTAAAGTACGATTATGGTATGCTGATTTTTGTTGACTTATTTGCAACCATTTATCTAAATACAACAGCCTTCTTTTACCCACCAATTACATCATTTAACAGTCATCTTCTGGAATGAGATCTTTCGCTTAGGAGTAAGGTGTCGCCAAAATTCCACGCTTGGCAGGCAGATTGAGGTTTGCAGTTGTTGTTGATAACATAGGTGAAAGCTGCTTCCCATTCCTTTGCACCACCACCCGGGGTGGTGCATCGGCCCATCATACTTAAACAACAAAGTGACACACGCCTGACTATACACTTGACTGTCACGCTCTTCTAGCGCGGTGTAAACGAGCGTTTCCATTGGAACTAGCAGGAACATCTAAGTTAGCGCTTAATGTCGCCGCGCACGAACGTCTTCCACCCGCAGTAGTTTTATGGCTCCAGACTTGCAGAAAAACACACCCAACGGTTAATTCGTTTTTAAGTGCTCCTAGTAGGGACTACTATTCAGTTCCTGTGTCTTAGTCTACTTTGTTGAAGTTTCCATACTCTCTCTTGGTTTCATTTGTTTGGTATAACATCTATCTTTAGGACATGCGAGCTGTTTGGATAGATCTAAAGATTCATGCTTGCCTGGTACCTAGTTAAGTGTTCAGAAATCATCGCTGTAGTTGACAATATTCGGCTCAACCATAGAGCGAGACAGAAGCAATTCCGCATCCCATTCGTCCGCAAAGCCGCGTAAGTGACAAATTAATAACGCGCCGCAAATTAATTTACTGACTGCTCGGAAAATTAGAAATACGTTTCATTGGGTTTCCGGAACGTTCGGAATGCGATAGTTTATGTAAGTCTCCTCCCTCAATCTAATAATGTTTTGGCCACCGAGCTTTGTGCTCCTCATACGTCTTTTGATTTACATTGCTGGGTGTAAAAGAATTGATACTAGACGATGGCTGGTATAATAATTAAACAGGCAAATACATTTTATTGTCTGTCTTTTTTGGCTGAACCGTAGTCGGGTAAAAAGTTCACGGTCTTTTTAGATCTTGATATATTTTATGGCAATGGGACAAAAATGGCTACGAAAAAAAAAAACTACTCACACGATTTGCAAAGATCTTATAGATTGCACGATCTACAAGATTTGTAAATCAATTAGTTATTCTGTTGAAATGTTTATGAAAAGTTTGAAGTTGACTAATACGTGCTAACACGCACTTACATGCACAATGTCGACTAAGGCCTATTCACCCAGTTTTTAGGGTAGGCTCGAGCCCTTCGGTGGAGGTATATTATGATCTACCTACCTACTAGCTTTTTGCCCCGCAGCTCCGCCCGCGTTAACAATCTTTCCCGTGCAAGTGAGGTTATCACGGCAGCCTATGTGTTATTCTGATGTATAAGCTATAATATTGTAAAGTATCATTAAAATGAATTCAATCGTTTTTGCGTGAAAGAGTAACAAACATCCATACATCCATACATCATCACAAACTTTCGCGTTTATAATAATCTATAATATAAAAATGAATCGCAAAATGTGTTGGTAAGCGCATAACTCAACAACGCCTGGACCAATTTTTCCAATTCTTTTTTTAAATGTTCGTTGAAGTCCAAGGATGGTTCATACGGAGAGAAATTTAAAAAAAGGGGAAAAAAATTAACGCGGGCGGAGCCGCGGGGCGAAAAGCTATATAATAATAAAATCTTTTTTTCTCCCATCACAAGGACAATAATATTAGTAGGATTAACGAAGGGCTGCATAGGCTGCTGAAAAACATGTCATCGGACACCCTGATTCCTATAGATACAGCAATGAACACAGAAATTGGGTTAATAAGATTGCGCATGGTAGTGAGTTTGGGCAAGGGTCGGTGAATGCTGCATGAAGACGTATCGTGGCCATTCCAAAGCGCTCGGTGGCTGACTTTGACAAAATTCCTGGCCTACTCCGACTGACAGCCCGCCACGGGCTGTTTGGTACAGGTATAAATACCAATTACTCTTGAATCAAACATACTAGTATACACCGTGAAATTTTACTGGTTGTTTATCCGCAATATGAAACTGAACAACTTTCTGTAAGGAACATTTAGGTTGAAATCTGAACTTGGCCTTTTAAAATTGAGCTCTAACAAAATAAATTAAGTTATAAATGAACTTTTATGGGTAGTTTTTTAAGAGTTTCATAATGTTTTTCAAAAAGCTACATTCCATATTTACTTAAGTGTAACTTTCTGAAAAAAAGAAAGCGTGTTCTTTTTATTTTTTTATTCTGTTTGAACCGATATCTACTCTTTGCCCACAGATGGGACACCTCTCAGTGGTGATTCCGCCGAACATAGCGGATGATACCCAGACAGAACATATCGTGCCCGAAGGTGGGACAGTTGAACTTCATTGCTCAGCAGTGGGCGTACCGCAACCCACTATATCGTGGAAGAGGACTATGGGCAGAAATATCGTGTTACGGGATGAAACTGGGAAGGTTCTTAAAGGTAAATGATCAGCAAATACTTTATTGTATTCATGTTATACGAGTATCCACTAATTTTGTTTTTATGTGTGTAAATTCATCATCATCATCATTATCATCAGCCTATGTTAACCAACTGCTGGTTGCCTCTTCTTTGTTGCGCCACTCGAGGAAAAGAGTGCAGGTCCGATGAAGCTTGATTAGTCGTACCTACCTTTTCGACACAAGCATAGGTCAATTAAAAAATAGTAGGGAGGAGGAGTGTGTAAATTCAATTATTTAATAATAAATTATAAGTAGGAAATGTTTTGTAAGTATATTTTCTACATACGAAAAAGAAGACACCGTTCCATTGTTTCGGTATAAAAGTGGAATAATAATCGATCTTATCGAAAATTTTAAAAAAGAAACCGAAAAGTCGCATTGATAACAATTTTGGCATTACCTATATTTAGAATTCAGGATCCCACTGACGGGCAAACGAATCTTCAAACTATTTTTTGATATAAGTACAACACCAGTATAATGATATTAAACACTGCACAGAAAAAACAGAATAAAGGAAAAAACATATTTTTTTTTCATATATCTTACATCGCAAGTCGGAGGTTTTGCTAAAAATAAGATAAGTAATTAACTTTACGGTTGATACAGAACAGTATGGCTTCCGTAATCAAATCTTAATTGAATGAAGTTCGTCTGCAAAAGGAAAGGTAATCAATAAACCGTCTGGAAGTTAATTCGTATTTGTTGGGAAGATTCCGCTCCGACGGCTGTAATCGATGTCCGCTTAAAAGCATATAAAAGATAGACATAAAACGTCAATTTCCTTTTGCATTTCATTCGCATCGGAAAGATCCGAGCGTAGACTTAGCATATTTTGTCTCCGTTAAACAGACAAACAAACAGCACCAGCACTCAATATGTTAACCAACCAGCAACTGGTTAAAGAGTTTGGCTGTCAGACTTGACGGCATTGAATTCGATCGCTTGCTTCACCTCCTCCTCATAAATACCTACGTTCAATCAATATTTACCAACATGCAGATACCTATCTAGAGTTGATTGGTGACTGGTCAAATAATGGAGTTTCTATAACATAAATTATTTTATTTATCACTGTGGGATTGAATATACATCGAATTTGTATGAAATCTGTGACGTATTGTGTAGAGACGTCATTCAAATAATAGTGTTAGCATATGATGATATATAAAAGACGGCTATCTGATTCCAAACCAGACACGACCCATGTTAATAGCACACAAGCGATATCGTTCTCGTTAACAGCTCATATATATCCCCACCGAGGGGCTCGAGCCTACCCTGATACCAGGGTGAATAGGCCTTAGTCGACCACGCTGGCCCAGTGCGGGTTGGTCAACTTCACACACAACCTTTGAATTTCTTCGCAGGTGTGTGCAGGTTTCCTCACGATGTTTTCCTTCACCGTAAGAGCGTCGAATAAACGTACATATAAATTCGAAAATCGAAAACACATTGGTACGTGCCGAGGTTTGAACCATCGAACTTCGGAACGGAAGTCAACGGGCCTAGCCACTTGGCCACCTTGGCCACGCTCATATTTCAAGCGATATCCATAAATACATAATAATTACTATTTTATTTATTTTTATTTTATAAGTTTTTTGCCCAGGGTAAGTTCGAATCTGGCTGGGACCAGTTGTGCTGTGCTGTAAAAACAGGTTTAGTTACTAAATACCTAGAAAAATTTCGTTAAAACTGTCCATAGGTTTAGTGTAAAATTACAGAGTAAACGACAGTGTCGTCGTTTTCTCTTTCCATTTCTAACTGATCTTCTCGCTCGCACACTTTGTTGGTCTGCTTGACAGTTTTTTACTCTCTGTCTACGGATCCAAGTAAGTGGTAAAAAAGAAACAAGGCAAGACTAATTTTGCATTCGGATCTTGCTCCAAGCGGGCTCAGGTGCCCGCGCGACTGAAACATTCCAGTTTCATGGGATTTATCAAGATATTGGTAAATAAAACTCCCAACTGATATTAATATACATTAAGGTGAATAAAAATTACGTGTTCGTCGTGTGTTTGCCGGTTTAGAATTAGGCTATCCTTACTTTGTCGAACGCGGCACCAAAACTATAGCTTTTTAAGTTGTTGTATCATTAACATCTTGTAAACCTACAATAAACATATTGAGTAAATTACATTCCCATCTGCTAAGCGTGGGGAAATATCAATGCCTATCTCTTTAGTGTTAAGTCTAAAATAGTATATTTGCCTAAGAAAATAACAACTAAGATCAAAATAAAGAGGTAATTTAATTAAAATCTTTGAAGTCGTTGAATTGCTAAAGTAAATAAAGTAAAGTAAACTAAAATATAAGTCGCCGTCTTTTTCGTTCATATGAGAACTAAAGGGAGTCGAATAGATTCAATTTTAATTGTTGTATTTTGAGTCAGAGCGCATCTCGAATTACTAATCGCCAAGTTAAGCGTCATAATTTAAATCAAATGAATTCTAAAGAAACTATCCGTCCTGTGAGTGCATCCGACCCAATCAAATGTATCCCTAAACAAGTGCATCCTATGAGTGCATCCTGTAAGTGCATCCGACGTATCAAATGTATCCCTAAACTAGTGCACCCTATGAATGCATCCGACGAATTAAATGCATCCCTAAACTAGTGCATCCTGTGAGTGCATGACAATTTAAATATATTTCTAAACTAGTGATCCGACTAATTAAATGCATCCCTAAACAAGTGCATTCTGTGAGTGCATCCGAAGTATTAAACGCATCCCTAATTTAGTGTAACCTGTGAGTGCACGATGACTTAAAAGCATCCCTAAACTAGTGCATCCTGTGAGTGCATCCGACAAATTAATACGTAGTTTGAAATCTCTGAATTTTTATTCACAATCTTCTATTCCTTTTCAATAAAATATTAAAGTTAAATTGATAACAAACTTATTTGTAGAAGATGTCTGATGTTGTTCGACTTTATTTGCATGAATAACCCCAATTTGGCTCATGAAACCTAAATCGACAGCGATACAATTTGTACTGAATGCCAAATTAATAATGCCTTTGAATAAATTTACCAGACCTCAGCCGTTATTATATTAATTTAGCGGTATTGTATGCCCGCCGCCGGCTTACTAAAATATATTTGTTCAAGGTCAGAGGTAGTCAATAGCTGCTATTACAGCTTCTGTGGACAAGCGGTACACTCGCCTCACATTGCAGAGGTTCATGGTTCGAATCCCTGGTAGAGCCAATTAGGGAATATGTCGATCAAATACAACTTTGCTGGTTTTGAAGGATATTGCAGGCTAAATCACTTGATTATCAAGACAGGTGATTTTAAGCTTCGTTAGGCCGTTGGTCCCGGCTATTATCTACTGATGTATTCGTTTCTTAATTAAGTAAATATTCTTATTCTTAATATTCTTATAAATATATTGATGAAAAAAGTAGTATTAGGTAAATCCTGATCAGAAAAATAAAAGAAATATGCATCGGGGGTGAGACATGTTTATTTTAACTCTTTGTTGCCGCGTATGTAAAATTAATTTAAAAAATCCACTGATTTTTCAAAATATGATGAGATGAATTTTTAGTCGGGCTTCATTTGGTCGAAATTTAATTAAATCCCAAAAAAACAGTATTTAAAATTATTATAAGTCACTCCATTGAACTTTTTATCTTAATTTCAATTCACGATGCAAACTGCGTCTGAACCTCACCTGACAAAAGATGGCTGCCGTCACAGATTAAATTAATTTCCTTGGAAAAAACGTGTTCAAAGAGCTCGATTACTACTTAAACAAAATAATGTAGCAGTCCGGGTCGCAACCGGAAATTAAACCAACGGATTACTGACGAAGCGTGTTATCTCACGCCGGGGACACACGGGGCTAGTTGTTTTAGCTAGAAGCATCTAACTAATATCAAACAGCGTCTATCTTCCACCGTTCAAGGTCGCATTCTCACTTTTTTTGGACATATCACACGGCGAGAGGACACGTCTGTGGAGCGACTTGTAGTCCAGGGCATGGTCCAAGAAAACAAGGTCTTGCAAATAGACCACGTGACTGACACAAGCCTACGTCATTTTGCGCTGTTCATCCTTGTCTATTACACGCATTCGACAAGGATGAATAGGCAAAATGGCGTAGAAATGACGTAGGCTTGTGGCAGTCACGTGGTCTATTTGCAAGACCTTGTTTTCTTGGACCATGGTCCAGAGCAAAGTGGATGGCTTGAGGGCGCGCGGTAGATCGCCAATGCGCTGGACTGACCAAGTGAAGTCTGCGCTGAATGGCCCACTTCACGAATGTGCGAGGAAAGCTTCGGTACGAGAGGAATGGCGACGAATAGTTAAGCTTGCCACCACCCCTGCTATGACAACCACGACCACTCTGCCAAGAGTGTAACGACAAAGAAGATCTAACTAACTACTAAAATAATACAATGATATTCCACTACTGGACTATACTCTGAGATTTTTCCCAGTTTGGTTAGGCATGAACCACAGATATAGAACGTAAAGCAAAAAAAATGTACCTCTAAGGCATCAACACCCTAGGCAAGATGATTCTGTGTTTCAGAAAGCATGTAAATCTATTGGTCTTTTTGGGGTAGAGTCTTCTGCTCCCCCGCAAGTCCGGTGAAGCTTGATTTTGGTCGTATCTACCTTTTCGACACAAGCACAGGTCAATTAAAAAAAAACTATTGGTCTCGCGCGGCTTCTATACACCTTGAAATTTAACTGGTTGTTTATCCACAAGATAGTGGTAGTACCTAATCATTAAATTGAAAAATTCGTATGAAAAGTTGATTATTATATTAAAGCAGAAGTAATGCTTTGGCCTCTTTGGATTAAACTACCAAGAACCAGACTGTCCGTCCATGGTAGGCTGTTCAAAAGTGGCGTCCATTTGTTTGTACGACCAGAAGAAACTATACAAAGTTGAAGTTACTAGCTCGCTAGCTTACTGACGCGAGATTTGTAACCTAGCTTGAAAAACTACCCCTGTGTATCCCGCGCATTAAGTTGTAATGACGTACCCTTTACCGAATATGGCCCGAACATTTGGCTAGGTGAAAAGACTTGTTCAAAGCAATTATAAGGCTAGTCGTTTCAACACATACATGTGTTCTTATTGTGAGAGCTTTAGTCCAAAATTGAGCTTTAAGAATAAGGCATTTAGAGCGAAATTGTTAGTTGGTGGGGGCGCTTTTAGACCGTTTTGAGGGTGGTGTTTTACGAATTTGACCCGTTTTATTTAAGCCATTAGGCGTAAACAAAAGACTGTTCGGGGGGTCGGGGGGTGGTGTAATAGTAAAGAGAGTGGCGGAGCGAGCGGCGCTTTAGTATTAATTGGACATGTTATACACGCTTCACTAAATAGGTATCGCCGTTCAAGTGGGCATTCAACGTTTCTTTTCCCGTTTCTTTTCGATGACTTCCGCCAGCTATTTCCCCTTCTGTTTATTTAGATTTTTCTGCCGAATCTTGATGTTGGAATCTATCACAAAATTAGTTTCTCAATCTCACTGATTCTTTCCTAGATTGCTCTGAGGACTTTATTTACGTTGATTTAGTAACAAGTCTTTCATATCGATACGGAGTTGTTTTTGAAAGCAGCCCCTCTAGCATGACCGGTCGAGTATGACAAACATAATTTTGTCGTGCGTATAATCTTATCCTATTGGAGGATATTTCAATATGGCTGGTTTCTCATGGTTCGAGCTAGGTACGGGATATATCGTTTGTCACAGAGGTCATGCTACGAGGACAGGAGTTTCCATGGATTTTTCTCCTGACTGAAACTTTGTTATAAAGGCAAATAATCATGTTTTTGTAATTTGTGTGTTTATTTTAGTGCCGTGTGTAATGTAAAGTACTGTAAGGTGTGCACACCGTACTCTGATATTACAATAGTTGAAATCTATCACCTGCTAATGTAACGCTTGTCTTAATATAGAGGAACCTTAAACCGAACCTTATACAGGTGTGCTTTATGAAAAATGTAATAGTTTTACTTGTCCAACAAATTAACAAGAAAATTATCACAAATTCTATTCGTTACATTTCCAAGAATCAAAGAGTTCAAAGAATTTTTTTTTTAATTTTGGATGTTTCATCACACCAAATAGTAGTTTTAGTTAACTCATTTAAAAAATCAAATCCAGAACTTCCATAACAATAAGTTGACCTCTCCTTATGTTTTATGTTTAACTGCAGTATATTTTTAATATAAATGCTTATGCTCGTATAATATATAGTGCATATTTGTTTCTAGAATATTACGAAACTGATTCATACTCATGAGTAGTTAATAAGTAATTGCCGAGGCGGTGCTCAGGCGACGCTGCTCCACTCGCGGTATAGTCAGCAAAAAAAAGAACAAATGAGAGGGAAAAAAGACGACAAAAAGACGAAAAAAGAAAAACAAAAGACCACTTTCAAGACGGGGATGTGGAGTTTTTATGGCCATATTTTCTCCAAAGCAACGCACACATTGCGCAAACCTGTCAGTTCTGTATCGCATCATCGCTTAAATAATTAAGTTTATTATTCTTCATTAGGGTGAGACAAGCGCAAGCCAGCCTTAGTTTGAGCGAAACTTATTAACTTCTGATCATTATCTTTGACGTCGAAAACCATTTTGATATTTGATTTTGAAGAAAAACGAAAGTCGGCCCAAAGGATGTAACCCTGTGGAGTTTCTTCGGCAAGTTTTCCCAGTAACGCACACATTTGAATGGAGAAGTCGATAGGTTTTTTTTTTTCAGTAAAACGTTCTTTGAGGAAGTGTGTTAAAACCTTTGACTGACCAAACATGTTTTTTCAGTATTTGATAAGTCGATACTTACAGTATGTATAATATGTTAAATAAATAAATAAAATACGATCTAGTCAGATTAGAACTCAGAAAGTTTGTGAAAATAAAATCGGAAAGCAAATCTTTAAATGGTTGCCAGTGCATTTATGATGTTGCTGACTGTACCGCCGAACTTAAAGCCGGCTTTTAATTAACTTGCTTATTATGAAACATCGCAAACGGATCATTAAATTAACTCAAGGAAGTGGATAATTTTCTTAAGCATTCCCGGTCCGTATTGTAAACACTTTAAAAGACAAAAAAGGTAACACACTTTTTTTAATTTGTTGATTTACTTTTTTTATTATGCCGCGAAACTTTTTCATTGCGTTTAATACTTAAAGTTTACATTAGTATCTTACTTATCTGTAAAAATTAATAAAGCATATAAAACTCGGGAAAAGCTATATTTTTTGCCTCGTTTGAAAACCAAAATATATTATAATTTCCTATCTCTATGCCAATATAGAGGTATTCACATGTTTTTTAATTAGTGAAATAAGATCAATTACGTAAAGTTTAGTAATTATACAAATGTTTGGTGAATGTTTATTAAAATATGGTAGATAACTAATTTGTAGGAACCATTAAATAATAATCAATAATACAAAAAGTATTTCTATTAAATGTGCTCTCAAAACTGAAAATCCTGACTCTTAAAGAAAATAATTGAAATCGGAAATCTTAGATCTGAACCCGTTAAAGCAAAACCTGACCTAACACAATTGAAACACGGTTGGTATTAGAAAATCTCAAAACTGTAAGGGAATTGGAAAACAATTAGTTGTTCGTAATAGGAACAGTTCAGTAGCAGACGCGAGTTATAAGTCGGCAACTACACGTCGCGACTCGACTTTATTGCCCGTTAATAAAACACAATTTCATACAAGGCCTGCTCCAGATATTATGTCGGAATGACGTCAGCAAACATTAGCAGAAGTGTGGATACGACAATAGATTTAATAGCAATATTATTACCAAATTGATCTGATAAAAAATCGACAAAGCTTATTAAGTAATCAATTTTTTTAATTCACAGTGTAGTCACTAGGCGGCTTAGTACTCGTAATTCTGCTAGCAGGGTTAGTGAGTTCAGTCAATATCGTTATGACCCACGCAAAGAAGAAAAAATACTATTTTTAGGTAAAGACAAATAAAGAAGCCACGAAGAAAACTCACCATGAGAAGGTCATGTTAATTTATAAACTCAGTAGGCTTACTACGTAGGAAGCGACAGGCTCGAGAGGCTGTCAAACGCGACATATTGACAGAACTACTATGGCTCTAATGTCACTATGTAGCGTTTGACAGCTTCTCGAGCCTGTCGCTTCTTACGTATTAAGCCTACTGCACCTAATACAGCCTTACCTTTGTACCTTTTTTTAAACAAGCAATCGCATTTTTAGTACTATTATTTACTCTGTGGTCTGAGGAATTTTAGAGATATTTTGATGTGTTTTAACCACAAAAAAAAATCTCATTAAAAGATCTGTATGAAAAACATAATTAGTTTAGAACTTTTAATTATACAAACAATCTCACACAAACCCATCGCTTCAGTTCGATACAACCACATCCACGCAATGACAACGTGTAAAATTGGCGGCGCATTCCGACCTCTTTGTATCCCTGTGTTTTACGTCCGCGCCGGGATTTAAGGGGGTCGTGTGCCATAATAAAGTTATAAATTATTTCCATTTAAATTTAATTTGACAGCAACCGGTTGAATTGAGAAATGTCGCTACAACGTTTTGATTAAAGTGTTGCCAGTGTTATACAGTTTAGCGACTGCGGGACTTAATTAGAAGTTTCGAGTCGGATTTAGCGGTTACGACTCGGTTTTGGCTCTAGTAGAGCCAAAGATCCGTAATCATTGGTGGTCGCGTTACGCTTAATTGAATGAGATGAGTATGTTTCGATGGTTTGGGTTTGTTACTGCAAATTACAAATAACAACCATGATGGTTTAATTTATGGTAGATCCGTCTACTCCTAAAGTAATATTCTCCCTCACAAATCCAGTGAAGCATGATAAAGGATTTTGCGACTCAAGCGCAGGTCAACTATTACTATGATGGTTTGAAACCTATCATTCTAATATTATAATCATACTAATATTATAAAGAAGAAAGATCTGTATTTTTGTGTGTTTGTGTGTTTGTAATGAATAAACTTTAAACTACTGAACCGATTTCCAAAATTATTTCACCAATAGAAAGCCACATTCACCCTGAGTAACATAGGCTACCTTTTACCGCGGAAAAATGCCTTGTTCCCACGGGAAAAACTGTTAACGCGGGCGAAGCCGCGGCGGAAAGCTTGTTTCAAAAGCTAAACAGTCCACATTAAAGGGTAGTTACTGCTTTAATCCCCACGCTGTTATAAGTTATACAGAAGAACCCTACTAGGTACTACTACTATAACTCGATTTTTTAACCTGTAACTTGTCAACGCCAATCGTAAACCATTTTCCTTTTTTAACCCCCGTGTAAAAAGAGGGGTGTAGTAAGTTTGACGTGTGTATCGTAGCACCTAAACGGATAAGCCGATTTTGATCTAGTTTTTTTTTTTGTTTACAAGGTGTTACAATCGAGAGTGTTCTTAGCTATGATCCAAGCAAATATCTTCAGACATTTGAAGATTATCAGCTCTTTAATACCAAATATGCGATATTTTAAAATAATGCCCTAAATCAGGTAGGTCATGGTAATCCTTTATAAGGGCTGTCTTAAATCTCTGAAATGGGTCATTGAAAGTCCCTTCTTAAATCTCTACAAATGTGCCTGCTTATACTATACACACCGATTTTGCCCATGATTCTGGCTGAACGAATTTGTTTTAAAAACTATTTATAATATCAAGCAAAAGTCTCTTATAGTTATACTAATATTATACAAATATTAACTAGTAATTTAAATTTTTAATCACTTGTTAAAAGTTTTTATTCTAAGAAAGTTCAAAGACTTTAGACTTAAGGCAGGTGGGCTGGCTCCCCACGAGGTGGACCGACGATCTGGTGATGGCTGGATGCGGGCAGCGCGGGACCGATCATTGTGGAGATCCTTGGGGGAGGCCTTTGTCCAGCAATGGACGTCTTTCGGCTGAGATGATGAAGAATGTTTACAAATTACATGTTTTAAAAGAAGACAAATATTTAGCTTGACACATTTTATTCAGCTAAATTTTATTATGTATTTCGAATTATAAAACTGTTGTGTCGCAACTTCCCATTTTTGTCCAGTAGAAAAAGTAGACTTTAGCTTGTGTCATGTCTGCCAGAATTAAGGAGCATTATGTATTTCTATTGGCCATTAACTTAAGTTACGATAACGGTTCAACATTAAGTTGAACAAGTAGAGGCCTGTTTAAAAAATGATACAGTTCATTTTTTACGAGCTCGAGTTAAGAAGGCTTAAAGAGACCGTAATTATTATTAAAACATTCTTACTTACACTATAAAAGTCAATTTATTTGCAGAAGATAATGATTATTATATTACGACACCGAAGCACAGGAAGTTTTCGAACCCCGCCCAGGGCAATCATTCGTGTGATGAGCACTTGTGTTTGCCTTGTGCCTGGATGTTGTATATTTATATATGTATGTATATCAGCTGTATGACACCCGTATTACAGGCTCTGCCTGGTTTGGGGTCAGATTGCCGTGTGTGATATATTTACGAGTAAACATATTATATTAAATTCAACCCTATGTTAAAATAGTAACGTGCGACCCGAAAGATAAGTGCATAAAATATGCTATGGGCCGTTTCATATAAATCCGGACAAAAGTTCATTTTTTTATTGAATTCACAAACAATTACAAAAATTGTGTTGGAACTGTACTTACAAAAGTAAATTATATATATAAAAAAAATTATAACTAAAATAACTAAAATTCTTCAATACTATACAAACACTTCTCTAATAGTAGCGCTTTCAGCTTATATTTGAAAGTGCTAATATTATTTACATTTTTGAGCTCAATAGGCATTGACCTCTTTCTTTTCTTGAAAGTTATTAAAAATAATATAACGCCAAAATATTTAGCAAGGTCACACGCTCACCCCGCCTTCTACTACGGTAGTCCAAACTACGTAATTTACGAAAATTTCTTATAGTTTTATCGTCTCGTTTGATAAAATGTCCACATTGTATGCAGGCGCCAATGACCTTTTGTCCGGATTAATATGAAACAATCCATAGGTATTTTTAACAATCCCAATATGATTGTGGGGTTGTTGTTGATTTGGCAACTGACTCGAATTTTGCTGCTTTTTTCTAACCCAAGTGTGTTTGTCAGTGGTGGACCAGTACGCGGGTCCTGTGCTAACCCTCAAGGGGTTACGGCGAGCAGACATGGGCACTTATTTGTGCATCGCAGCCAACGGCATTCCGCCCTCGATGAGTCGCCGCTACGACATCGCTGTGCAGTGTGAGTATTGACGAGACTTGGCCTGTTTACTGTTGTGCAGTTAGGAGTCAAGTGAAACGTGATTAAAGATTCCTTCACGATGTTTTTCCGTATCAACGCACTAGGCCTAGATCGCTCCCTCGAGCCGCGCCTAGACGCGTTGGTACATGACTACTTTGGGGTAGAGCCATCCGCCCCCCTACAAGTCCGCTGAAGCTTGATCCGCCGTACTTTTCCGAAACAAGCATAGGTCAATTAAACAAGGATTAAAGATGATTTTGTTAACAACAGATTTTTATGTATAAATCTATCCATGGTTTTTGCATTGCCTGTCTAATATCTATAAAATTAGGGTTTATAAGTTGATAATTGTGAAAATTTAAATTAAATTTGGTACGCTGTTATAACACTTATATTCACTCAAATTTAAAACTAAAAATATATTACATGAAGTAGGTATAATTATAGATTTTTTGTTTTATGCTCTTGGTTAAAACTGCTCCCTATTCGTACGAAATCTGTACGATTCTTGCCATAATTCATTTTCAAAATCACAATAATATATTGTATTCGTATGCATTTGTTTACCAGTCGAGCCGATAATACGGGTGCTAAGTCCTGTGGTCCTACGAGCAGCAGACATGCAAGTGACCCTTCAGTGCTACGTGGAAGCTTCGCCCAGGTCCCTTAACACTTGGCAGCGGGGGAAGACTCAAGCTGGTAACTGTTGCTCTCTTTTTATCTCCCTATCTCTGTCTAGCAGCAGACATGCAAGTGACCCTTCAGTGCTACGTGGAAGCTTCGCCCAGGTCCCTCAACACTTGGCAGCGAGGGAAGACTCAAGCTGGTAACTGTTGCTCTCTTTTTATCTCTCTATCTCTGTCTAGCAGCAGACGTGCACGTGACCCTTCAGTGCTACGTGGAAGCGTCGCCCAGGACCCTCAACACTTGGCAGCGAGGGAAGACTCAAGCTGGTAACTGTTGCTCTCGTTTTATCTCTCTATCTCTGTCTAGCAGCAGACATGCAAGTGACCCTTCAGTGCTACGTGGAAGCTTCGCCCAGGTCCCTTAACACTTGGCAGCGGGGGAAGACTCAAGCTGGTAACTGTTGCTCTCTTTTTATCTCCCTATCTCTGCCTAGCAGCAGACATACAAGTGACCCTTCAGTGCTACGTGGAAGCTTCGCCCCGGTCCCTCAACACTTGGCAGCGAGGGAAGACTCAAGCTGGTAACTGTTGCTCTCTTTTTATCTCTCTATCTCTGTCTAGCAGCAGACGTGCACGTGACCCTTCAGTGCTACGTGGAAGCGTCGCCCAGGTCCCTCAACACTTGGCAGCGAGGGAAGACTCAAGCTGGTAACTGTTGCTCTCTTTTTATCTCTCTATCTCTGTCTAGCAGCAGACATGCAAGTGACCCTTCAGTGCTACGTGGAAGCTTCGCCCAGGTCCCTTAACACTTGGCAGCGGGGGAAGACTCAAGCTGGTAACTGTTGCTCTCTTTTTATCTCCCTATCTCTGCCTAGCAGCAGACATACAAGTGACCCTTCAATGCTACGTGGATTCTCACTACAAAGTTATAATGACATTTAACAGGCCACTTATCACTCGTCTGTATTTTAGAACGCTACCATTATATTTCGAGGCACAAAGAACTGCAAGGACCCTAGAGCAACGCGGGCCTTCCGTACTAAGGCAAGGACAGACAATTCGAATCTTATAAATTTAAAAATCATATATAATTAAGGTTATTTATTTATGATTGTGTCTATGTGTGTTTGTATAAGGTGCGAGTGATGATGTTAGGTATGTTAGGGAACAGTCTTGTTTAAGCCAGAATTGTTTAAGAGAATTTTTTTTTTATTCAGCAGGCGGCAGAGACAAGCTTCTGAACAGCTCCAAATATATCGTATCAGAAGAATCAATCAACGAGTACTCTCTCCGAATGAACCTGACCATTACGCGCTTAAAGAAGATCGACTTTGGCGAGTACACGTGTGCGGCCGTCAATGGATACGGAATAGCCGAAGGCTCCGTTTTGTTAAAAGGTAAGCAAAATAAAAAAGGTCAAATAAAAGCGTCAGCTGTGAGAAAATGGCCAAGTCATATACCTACGAGTATATATGTTTTTTGTTTTAGAAAAGATAACATAAGGTACAAAGGAAAATCCCGAAATTGTATTTTAAAGTATTACCGTTTACTTACTACATGATGGTTTCAAATTATAACGTACTTTCACGACACGAGTATCATACGCGATTTTAAATCTGATCGCCGCTAGCCCCCTTTTTTATTACGTTGCATATTTATATCTTCCATACAAATCGTGAATTTTTGGCCTTTTTTTTCCCAAAAACATACAGTTTTTACGTATCTCTTACCTATGGATGTATTCAGCTTAAACACCCACCATCAACTTATGAACTTAATACTATCCAAATACTGACAGTAGGTATTGCACGACTAAAGAAATGCAACATTTGCGAATGTAGGTTCTGTCAATATGTCGCGTTTGACAGCTTCTAGAGCTTGTCGCTATTTACATAGTAGGCCTACAGGACGGGTTTTAATGAAACTTTACAATAATATAACTTATACATCAGAATAACACATAGGCTACTTTTTACCGCGGGATAATACTTCTTTCCCACGGGAAAACCTGTTAACGCGGGCGAAGCCGCAGGGCGGAAAGCTAGTCGACAATAAAACTAACAACTCAATCAGTTGAATGCAAGCAAGGACTTGCCCAGTACTCTGCCGTGTGCCCAGCCACCCCACTAACTAATTCACCGTACTCCCTTTGAGCTTCAATGAGTGGTGAAATAAACTCCTGAGTCCCGATCGGATCCAGACTCGCATTCCAATATGGAATGAAAAAGATCAAAGTACGCAGTCGGGTTGCGCCGCCGATTCCCGCAGCGATCCAAATTTGAAATTAAGTTTGTTATGTTCGGATTTTAGAGAAAATAGGACTTAAAAAACCTAAGATCGAATTGAGAACCACGTCCTGTTTTGAGGTCGATTATTAGGAGTTTAACACAAAAAAGTTAAAGACGTCACTTGATTATAAAGAATTTTATAAAAAATCTCATAGATGATTTTTTAATACCAACACAATCAGTATTGTGTTTTTTTGTGGTAATACGAAAGTCTTTTCATTTGAAGTACGATTAAATGTGATCAATTTTCAGATTAAATCATAGAATACAAATTCGTACCGCACTTGAAAGTAAAATGTCATTCTCAAATTTTACATGGGGTTTCTGGTAACAGGTTTAGAGTAAAATTCATTAAAGTATCGGATAAAAGTATCTTAATCGTAATCATTTGAACTTTGCCATCCAGTAATTACTTTAGGTTGAAATTGTTAGATTGTTTCGTATAAAACTCATAAGTAGAGTTGGATTATTCTAATTTAAAGCTAAAAACTAGCCGGCAATATAATATTATTAAATTGGGAATCAAGTTCAATGTTCTAAGTAAACTGAAGATTTCCACTAAAGTTTTTTAGACTAACATTACATTTGTAACAAGCAACAACAACACAACACAACATTTTTGTAAGATGGTGCTTTTAGAATCGCGTTCAGTACGCCAGTGTAACCGTAAATCCCGAAATTTGAAGCCGAATGCTCATCCCGATTCCCGGAAGGCTCTTTGTGGACGTAACGCTTCCCTTAGATTTGTTTAGACGAAATACTTAAGGGAGTTGGAGTGATCCACATATCCAAAGTCAATGTAAAAAGCATCCTACTGGATTTTTATACATAGTGAACTGTAGGAATTATGATGGAATATAATTTTATCGCCTCGCCTATGTACACTAGCTATAAGTATCAAAATGTATGTTTGTTTTGTGCAATAAAGAATTCTAATTAAAATTTTATAAATATTCGTGAAGTTGTTGCTTAGTTCGATAACCTCGAATTGAAAAATGAAAAAAATAATAACACTTTTGAAATAAATAAATAGAAAGCTGTCTTCGGCTGTTGATCTAGATTCAATATTTTTTTGTGAAATGAACATCAAGAAATATTTTGCGTTTTTAAAATGAACTGAAAAGAAATATTATATTTTAGCCATTTTCATTGAAAAATCTAATTAAAACAGAAACAAATAGTCTACAGATAATCCAAGACGTACAATAACAGTTAATGTTTCTTCTTCAACAGAAACTCCAGTTCGAACAACAACAACAACGACGACGACGACCACGACAACAACAACGACGACTCAACCTCCCACAACAACAACTATTACAACTACGCGGCCACCGAAACGACACCCGAAGAAGCAAACGGACCGCGGACAGAATTCTATCGAAGCAGACTTAAGACAAGCTGAACTGAATAATGCTTTCAACTTCTACAATGTTCTGAACCACAGTCCAGTTAACAGCACGAACGAATACGCACAGAGAACGGAGAGGCAAAAAGTGAGGCCTTCGGGACCCCCCCGGCAATTCGTATACAATACAGCTGCAAAATTATATGCAAGCTCTCTGACTATCTTCATCTATTTAGCAAAACTCGTTGTATAGATTCCACGATTTAGACGTAACTATTATTATATAATATATTTAAAAAATATAAATATTCTTTTTTATAATTAGCTGTTTAGGTAGTGATGGAAACATGGCTGTTGAATTTTTTATGAAGGAATTTTGAGGTTGTTGTATATTAGAACATCCCGATTTTATAATGAATGAATTTTAACAGCCTTTATTGTAAAACATGACAATAAAATTAGAATGTTTTGAAATGAATGTAATTTACAGCATTTTGATCACTGTGAGCGAAAATGACACTAGTATAATATTATATTGAACGTATTATTTTATATTTTTTTTATTAGTACTTAATAGACAAACACAATAAATAAATAATTCTGAAGGACTTAACAATATTTACGTATTATAATAGACGAAAATCAAAAGTAATTGGTACTTTGTGCAAGTATATCAAAGAAAATATATTTATTCATATGTGAATCCAAAATAACGTTAAAGGTTGACAAAATTTTGTAACTAAGTACGCGATTATATAAAAGTTATAACTGACAGTTTATGAAATGGTAAAATGCTAGTGCCACCTTCGAAGTTTAAATTAAAATAAAAATGAAATAAATTATCCGATATCATAATGACGTCATATCATATTTTGGCATAATTAATTTAAGATTTTTAAACACATTATTTTATTGGATATTACTACATTTTAATCAGTATGTTGAATTAATAAAATTAGTATAATATTTATTGAATGCTTAAGATTTAAATTGTAAAATATTGTGAGTATGATAATAATGCAGATCATAGTTTTTCTATGTGACAATAAGATTGTATGACAATATATAGATGTAGAAGTAAGGTGCATAGTGACCAATATCATTAGACCGATGTATGTATTGCATGTATTTAGGCGGTAGGAAAAATTATGTTTTTTTTATTCCAAAATTATTGCTTTGTGATGCTTGACAATGTTTATTGCACAATTTTGTCGAAATAGTTATTTGATAATTTTTGTACAAAGACAATACCGCTGTATTTCATGTATACGCAGGAATTTGAACCATATCTACTCAAGGACAAAAGATCCAAGTTTGTTCGGTTATCGCTCTAATGAAGGCAATCAGAATTCAGGAGCCTGAATATTCTAAACGCGAAATTTTGTGAAGATGTATGGGTGGAAATTTGTTACTATGGTCTGTTTCATATAAAGCCGCACAAAAATTCATTGACCTCTTTCTTTTCTTGAAAGTTATTAAAAATATTGTTACGCCAAAATGTCTGGCAAGGTCACACGGTCACCCCGCCTTCTACTACGGTATGCCAAATCGGGTTTTTCTGTGACAATTTCCTATAGTTTTATCGTATCGTTTGAAATGTGCGCATTGTATGCAGGAGTCAATGACCTTTTGTCCGGATTAATATGAAACAAACCATAAGTAAAATTACTTTAATAACTCAAAATAAGGAATAAACTTGTTTATAAATTGAAAACAAATGCAAAGGAAATCGCGATGAAAAGTTTTCTGAGAGTAATTCCGTCGCCAACGATAAAATTGTAGAATCAGAACAGGCGAATAAATCTCTATAAAAAGTTAGAAACATCTTTTGAATACCCTTTTTGTTCAATTTATAAGAACTTTTGGGATTCGTATCGGTTTAATGAATCAAATCGTTGACAATATTGTAAAACTTTCTTTTCAAACTGGAAGCGGTTGCTAGGTTGTAAATTTTAAAATTTAAATGTAATAAATAATAAATTTATGTCTTCCGAATAGTGTATTATATTAATATATTCGGCTCATTTAATAAAGTGTATGAGTTTGAAATGTAGCTATAAAAGTTCGATTGGAGCTTCATGTAATGTAAAGGTTATTTTCGGGACTTCGATAAGAAAAGATGTTTTATAATAATTTATTGATATTAAAATACATTTTTTACTCTGTTTTGAAATGCTGAGAACTATCCGCTACGTAATTTTATTCTGATTTAAGCAAGTTTTAGAAAGCCATATTTTACAGGACAGGTTTTTGTAGTTTTTAGAAAACTTAAATTTCTTTTATATACATGTTGATGTCCCGGAAATAAATTATATCGTAGCGATGTAAGAGACGAGAAAGAATTTAATGTAGGTATAGTGATAAATGTTTTTGATAAGGAAATAGTAATTTTACCATGCAGACACATTATATTACATTGTTTTTACTGACTTTAATAATTTTGATTATTGACATCGCATAATTTTACTAAACATCGTAATATATTTTAAATACCAAAATATCCAGCTATCGATTATGAAAAGAATGTAATAAATTACAATTGACAATGAAATGAAATTATTCCTCAATTTAAGATCAATTGGAAATTTAACTCAGTATGTAATTACATCATAATTTTAATATTACGCAATGCTTTTGGTTGAAAACAGTATGACCCTCTTCTATGAAACTATTATCTCTAACGATTTTTGACATTAGCGGTCTTTAAAAAAGTGAAATTTTTGATTGTGATTTGTAGTCACCACTCGCTCAACGCATGTTTTTTTGTAACACGGTAGAAATTATCAACTTTGGGTATGGAATAACCACCTAAAAAGCCGCGCTATTTGGGAATAACCAAAAGCTTTGACAACCCTATTACATAATTATATTTGACAAACGCGACGTAAGAAGAAGTAGGTATATTCTATTCTAGAAATATGGATTCAACAAAGGAAAGTTTTTTTTAAATATTGATTTAATACTATTTCAGTTAAAATACTTGCTTGTTTATAACATTTAATAATGAAAGGTTAACAGTTTTTTCTGTAACGTACTTTTAGGACTTTTATGTGTTAAGATCAACACTACATTGATAAAATACTTATACAATTGACAATAATATTCGACAATCAATATTAATATTTGTAAATAATTAAATATCATATTGTTAAACTTATGTAATGGTTCCAGCGCAGCTTATTTATCAATGTTAAAATAAGATGTTGATATCATTTTATGACATTTTAAAATAAAAGTATACATAATCGAAATAAAAACGAAACAAAACGTGGTTTAATTTCTTCATATCCTACTACTATTTAACATTATAACATAAAACGCTGCTGGATGTTCCTTGGTCATGGAGTTAAGCCTCTTTTTTTACTGACCTACGCTTGTTTCGAAAAGGTACGACCAATAGAGCTTCACCGGACTTGCGGGGGAGCGGAAGGCTCTACCCCAGAGTAGTCATGTACCAACACGTCTTAGGGGCGGCCCGAGATCTAAGCCTAGCGCGTTGATACGGAAAAACATTGTGAAGGAGAGTTTAACCTCATACTAGCTAGTCAAGTCAGGAGTCACAGAATATGATATATACTTTATCGCACACAAGGATGATGTTGTACACAGAGCTGGCAATTTCGCAGATCTGAGTTAGACAAGTGTACAATACTGCATATTATTATAGTGTAAGAAAATGTTGTGACAATTTAAAAGGAAGTGGTCAGTCCCGGAGGGCTAGATAGAGCCCTCCGGGACTGAAGCATGATGCATATACGTACGTACGTATATTATGTACAGGAGCGAGCACATGCGGTTAGACATTCGCACTACGAAATTCACCCTTACCACTACGGAATACGGGTGCTCTCAAGGTCAACATGTCCGGCCGCATGTGCTGGCTACTGTACGTACATATGCACGTATAGAATATTGTATTGTATTGTATGTGGATCACGCGTCTTTCCCGTAGGGGTAGGCAGAGACCACCTCGTTCCACTTGCTACGATGATCATATTCTTCTGATCAGATGAAAAAGGTTTATACAAGCCGATTCCCTCCGGCCTAACTTTCAAAAATCCGATCCTTACATTATTATTTGTAATGTAATTTATACGTTCTACAAATTCGATCTGAACTTACAGCACTTTGCTTAGGAATTTGGTACCTATATTACCACCTAACTAGCTTACAAGACCAAATTAGTGAGGCATTTTGCCGATCATTAATAATACTCCATAATACCTTCCCAGTTAGAAATAATAGCCGCCTGGTGACATCTGCTGGTTAATGTGAGAACTAGGGCTGGGTTTAATTCAGAGTCGACGAGCCGCCATAGCGAAGTTGATTCATTGCCGCTAATTCTCTTTGTCACTCTGTAATTTTAAATTTATAGTTTATATTATGTCATTCTTACGCCTTTAAAGACAAAAAAGGACAGAAAATTTCGAATTAAGTTTTCGAGATGTTCGGTGTTCAGGGTGCATCCGTAGCCGAATAATAACAGATCACTTATTGAGATATTTTTCGTCATGAATAGGGCATTGCAGGCTAAATCTCGTACTCCATACTAATATTGTAAAGAGGAAAGATTTTTATTTGTGTGTGTGTGTGTTTCTTTCGAAAATTCTTTCACCGTTAAAAAGCTAAATTCACCCTGAGTAACTTTTTTTCATTTTACCGCGAGAAAATATCTCATTCCCACGGGAAAAACTAATAACGCGGGTGGAGCCGCGGCGGAAAGCTAGCATGAGAGAAAGATAAAGACGACTTGAGTTTGACTTGTAGAATTACCACTATTACAGCTGATGATAGATACCAACCTCACTTCGCAATAATAGACTTACCGAGGTGAGTGAATGGAACAAAATGATTGGGATTTCGAGTTGATTAGGGATGTAATGGATTCGTGGCTTAGTTGGTATGCTTGGTAGTGTACATTGTGGGATTTGACGTTTAGGGTTTGACTGTAAATATTATGTGAAATATAACTAGTAGATCACATTTAAAATGTTTCTTTCATCATAAAACTGTAGAGGTCGAAAATCTGTACATAGATTTTTTTTGCCGAAAACCGAGTCAGGGGGAGTAAGAAGTGATAGTAGCACTGTCAACCGAGTCAGGGGGATGTAAGAAGTGACTCATAGAACATAATAGACAGATATTTTATAAAATTTTTGTTTCTCTGTTTGTCTCTTTATCTGTTTGTACGGGCTAATCTCTGAAACAGTTGGACCGATTTCAATGAAATTTTGCATGGTGGTACTTTAAATCCAGGGTGATCATCTTACATAGTTTTTAAAGCGGGAAGAGTCAAAAAACAACGCGGGGTTAGCCGCTGGCGGACAGCTAGTTTATTAATATAAAACAACTTTTACTAAGTGATCAATTCTGAAACCACGAAATAAAACTGCTATTATTTATACGAAATGAATTAAAGTGCAAATTTTTCTATAGCTAAGTTGTTCATATTGGCAAGTAGATGAATCCCCTTAACAATGATAAACGATAAGCCTACGATATTTAATGCGATAAGAACTTTCAAATTAAGTTTTGTTTGACTAGTTATTTTCCTAAAGACCTTAATACTCTACAAAGTTACTTAGATTAGCAATAAGTAACTAAGTAAGTAATTCTTAATTTCTTACACATAATGAGATTTTCACAAATAACTTAGAAATTAAATGTGCGCAAAGGCGGTCTTATCGCTATTTAGCGATCTCTTCCAGACAACCTTAGTGTATAGGAAAACAATTAAGGAACATGGAGTGGAGTAGTGCTTATCGAAAAGGAAACACAATAAACAAACATTACCTAATTAATATACTACATAACTATACAAATGCCTATATATTCTCGGTGGTTTTATTTGAAACTAGTTGTCTGCTGAAAGCTTCGTCTAGGTTTATTACTTTATCTCGTAGGAAGGATATGTCAAATGGAAAGTTTCAAACTGTTCTTAAACACCACAATAGAAAAATAATTATCAGCGTTTTACATTTCAGAGATTACTTTTTATTGCTCTTGAAGTAAAGTAATAAAATATCTTACTCAAATTAATTGTCAAGTTTCACTAAAGGGTTTTATTCATAGTCGCTACGCTAATAAATACAAATGTAATAAAATTTAATTAATCTTTAACTTTTTTAGAGTAAGCTTGTATGAATTGAATCTAAGAAAGTTTTTGAAATTATTTCACACGAAGATGTGTGATTTCAGTTTCATACGGTAAAATATCTCCAGCGTTGCTCGTCAATATCTGGTTAGTATAGACGAGCTGCATTTAAGACACCTAAGTACATTCTGTATTTAGGTATCTTAAACCCAGCCGATTAGCTCTAGTGTTCACCTGTATAACCTGCAAAAGTTGTGATTACAAACCCAAATGCCGATCGCGGGGATTATGGCAATACCACTCCACACTCTGTAGCCTAGAAGAAATTGCTACCCAAGTAATAAGGCCGTCAACAGTACAGGGTTTTTTCCTTTCAAATCAAATGAAATCCAATTTGGGCGAAAGAAGAGGCTAGGGAAGCAGATAAGGCGGGTTTGCAAAAAAAAAGTCATGGATCAGGACTGATAAATAATTATGAAATAAAATAAAGCTAACATTAATATTATAAATATTATTATATAAAATCATGCATAGTTATATTATAATACTATACATATAATACTCTAGCTCTCCGCCGCGGCTCTTTCCGTGAGAATGAGGCATTTTCCCGCGGTAAAAGGTAGCCTATGTTACTTAGGGTAAACGTAGCTTTCTACATGGTAAAGAATTTTTATACAAATATTTTTAAATAAAAATATTTTCTCTTTATAATAATAGTATAAAGTATGATAGTATGATATATAAATACATTTATAATACAAGAAAAGATAATTGCTGAAAGTGACGATAATAAGGCACGGAGGTACTGGAAATAGCAGAAGGATAATAAGGATTTCAATTATAAACGAATGTATTACTACGACAAAGACTGTTATAAAAGACATTTAGAATTGAACATTCTTAGATTTTCGCGGTTGTTAACTGCACTAACACACTGTTTCACGGGTTTTCTCCACGATTTTGTTTTAAATTGAGCTTATCGATATTTCGATAGAGTTACATCGATCGTGGTCACGGCAGAACTGGTGAAGCGGCAGGTAGGACTGCAGAAAATTATTTCTTCTAAGGGCAAGCATATCTGTCTACCCTCTTTCCATGGTCCAAGAAAACAAGGTCTAACCGTTAGACCACGTGACTGACACGAGCCTACGTCATTATTCGCTGTTCATCCTTGTCTATTAATACGCATTCGATAATGACGAACAGCGCAAGATGACGTAGATTTTTGTCAGTCACGTGGTCTAGTGCTTAGACCTTGTTTTCTTAGACCATGCCTCTTTCTAAGTCTTTTTTCACTACCACTAGAAATCACTCGAAACGAAATCGTGGAGAAAACCCATGAAAATGTGTGTTAGTACATTTAGAATTGCTCGTCTAGAAAACCCATGAAAATGTGTGTTAGTACATTTAGAATTGCTCGTCTGCACAGGTTCATGGTATTCGTTATCCTGGCGCACGTTCGGCGTTCGCTTTGGAGCGAACATTCTCTGAAATAACTCCCCGCATGATTGAGTGAGCGACTGACAGATTCCCAGTTCTTCAACCGAATATTGATCAGGCAAATCCACTGCCAGATGCTACTAGCTTACCGATTATTGAATATAAGCTCCGTGGTTCCAGTGGTGGGTTACTGTTTTTTTTACTGATGGGTGGTTTGAGGACATAGACACTGGTCTTAGAATTATCTAGAGTCTTAAGGTCTGACGTAGCTCTCATGGTCTAAGAAAACAAGGTCTAACCATTAGACCACGTGACTGACACAAACCTACGTCATCTTGAGCTGTTCGTCCTTGTCGAATGCGTGTTAATAGACAAGGATGAATAGCGTAAAATGACGTAGGCTCGTGTCAGTCACGTGGTCTAACGGTTGGACCTTGTTTTCTTAGACCATGCGTAGCTCTTTAAGTCCGGTGAAGCTTGATTGGTCGTACTTTTTGGAAACAAGGTTAGGTCAATAAAAAAATAACACGTAGCTCATCTTATCTAACAAACTTTGGTTTAAAAAGATCAGTTTGTATTTTTAAAAAGATGTTATTGAATTTTATTTAGGATGGAAATCCAGCATTGGCCTGACCTTAGACAAAAAGATGGGTGTTATAAGTTTGACGTGTGTGTCTGTCTGTCTGTGACATCGTAGCTCCTAAACGGATGTGCCGATTTTGATCTAGTTTTTTTTGTTTGCAAGGTATTACAATCGAGAGTGTTCTTAGCTAGGATCCAAGAAAATATCTTTAGCCGTTTGAAGGTTATCAGCTCTTTTCTAGTCGTTAGAAGGATCGAGTAACAATTTTGTGGTGGGGGTTTTGAAATTTAATGTTATTGCAAATAAATAGTAAAAGACGTATACTATTTCTTACCTCAATAGAATCTTAAACTACCTAGGGGGCTAGAATTTCTTTCCTTCCACAATATTTCAAAATAATGTGATGAACTTACACCGAGCGTGATTGAGTGCGCGGCTGACATATTACAGACAGCTCAGTCGAATATTGATCAGATGAATCTCTCAACCGCAGGCCACAGATGCTCTTCGAGCAAAATTACTTTTAAATAAATCCTCTCGAATTCATATCCTATTCAGATACTTCTGGTGGTAATTCCAAATCATAAAAATACTCTAAAAATAACGTAAAGTTTAAATATGGTAACATCCGAACAATAGCCTAGTTGGCAATACGTTTGCCTACAAAGCACATGGTCGCGGGTTCGAATCCCGATCAGGGCAAACATTCGTATATGATGAGCACTTGTGTTTGCCTTCTATCTGGATGTTGTATGGTTATTATATGTATGTATATCAGCTGTCTGGCTCTGCCTAGTTCCCTAGTTTGGGGTCAAATGGCCGTGTGTGACATGGTCCCACATATTTATTATAACTATATATACAGTATATTTACTAGTATATTCTATTCTATTCTATTCTATTCTATATTATCCATACAATTCTACGGGATCGAAATAATATTTGAGAATACTGGTACTTAATTTTCTCAAGTGGCAATCTAAACAAAGAGTCCGTTAATTTTTGTGGGAATCAAAAAGGACGTAGAAGAATCAATCCAATTTTTAATTAATAGTACTTATAATAGGAGCGTAGTGTAATTTTTGCATGCACCATTAAACAGGTGCATTTCGCATTTTCTCTTTTGAAAGAAATATTAAACAATAATTGAAAACACATAACGCCTCGTACAGGAAGGTTAGAATCCATATTTATTTTTAGTTGCAAAGGTGAACGATTCAGCTTTTTATTTAATTACTTACCTTGCAGGAAGAGATGGATGGTTTCAAGTCTAAGTCGAGAATCATTTGGCTAGCTAGATAGATCTAACGTAGAGTGGCCAGCACTTGCATCTGGACATTTTGACCTTAAGAGCGCCGTTATTCCGTAGCAGTAGAAGCGAATTTCGTGTGTCCAGCCGCATGTGATGGCTGTACATTCATAATAATTATCGTGTACCATTCGGAGTAATGAACTGTTGCTGCGTACATTATCTGCAGTAATTGGTGACACGAATCACGTTTATATTGGACATAGTATCGTTTATTACTAATTACGGATAACATCTGGCTACTGGGCAGTGCTATTGTTGGGTATCTTCACTCAGCTTTATTATAAACAGATTTCATTATAAATTTAGAATAGAATAAAATCTACTTTATTAATTAATTTAGATAGTGAACGGAAATTTTAATTTTAGTAAAAAGACTAAATCTATCGCATTTTAACATACTAAAATGGTTTTAATGTTTTTTTATTATTATTATTTTATACCAGCCCCGCTACTACTTCCGTTTTTTTTTCAGGAATTGAAGTATTTTCCGGCTGCAAAAAGTATTTGCAAACCTATTCCTATCAATAATAAACACAACATAAATAATTATCCAAGTCAGTGCAGCCGTTCTGAAGTGATTTGCATATATACATTTCGACAGTTAATTTTAATTAATGTAGATTTTAATTTGAGTTGTCTCATTTACAATCAGATATCTTATTGATAATGATACATTTTAATTTTAATTCAATCTATGCCAACCAGACATCCTCCTCCATACAAGTCCAACGTCGAAATTCTTCGAAAACTTGGAACTGTTTTCAAGATGAAATTCTGGCCGAAATTACACCAATATATCAATCAGGAGTTGTCAATGTGCTTCATCTTTCTTTTCTCTTTTTCGGCAAAAAAAATGCTTTACCATTTTTCCTTTGCCGAGAGAATTATTTGCTGAAAGTTGGGCGCCCCACGTGGCCGGCGCACAATTATTTTTCATTGATGTCGTATTTTAGACAATCTACTTTTTTGGCGAGTTTGATTATGTGGCCCAGCTGCGCTTGGATTGGCACATCCATTTCTATTTAGGGTACCGTGTACAGTCGGCCAGTAACACTAAATTAATAAAATATATAACCCCCGACACAAAACCGTTACTTAATCCTTTCAACAACTAGAAAAGAGCGTGATACACAAACCCAAGAGAGGGTAGATGGAGACGATTGCGCCCGCTCTTCTCTATAGCAGTATCCACATCGCCGATTTCAGTCTTCCAAGCTCCGCCCGCGTTAACAGTTTTTCCCGTGGGAATGAGGCATTTTCCCGCGGTAAAGGTAGCCTTTGTTACTCAGGGTGAATGTAGCTTACTAAATGGCGAAAGAATTTTTGAAATTGGTTAAGTCGTTTTTGAGTTTATTCATTACAAACATACATACACACACAAATACAAATCTTTCCTCTTTTAAATATAGTATGATGGATGATAATATTATAAGACAAAGATATAATAAGAAGCTTAATCGTATAGACGAGCGCGTCATATATAACGGTTAAACCAGTTACTTGGGCTGGCTAGGATTACGCGAGGCTTATCAAATTAACTCCTGACACGGCTCCAGGCCACGCTCTAAAATATACAGCCTTAATAGTTTCTTAGGGTACACGCAGACGGACCGCAAAAAAGTAATAAAATAATATGACTACTAGCGCCATCTAGGCATTGAAATGTCAAATGACAGGATGTTTGAAATAAACTGTTAGTCCTTACGACTCTGTGTTTTATAATATAGGTTTTTGGCGTATTGCAGTTTATGCGGTGTATCTGACAGGCGATAGGGATGTTAACTCGCTAAAAAGTAGATTGCCTGTAAATAAATTATCGTACAATATGCAGAAAATAAATCATCTAAAATTAGTCGTGTACAACTTACTTTTCGATCTATTTTTCTGATTTATTAATGTGAAAGTAAAAATCGTACAGTCACGGTTAATACAAAGATGACATGACACATGACATCATAAGTTTTATTACTTTTATTCTTCCATACCTATAAAATAATGTTTTGACATTTCTTAAAAAAGAGCAAATTTTCTTACACTATCAACATTAAAGAGACATCTAGCTTGTAGAATGAGAAAAATAACATTTGAAATTTCGATATATAAAGCTTTTGCGTTTCGTACATAAATAAGGTATATTTAACGAAATGTCGAGCAAAAACCAGCTATTCCCAAAAACATAATCTATTTAGAACATAATATCGCCTACAAATAAGTTATGATTATTATTATCAAAGTTACCAAGATGAAGAAGTTAAAAAAGGGCACATAATGTGACATAAATACGTTGCAACGCGAGCTATATCTGTTCTGCTCTATTGTTGCAGTTACATTGTCGCTCGTCTGCCCAGCACTTTTAGCGCAACGAAGCGACACTCGCACATGAAAATTTATAGCTTTGCCTATTAATTAAAGGTCGCGATATATACACGAAGTTTCTTTAACAATTAAGTTTGGTCCCACAAATATTGGATTAACTTTGTTTCCATTCCAAGTTGTATCGCTACCGTAAGCAATTCGGGTCTTGTCCCAAGTTTTAATAGGTTGGAGTTGTGTGAAATACTACAGGTTCGTTTCCACCTAGATGGACTTTTACTTTGTATGGGTAATAAGGTTGAAGTTACTGTAGCAAAGAAACAATTTGAATACTAGTTACAAATAATTTTCGCTTCTATGCGATGCGGACAATGCATGAAAAAGCATCTTAAAGTGTAAAAGCTAAAGATCACATACATACATGCATATAGTCACGGCTCTTTCCTGGAAGGGTAGGCAGAGACCACTTCCTTCCACTTGCTACGATCAAGACATACGTCTTTCGTTTCATAGACATTAATTAATCTCATCATGCTGAAGAATACACTTCTTCAAGGTGGCGCTTGAATCAATTAAATAGAATTTTCTTTATATGGTGTCTAAATGCAATATCTAGTTAGAATATTGTTTCCTACAGTAAAACGACGTTGCCAAATCGAGAGTTTGTTAGTTAGTTTATTTCGATTTTATGGTAAAATGGATAACTAGACTTGAATGTATTTTTTCAACTTGGTACGACTATTAAATAGTCAGTCAGGTCAAATTTTGACCCCAAACTTGGTAGAGTCCGTACTATAGATATCAGACAGCTGATATAATACATATATAAATATACAAAATTCAGACATAAGGCAAATACACTCATAACACGAATGTCTGCCCTGGGCGGGATTCGAACCCGCGACCTTGTGCTTCGAAGGCAGACGTACTACCGACTAGGTTACGGGGCCGTCAACTAATAATCTCAAGTTAAATGCAAAGACGACGAAACCACTTTTTAGTCAAACATATTAAATTTCTGTGATTCAAAATACATAAAACCATATTATGAAAGTTGACAATACAAAAATCTAACTCCAACTTAGATTTTTCGTGGGCAGCACAACTACAAGACGATTTGGGTATGTCGACCTAACATCTTAAGAAGATAAGATAAGAAGAAGTTATTCATGCGATAAGGAAACTAGGCAGTAACAAGTGCGTCCTCTATTCAGATGAGGCACCACCTGCGTGAAATATTAACGTGTATACTTTTACTAGTGTTGCGAGCACACTCTTGAATCACACAATTGAGAATCCTACTAATACCTAGTATCACGGTAGTACTATTATTGATTCTCTGCTAATCACTACATAGTATAAAACAAAGTCGCTTTCTCTGTCCCTATGTATGTTTAAATCTTTAAAACTACGCAACGGATTTTGATGTTGTTTTTTTTAATAGATAGAGTGTTTCAAGAGGAAAGTTTATATGTATAATACATGCATAATATACTTAAGGATAACCCACAAAAACCATTTTCCCGTGCGGAGCCGGGGCGGGTCACTAGTACTATTATAAACTCGAAAGTTTGTGAGAAAAAATAGATAATGTTACTCTTTCACGCAAAAACGACTTAATGGGTTGTAATAATATCCCTAATTCCCACGGAAAAAACAGTTAGCATTGGCGGATTCGCAGGGCGGAAATCTGGTTTTAACTATTTTAACACGCTTTTATTAGGTCCTGTATGTAACTAACTATGCAATGGAATCTGAAGTAACTAATTTAACCATCTTCCAAGGGTCGTAGCGTAATAAAAATTGGCAGCTGTATGTAGTTCTGACGCCAATACAATAATAATTATGGTACTGTCGAACTAATCTGATGATGGAGTCGGAAGATATGAACTGGAACTTCATGATGGAAAATTGTATCATATCATAGCATTCATTAAAGCGTGTTTTTTTAGTTCTTTAAAACTATTACGTATTATGTTAATTTAACTGCCTGTATGTTCGTCTCACCATCATGACTGTATTCAAAGTCACTATTAGAAAAATTCCAGAAAAAGGTTACTTTCCAAAAATTTAAGATCAAAACTATTGTAAAATAACCGTACATTTCTACATTAAACATCAAGTTTTAAAACTTAGAGTAGAATTGAAAGATTTTTGAAACCTAAACTAGAGTCTATTTTAGATTTGATTTTTTTCCAACACTAGTTCATACCACGAGTGTTGCCTATCTGCGGACAATAGCCTATATTTCAACTCTCACAGCCAAAGAATAAACAGACTACGTGGGTTCTGACCTCAGATAACTTATCTATAATAAGTCTTAGAAGTAAACAGACTATATTCTTAGAAATTAGATTATTCTTATACGTAGAAAGTTACTTCAGATATTAAATACCTTGTACACGCTTTAATTTTACTTTAGGTACTATTGTTGGTATTAAGTATATGTTTAAGTATTCAATCGTCAAAGCTGAACGTATAAACAGTCTTCATTTAAAGATGCCGTTGCTGTTGTAATATTGCCGTTATAAAAAAATGTTTTTAATATGTACCTGTTTTCTTTTAAACAAATGTAATTTTAAAATAATTTTATTCTAAATCTGTTCAGGTTCTGATATATATATATAATCAGATTTTAACCACATAGACAAGCATTTAATTGACTACGCGTATTATTACCATAACAAAAGATTTTATAATAAAGATAAAACATAAATTTAGTTGAAAAAGCACTTTTAGTTCAAAGACAGCAAAGTCTGCCAAGTTTAAGAACAGTAAAAGTCAACTTTTATTAAACAATTACTTCAAGTTTATACTTTAAAATACATTTTAAAATTTCTAGAAATTGTAGTTCTACGCTTTGTGACTCGAAAATAAAATTCCAAATTCGTTGCGAGCGCTCGGCTCGTAGCTCGTAGTATACTCGTAGCAAAGTGCTACGGATTGTAGCAAACACCTACGCTGGCGACGGCTACGCTTATCTTGTAACTTGTATTTAAGAATTAGTTGAGCTAAATTCTTTCTGCCATTTATCCGGCTGGTGATAGTGTAAAACCCGCGTTAAGGCTTTCTGGCCCACTTTTTGTTGTTTTAGGCGTAGACTATTTATTGCTGAAGGTTTCATTAATGCCAGAAGGTTTCATTAAACTATCTTTGTATTGGTTGCAAAATTCATATTTTGATACGATTTTGTTATGATCTAGTTTATTAATTAGGAATCTTTTTTTCTTCTTTTTGGCATCGAATCTCTTTGCTCTTCCTAGTTATTGCAATATTTATTATTAAATCCAATGAACTTTGTATTGTGACTCGTTATTGATCTTCGTTTAGTCATTGCGTCAATGTAAAACACGTATTAGATTTGACACTTTAAAATTAAATTGGCCATAGATTTCACCAAAAAACTCAAATGAAGTCGGTTAAAAATATGTCACAGTTCATAGACGACCCCTTGCCAGAAGGTTAATGATAGGCTTTCCGGGAGACAATATCTCAGTAGCACGTGGAATAACTCTGTTAGCAAGCAGCCCACAGACATGAAATATCGGCCACTTTACCACCTAATATTGCGTGCTCGTGCAATATGAAAATTTACCGTTATGTATGTGCGTGCGGTGAAAAATATTGTAAGTGCTGCTGTGTTAAGATGGCGACTGAAAAATTGAGGTCTTTTAACATTATTAAACTCGTGGTTTTTAACAATTAAATTTATTTCCACTGATTTTTATTCTATTGTAGTAGAGGTGTTTTAGCAGAAATGATAATAGACGATTTTTTTTCCATTTGTTTTTATTTATGTGCTAAGAAACTATGACCTGATACTGAATTTTTTACTTTTAAACTTTTCCATAGCCGTAACTTAAAAAAACAGAAATTATAATTGGTGCGAAAATAACCAATTACAATTTCTGGCACGAAAGCATTTTCAAACGAGTCTACCGGCTGGTACAAAGCTATCACTATCGCTTTAATAATCTGAATTTAGCGAAGAATATTCAAAGTAATAACGATAAAACGATCTTTTCAGTCAGTTAAGGCAAAAATTATTGTAAGAAAAAGGTTTTCAGCCTCATTTTTCCATAATATTTAAAATAGCCGCAGACTTCTTCGTATTTCTTATCACAGATAAAATTAATTAAAATATGACAAAGTTGTTTTATAAGACCTTACATTAAATAAAATAAGTCTAATTCATGTCTCAAAGTCCAGAATTTTGGTTTTAATTACAAAAAAATTTACTAATTATTTTAATTAATGTAATATTAAAATACATAAAATGTCTTTGCAAAAGTTTGAATGGAAATTAAAGTTTCATCAAAACCTATTAGTCGTTTCAAAGACGTCTTATATAAAACAAGCTGTCCGCCCGAGCCTACGCTCGCGTTGTTATTCGATTTTTCCGTGCACAGTTTCCCGTAGGATTTAATATTTTCCCGTGGTAAAAAGTATCTAAGATATTGACTGGAGATATAAGGTACCACCATGCAAAATTTAATTTAAATTGGTCTAGTAGTTTAGGAGATTAGCCCGTACAATGTACTGAGCAGTATTTAAGTTACTATAGTTTTTTTAATTATCCCACGAGAGCTCTTTAATTTTCCGGGATGAAAAGTATCTAAGATGTTGACCGGGGATATAAGGTACCATCATACAAAATTTCATTGAAATTGGTTTAGTATAATTCAAATAAATAGCAACTCTAGCCTCGTTACAATAAAGTGCAATTCAGATCGTACGGCACTAGCTAAGAACACGATTGGACTACCTACTGTTACTGATTTAGCGAATATTATAGGTTGTTGGAAATTCTGATGATTATGATGATGACTTTAATAGCGCATCGCTTAGTCCTACTATAATATTATAAACGCAAAAGTTTGTGAGCATGGATGTATGTTTGTTACTCTTTCACGAAAAAACTACTTAATGGATTTTAATGAAACTTTACAATAATATATCTTATACATCAGAATAACACATAGGCTACTTTTTTCTCAATGAAAATCGTGGTTTATCTACCTTTCGAGTCGTCCTTTGAATTGTCACTATGTTAGTGACATGAATAGTTCCTAACAATACAACGCTTACCTGAGATAACCCTACCTGGGTTACTCAATCCGACACAGTAAACTCGGGTTTGTCTCTATGTAGTTTACATTAGTAGAGCATAGTGGATGACTTCGTGATATAATAACAACGTAATACCTAGTATAATGTAACTTAAAGCTATGTAGGTTAGGTAGCTGTCAATTCAAATAATCTCATTAGGAATATGTGTTATCAAGTTGTTTATTTTCAATTTATGTTAGCTTGAGGTATCAAAATGTATATGTAAATGTGTATGTATGTGGTATGTGTGTATGTGTTGTATATTGACATGAATTCACAGTAGTTTTGTCCACTATATGGTAGGTTTTGACGTCTTCTGTAGATTTTTGTGCAAACGCTGAGCTTACAGATACATTTAGCTCTAGGTGAGTTTCGAACCCGCGACCATGTGTTTCGGAGGCACAAACACGGAAACTTGTACTATTTTCATTAGAAAAGAACATCAGAAAAGAAAGTAGCTTAACTAAATCAGTTTAAATTTTGTCTTTTATTTATTACATACTAGCTGCCTGTTTGTTTTTTGACTTTTCCGTATAGTTTCCCGTAAAAATGAGATATTTTCCAGCGGTAAAAATTATTTAAGAGTTGATCGTAAATATAAGGTACCACCATGCAAAATTACATTTAAATCTGTCCAACGGTTTCGGAGATTAGCCCGTACAAATAGATAAACAGACAAACATTTGTAAAAAATCTGGATAATTATTTTTTATATATTTTCTTACATTCCCCTGACTCAATTTTTAGCATTTTTTTCTGCATACAGATTTTAGACTTTTACAGTTTTATTATATAGATTTACATCTGTATATATAGGTATATACAATTCGAGGTCAACGCCTAAGCGATATTGTTTCTGAAATTTGGAATAATATTACCAAAATTATATCAATAATATTATTATTAATAATACGGTTTGTACTCACTGAACCATTGTCACCAGCTTCGGAGTAGGGTGACCGCGCTTCATTAGGCAGAATAATTTAGTCTCGATAGTATTGATAAGATTAGTATGGTTTTAATTAAATGAGAAACTATTTAAACAGTTTGTTAATAACTTTATATTATGTCCCCATACAGCAGGGCTTGAGCCTACTTTGAAAATTAGGGTAAATAGACCTTAGTCGACCACGACCACGCTGGCCAATTGCGAGTTGGTCAACTTTTTCGGGTTTTCCTTTACCATAAGATCGTCGTATAAGCGTTTATAATGAATTCAAATATTTAAAACACAACTAACATCAATCGGTACGTGCCGAGGATTGAACCCGTGAACTTCTGAACGCTATAAGAAACTCGTATGTATACCAAAAACCAACTCGAAATTAAAAAAAGTACCAAACGCGGATATTTTTGGGCTCAATTCCGGCGTGACCGCTAAAATCCTTAAATTTAAGTTGTTGGTCTCTTTCATTCTTATAGGAATCGAAAAGAATGGGAGATGAATTAATTTAATTTTGTATGAATGACATTTAAAATAAGCAGTGCAGCTGTCAAATTCAGCTTAATTTTAGTCGGGATGTTTTTGCAGGCCTGCTAAATTAGTGCGAACTACGCGTAAAATCGATGTTTGACGTCTCTAAATTTAAGTTGACAATCACCTGTCCCTTTTCGTTCTTAAGTACGTTAAAGGGACGTATGGTTTTTAAATTTAAGTTAGAGCGTAATATGTACAATCGGGCCCATTGTATATATTTTACTCTCTTTAGCGTACGCCACGTTTTTCTCAACAGAAAGAGTTAGACTACCGGTTTTATTTATATCTGTGTTGTCATCGTATTTCTCAATACAGAATTACCGCATTACAATAGAGGGTAGAGACTGCCACATGAATCACAGGGCTCTTCCCTTGTATTCAGTTTGGCGGTTCACGATAAACTTATAGACCTGTGGTCGTTTAAGTGGCAAATCATCAAAGGATATGCTAGTTCACGATGGAAATATCAAAATTTACGGTGACGATCAAAATGATAACATATATCTATGTAAATAAAAGCAATTCATCATCATCATCATCATTTCAGCCAGTAGACGTTAAAGCAATTAATGTAATATAATTATTAGCTATTTTTCTAATATCATATAGTTCGCTTATATTTTTTGTCTTAAGTTGTATGATTCAACAGTTGGTGGTTTTGCTTACAAAGCTTGGTAAATATCGTATATTATATTATGTTTGACAGGTAGCACCAGTATATTGATGAAATAATACAATAAATAAAAGCCTATTTTTATTTTATTTAATATCATAATTATGTGTATGCCATTAACGGCAGCATTTATTGGCACTTACTTTAATATAAGACATTTATAAACAACAGATTTCCAACAACTAAATCATATCTTATATGTATTTCATTTGGTGCATTCTAATTTTACACCGACCATTGCCCACTGTAGCTACCAATATATTTCCATGAAAACACGAACAAAACTGGTTTAATATAAGGATATTTTTTTATTACAAATGATCTTATTAGGTACCTACAGTCTACAGTAAGGGTGAGCTTTTTTTTCAGTATACTTTTTTATATCACCAATTAAATGTAACTTTCACATGGCTAAATTGGCTGAACAATCTTAAAATCTTAATTTAGGATCCTACGCAGCAATCACCATACTATGTGACAATGATAACTAAGTACCACAAACATAAAAAAAAGTACTTTGAGTAGTAGTAAATACGGGCAGGCTTTTCGACAAGCAAACTGTTCTACTGGCCACAGCACTATTCAGTTGGTGGTTGACGATAACCTTAATGTAAGCGGCGTCACGGCTGGCGGTCCCAAGAATGATCGGCTTTGTCGCCGTCCCTTCCGCACACTATTCTTTTCTCTTTCCCGTTTCTCACTTGAGTAATTCGCGGACAATAAACATTTATTGTGCTCGTCTATTTGACAGACGATAGAGAAAATATTGAGTGAGTGAGTTTGTTACTGGTCCCGCTGTGTGTTCACTTGGTTGGTTTTTGTTTATCTTTTAAAAGTACAATGAAAGCGTCTTGAGTTCTAAATGGTTCTAAAATATGTATAAAAAAAAATCTGCGTTTAATTTATTACAACAATAATAATAAAATCAAGTGGTAAAAAATTCTGAAACATCCACTTTGCGTTTCCGACCACAAACCTATCTGATTTTCTGATTATTCACCAACTACCCTATTTAAAAAAAGTCGTTTTTCGGACACGTTTTCCATTCAAACGGGAGGGATAAGAAAATGATCCAGTCACCTTAAGAAGTTACCTTATTGCATACTAGCGCCACTTTATTAAGTTAGCCACATATCTCAGTTAGTATTGCATATTTATTCAAAATGCATGTAAGAACTTTTCGGTATTTTTCATGAACTTTTTCTGCATAATATATAATTTAAAAGTTATTTCCTATAGATGAGAAAGACATTAAAACAAAGTAGACTTTCCGCAGGATGAAATCCTGATAGCGTTCTAGTCATTTAAGTGGGTAATTATCGTTGAAAAAAAAAACAGCTTTTTTAAGTTAGTTCTGTATTAGTTATTGCACAAATAATTGGTTTATAAAGATTGAGTTATGAATCGTATGAAAAATAAATCCGACTAAAAATTTACTCTTTAAGAATAATTTGTTAGTCAAAAAATCAAACAAAGTTATAACCATAGTGGTATAGTTTTATGCATTAAGAAAAAAAATTACGCGCCCTACCCTTCCACCCCTCTGAGCGGCCACATAGGTTTCGATACAAAATAGGCATGACTACTCCATCTGGGCGCGTAACATTTTTTTTCCTTCATGATTTTTTATTATACTCGTAAGTTAATTTTTAACGCAAGATAAATTATTGCAGATATTGACAATTGTATCGAGCGAAACGCGCAGTTTTTCCGAGGTCTTTGGAATCAATGCTTGATTTTCTCACTAAATCGGCGTTAGTTTAACACTACGCAGCTCTTAAAGCCCGAACGTGAATTTGCGAAATGTCTGGAAAGCCGGGTAATTCCCCAGGGAGAGCTCTCAACGAAGACATCCGCTTTCGTTTTTGTGCGTTTCATTTTGCTACAAAGAATGAATTTTACGACTTCCTCTTTTAATAATTAACTTTTAGCTTGGTTTATTTTTATTCGTCTGGCTTTCCTATTAACATCCACTTCAATTTACTTATGAAATTGCTTCGGTAAAATCTATTTTTAACCCCTGACAAAAAAAGGGTGTTATAAGTTTGAAGTTCGTGTTTGTCTGTCTGTCTGTCTGTCTGTCTGCTCCTAAACGGATGCGCCGATTTTGATCTAGTTTTTTTTTGTTGGCAAGGTGTTACAATCGAGAGTGTTCTTAGCTATGATCCAAGAAAATATTTTCAGCCATTTGAAGATTATCAGCTCTTTTCAAGTTGTTGAAAGGATCAAGTAACGGTTTTGTGTTAGGGGTTATTAATTTTTTTAATTTAGTGTTATTGGAATGGTTCATTAAGAAATATATTGTGTAACGAGATATTATATTAGAAAAAGTTAAAATAAAAAATATATTTTACTACTTTTGTACTGAGTCAAATGAATATCTCTGATGTTTCCTAGAAACTAGTGCAGTAAATTTATAAAGCCCTTTTAGGATTTTCTATACTATTACACCCGTCTCACCCGCGTACTACCGAAATATTCTTTATGATCCGATCTACTAAGGTACTACTTGGAAGAGAGAACGTGTTTTGATAATTAAGAGGAAGAAGGAAAGTGAGTGCGGTCCTCAGACCGCAGCAGTTGGTCTAGATTACACAGGTGACCACTATCTATATTCCCTGGGTATGTTTGTTTTAGATGTCTCTTACGATACCCACAGGAAGAGGTGGGTTGGTTAAATATTTAGTCGGGGTCCTCTCAGCTGATATGCCTACTAACTAACATACAGTTACATTTAAACTGCAATAGAACTCGTTCCTATTCGTACCCGATTTCGGATTGTAACGAGTCCTGCCAGTACGAATCTCACCGGTTACACCACTCGCGCTGCAAAACTCTGTTTTTAAATCACTCGACTTAGATTTCTCGTTTACTTTGTCTCTCTCGAAGACTATTCTTAAATCGCTTGACTTAGATATACCTATCGCTCTTTGCGCTTTAATTATGAGCCTTGAATTACAATCTCGGAAATAGGCAGGTATTCCCTAATGGAATGAACTAATCACTGCAATAGCAATATCCGACCCGCCTGCCGTCTTAAAATAAATAAAACACAATATTTATTTTTGTGATTTTTATGGTTCTTTTAATCTTTACTTGGCGCAGTAAATACAAACCACAAGAAAAATAATCACAATTTAAATTCTCCCCATTTGTAACACACTCACCACCATCTTTCTCTCGCTAACTTTCGAATGATCCTCAAAATAAGAGTCAACAAAGCCTTGCATTTGTATTCAGTTTGGCAGACTGCGATAACTTTAATCCGGGAAAAGTGTCACCTTGAGTGGCTTACACTGAAAGAACCTTTGTCTGGAGTGGGGTGCTTTGACCTTCTTATTTTTTCCGTCAGGTTTTCTTCCATTGTCGCTAAGTAGTGCGGCGGGATCGCCACCCTTCGGTTATTTCTGCTAAGGAGGTAGCAAAGACGGTATTATAATCTAGGTTATAGAGATTTTATTGAGTTTTTGTTTAGCATTATAAATATTTGCTGCTTTTTTTTAAATCGTACATGAAATTCACCTTTGATAACTCTTTTTAACTTAAAAGAATTCAAAGTAGGATCGGACACCTAGAATGGTGGAGATGTTGGGACATAAAGGCCAAACTAGTAATATTATGAAATTCAAAAGGCTAACCGTTTTCAGAATATTGATACTTTCCGATGTGAACCTAGGTTAGGCTAGACTATAAACAGTGTCTGCCGCGACCACTTGATGGATAGTGATCGACGACCACTCGTAAATCATTTATACTCGGCCGAGTAATGCTAGCGGGTCAATAAAAATGTATTTAGTTGACCACAGAATGAAAATATTTTAAAGTTGTGCAATAAAGCTATAGATACTTAGTTTTATAAATCACCTCTCCACTCCCAGCTTCGTTTTTTTATTGTAGCAGTGGACGATTTTGGGCTGAAATATACATATAAGTATATCTCTTTTCTGACCGTTTTTCGGCATTGGCGAAATAACTAAAACTAAAAGTAAATTATTTAATGCTTCTACACTTCTACCGACTTTTCGTCGGTTGAAAATAATAATGATGATGATAATGTAGCAGTAAATACTAAAACATCTGACAATTGATCTGTCTTCAAAAATGAGAATGAGAATATTCGAGAATAGTTGAGAATATTCGAGACCTCAAATTGAATATCTTTAAGACCTTTAAGAGTCTTAATAAAGCGCTACAAAGTTTCAACAAAGGTGACGAAATGACACGATTCCTTTTGGCGAAGTTGCAACGCGGAGACGTGACAAATCTACAGCTTCTGGATTGAAAACTGCGATAGAGCCGTGTGGACGTGCGGTGAATGTGATACCAGTTTCCCATTTAGAAATAGATTCGCTGATTTTAAACAGGCTGTTCTAGAATTATCTTAGAAATTTTCGTCTCGTACTTACTTTTTGTTTTTTATAGGTTTATTTTTGTTTTTGTGTATTTTGAAGAACTGTTAATTGATGGCAGCGAGGTGGGTAGAAACGACAGCGTCACTGAAATATTAAGTGTTGTGGCTTAAAAGCAATAATGAAAACGAGGAGATGTTTTTTTTTATAAAAGTATTTTTACTCTCTCTCTCTCTCTCTCTCCAAGAGGGCAATTATTATTCTCATCTGATGGTGGGGTCTGCCTTCCTCGTTTCTCCACTTCGCTCTATTAGACGTGTCGTCTTCGGTCACATTGCACGAGCTAAGATCTTTTTTGACCACATCTGTCCATTTCAGTTTGGTTTTATTATTATTATTATTTGGTAGTATTTTTATTACGCGCTACAGATAAATTTGTATCCATTTCAAGCTACATTATCAACGTATAACATAACCTTATTTTTACTACGGAAAGTTTAAAAGAGAAGTTAGTAGTTGATATTACTAGCTGTGCTGAAGCAGCGTAACTTAGCTGTGAACCAGATGGCAGTCACGTCGCAAACACTTCATCCCACGTAGCCCACTTACAATGCAATCTGCCTACATAGTGTCTGAATTAGCGCTATCGGACCGGCTGCATAGTAACACACGGTAAGTAGAATATCTCCCATTTAACAGAAAATGAAATCGTGTAAAACACGGGAAGAAGAATCATCATCAATCATCATCATTAACAGCTCATATATGTCCCCACTGAGGGGCTCGAGCCTACCCTGAAATCAGGGTGAATAGGCAGGCCTTAGTCGACCACGCTGGCCTAGTGCGGGTTGATCAACTTCGCACACACACAACGCTTGATTTGCAGGTTTCCTCACGATGTTTTCCTTCACAGTAAGAGCGTCGAATAAATGTGCATATTAATTCGAAAATTGAAAACACATTGGAAGAAGATTATCTCCCTAAAATTGCACGGTAAAAGAATTGATAATTGCTATCGCATAAATGTGAAATCCATCAAATGCCGTTAGTATAGGACCATTATAGAGACGTAATCGTATGGTCAATTTATACATGCACATCTTAAAGAAAGAAATTCGTCAAATAGGTGAGGTGCGGGCTGGTTGACACGGGGTTGTGATTGCTCCAAATGGCATGCAGCTTTCTATTGGTCGAAACTGACGGCAAACAGAAATACATCAGTATTAAATCACATAATATGTGTTAACAGGATCGCGTCGCCTGGTGTCCTTATATTACGTTACATCTCTATTACCCAAATAATCTCTTCCCTGCTCTATGTGTAGGACTGAGGATTAAAATTGTTGTTGTTGTTGCATACATAGGTTAAATGTTAATATATATACCATAACTGTTTGGATTTGTTCATATTAATACAAAGCTAATGCGTAAAATTGCCTACGACCGCATTTTGGTAAAAATTGGCAGACGACTGTGTTTTTTAACATCCATAACATAATTTTTTTATCATATTTTTCTAAACAGAATGAATAAAATAAATAAGATTTTGCATTTAAATTGAAGTGAGCTTTAGACTACCGAATCAGCAAAACTCGTGACACTAATTATAATAGCCCTGTGTGTGGGATACACAGCTGGGCAAAGACCTCTCTTCATTCTTTTCATGACTCCCTTTCTTGTTCCTCTTCCTTCCATATTTTGCTGAAGATTGCTTACTGGAATTTTGTATACTTTGCCAGACCGGCCAATCTAGACGAAGCGCTCGATGAAGTGAAACACATTCAGAATCATAATCGGCGCGCCTTTTGTTGTCTCACTTCTAGTCTGAGTGAGGTCGGATAGCGATAGAAGTTCAAATTCAATTTACATTCAGTTAATGATTTTGTTTGTTCTTTATCATCATTGACATTCATTGACTGAATTGATGAGCCGAGTCTTAGTTCTTAAGCTTCAGATATCATTATTATAATTTACAGCGAAAATCGTAAAAGAAATTACACAGATTTATAACAAACAACAATAATTATGGACGGAATATTTTGTAGTTTTATTGCCAGAAGTAATTTCTTAAAGGCATTCTTAACTTAAAACTAATAGGCCTCGCGCTTAATTTTCGCGTGGGTATGAGGTGATTTACAGCAAAAAGAAAAGGTTATCATTTAATGTGGTGCGTACTTTGCAACTTTTCATCACGATAAAACAAAGTTTAGTTTTTAGGATAGTTTCAAATAAAAAAATATATTTTGATCATTTTCAAGAAAATTATTTTTATAATTTTGTAATATTAGGAAGCAGACATGAAAGCCGCCAAAAATATACTAAAACCAACACATTAAGAAAACTCTCTGACGAATTACAAAAACCTACTTATCAGATCAATTTCTATTCATTCTGTATCGGGCACGTTCGTTCAAGTCGCGTTCAAACGAAATGGTTTTTACGCTGTAAGTGTACCATGTGAGGTATGCCAAACGCAGGGCGGCTTTGAAAAAAATTGTAAGCTGATTTACCGAAGTCGGGCGCGGTCGGTGCCCAAGCCCGCTCGACCGGCAAATAAAGGCGGCCAGACAAATGCTCGCAAATTGACTCGACATTTTTCACCAAATTACATATTTTTTGCGTAAGACCGCTCGTGGGGCGTCTCGGTTTTGTGCTTAATCTGTTGCTCTTTTATGGTTATCGTTTGAATTTGAATAAGTGAAAGGTTATTAATAGAATAGAATATACTTTATTGCTCACTACACTAGAAAAACACCAGAACAGTAAACTTCACATTAAAAAAAAAATCAAAGCATACATTTAAGCGGCCTTATTGCTGAGTAGCAATTTCTACCAGGCAACCTCAATTTAAAAAGGTTATTTTTAAGTAGGTATTCGTAATTTATTATTACTTTTAGTTTTCAGTTGATTTTTTTCTTGTTAACTTTTCTGTTGTTTTACTTTTACAACAGTATTGTATTTGACTAGTAGTATTTTAAATTAAAGCCAAAATAATAATAAAAAACTCCGACAAGGACTCGAACCCGTATCAACTGGACAGAGTACACAAATCTCTTTCGAAAAGTTGCTTAAAATTATTGACCCAAAATGTTCTTTCATTTGCCTCTTCAGTTCCACCATAGATATAGTATATCATCCTTACTCATCTCATCAGACAAAGCATCGTCTCCCATATACGCACATTTCATCCCGCAGGATCACTCGTTATGAGCCCGCGATTCTACAAATCCCTAAACAATAGAAATAAAACAGTAGAGACCCTATTGAACGTCAAGAAAAGGATCGAATAAAGCGTCGCCCTCATAAAAACCACTTCATTACTGAGCTCAGGGTATTAACTAGGTACAACGTCCAAATAAAGCTAAGATTACAAGTTAACCTCATGTTAGGCGGAAACCCCAGTGATAAAGCATCTTAGGAAAATCGGAGCGAGTTGGGTACATCGAACTACTGTTGTACTAGCGTACATAGAAACGACACCCGCGAACCGCACTCATAGTTATTTTAGTTAAGCAGGTATTTTACGGAAGTCAAAAGACAAAAGATAATAGAGACACAGTTATACGCAAGAGTGAGCGCGGTGTATTTGTATCTCATTTTAACGCATAGCCACCCAACAACAAAATAAGCTTTTAATTCAACAAAATTGTGCAAAATTGGTTCAAAATATTCAAATATCTGTCAACCTCAACTATAATAAGCGAGGAGGGGGTGGTGGGAAAAAGTTAAATCTAAAAACGCCCTAGAGCGACACTGCAGCAGCGGAGCGACACACGCGGAATTTGTCTTTTGATTCCCGTGAAATACCTGCCTTAATCGCGACCTCCATCCAACTTCTATGGCGTTCGTCTTTTGTTTTTCTGCCGCGCACTCCGCCCGCTTCCGCTGCCGCCATGTTGGCGCATAGAATTTATTCGAGGTGTTATATTCTCTAGTATTGTACGCAATTCCTCAATGGTTGGGTACGCTAATCCTCTTTTAGCAAAAACGCTTGGTTCCAAAAAGTGATGGGCGGCTCCGAAGGATGAATCTTCATTAACCGACCGTGTTGTCAGTTAAGCCAAAGGGTCAGGGATTACTTACAGCTTCATAAAACTTAAAAAACGGTCTAGTCATTGCTCATGGGACTAATCTGGGAGAGGGATGATTTTATTCTGTAATTTACGAGTAGTTAGTTTAATCTTCGCCTCGTGTAGGTTTTATTTTAAGTAGTAAACCTAGCATCGGTGTTAACAAAGGCTTGTCGAATTATTCACTTAGCGTATGGGTTTTGAGGTTCACCTACCTCACAAACCCTGGTGTCAGAATCATTGAGCCTCCTATGGCTTCTGACATGGCTCATATTGTAATGACTACATTCGTAGACAGTATTCGGGACCAACGGCGTTACATGAATTTGAATTTGGTCCTGACCAAACTGGGGAAAGTCTTACAAAGGGATATTTGTTCGACGAGTCCCCGCCGGGATTCGAACTCGGAACCTCCGTGACGAGAGGCGAGTATTAGACTACTCTACTACAGGCTGTTGACTAAAATTACATTATACTGATTTGAAAATCGGAACGAAAATATTACTTATACAGATTTTTTATGAGACTATCCGTCCGTTTTTTTACTTCGTCTTTTATCGAGTTTCTATATTAAAAGTTAAACATGCGTCAAACGCTTGTCTAGAAAGTATTTTATGGAAAATCTCATAGAATATTTTTAGACATTCGCTCAACCCGTGTTAAACATAATTCAAATGCTAAAATATCGACAAATTTTCCTTCTGTCAAATGTTGAGAATCATCTCTACATAAAATATTGTGTGACGATTATTGCAATAAACAACAGGGAAGGATTCGAGTTTCCAATAAAAAACAAGAGATTCACACTTTACGCTTTCCGTTTCAATATAACGCGGCGTCCTTAAAATAATATCATTTTTCCATACAATGGGCTCGTAAAAAGATTCACTGCGCCTTTTTCATATTTACCTTTGAAAATTTATATTCCCCTTGAGCCTGAACCATACCGAGACCGATCGCAATACTGCACAATGGGATATCGAATTATCATATCATTATGGTAAAGGCGACGCACAATGGCCAGCGTGTTAACGATTTCACGCCGACAGTCATTTTTTTCAGAGTTCAATATTTTGTGTAGACTTTTTGTTATATTTATTTAATTTTGTTTGATGTTAGGAAGGTAGGTATGGTTGAAGGCAGGGGAGATATAGAGACTGAATAGATGATAGTTATTTTCAGATAAACAAATGACATGTATTTTCTTAACACAATGCAAACAACATATTTTCTCTTCTAGTCTTTTGTCGTGTTGTTTTAATACCCACGCTTATATAGGCGAACAAAACTGAATATGAAATTATATTTAAAAAATACAAATCATTTTACGAGTTACTCGTATAATGACTTAAAGTTGTAGGATAGAAAAAGAGATTCGATGACGCTATGCGCAATGACGTCACTAGTACATGTTGGCCATAATATTATTTTCGTACAATAAGTTGTTTTGCAGAGAGAGTCAGATTGAATAGCTTTTAAATTGTTATGTCTCAGTAGTTATTCAGTCGATTTTGTTAGTGTTTTATCTGTTGTTATTATAATTTGGGATATTATTGAAAAACTCAGATATAGTTTATTGCTTTTTCAACAGATGTCGTCTGTTAGCGTATAATATCTACTAAATCTTTTTAATCGAAGCGAAAATTAATGGTATTCATTGAGCTTGAACTCAGATATAGGTTTTTTTTCATGCATATTCATTCCCTATTACCTGGTAGTAAATCTGACTAAAGGGTAGCAAGGAGTTTAATTTAAAAACTTAAAGAAGGCATTCATCGTTCTATTTTATAGTGGATTGTACCGGTTTGCTACCAATGAACAACATTTTATTTTTGTTTATTTTTATAGATTTCTCAATAGCAAATACGCGGATCGTATTTCGCGGTCGAAGAAGCTTTGGTAACGAATATCGGGTGCGGGTACGGGTTGTACAGCCACAGAATAAGAGAACACAGAAGTTGAATTGATATCATTATGTACAAACCATGATGGGGGATGGTTTGGAGAGTACCTAAACACTCAGTCATGATATACTAATATTGCAATACAGTTCTAGGCAATAAAAAAAGTAATCGTAAAAAACAAGCCTCTCCAAAAGTAAGACTTTTCAGCTCTATTCACTCACACTGTGGGTTTAGGCTAGCAGAGGCTAGCTAGCAGATACAGATGAGAGGCTCACCGTGTATCAGGCTTATCAAGACGCTCGAAATCGTTTGACATTTTTGTTTTACCAAATACATACATACATATACATAAAGTCACGCCTCTTTCCCGGAGGGGTAGGCAGACCACTTCCTTCTTCTTGCTACGATCCAAACACACTTCTTTCGCTTCATTCACATTCATTAATCTCCTCATGCGTGCTCGTCGGTTTAGAGTACTCTTGTCCCGACCTTTTGCCAGAAAGTCCCCAATTTGATTTTGAAACCAAATGTAAACTTTAAATCCCTTTAATCTTTAAAAACTCAAAAGTTTAAATAGAAAGCGACGGTTTTTGGTGCTATCCAAAGAACAACATCACTAGGAACTACAACGTCTTGCCTAAAACAATCCAAAAACCCCGTATCGGCGAGAAAATGACTAATCATTATCAGCAAAAGACAGCTTTGTAAAAATCTCCTTAAAGACCGGTCCAAGTTGCCCGCATCAATATGCGTCCATAGCATCAGCGGGTTTATTTGATGTGTGTGCCGTGTGTGTGTGTGTGTGTGTGCTATTTACGGAGCGTAACATCTGTATCTGTATCCTACTTTATTTGTCCGTCCATAGCATCAGCGGGTCTATTTTATGTGTTGCTATTTACGGAGCTTAACATCTGTATCTGTATCCTACTTTATTTGTCCGTCCACAGCATCAGCGGGTCTATTTTATGTGTGTTGCTATTTACGGAGCTTAACATCTGTATCTGTATCCTACTTTATTTGTGGCTCCACCGACCACTGGTTTATAAAAGCCTGCGTTTGACAGATCCCGTAGATTTTGATCACCGAACCCGAAGATCGATTACAAACGTGACGCTGTTACGAAAAGTAATTACTTTACGATGAAAACTGTTTTGTTGGTCGGTTCCGGTTGGAGGATTTCGAAACAAGACTTGATGGAAGAATTACGGATGTTATTCTATGGTAACGAGTTTTGATTTCATAAGATAGGATATTCTGTAATTAGAATCGTATAGAGATTTTTTGAAGGTGGGCGGTTACATTTCATTAAAAAAATATACTCGTATCACTACATAGTATAAAACAAAGTCGCTTTTTCTGTCCCTATGTCCCTCCCTTTGTACGCTTAAATCTTTAAAACTACGCAACGGATTTTGATGCGGTTTTTTTTAATAGATAGAGTGATTCAAGAGGAAGGTTTATATGTATAATATGCTTAAAGATAACCCACAATAACCATTTTGCCGTGCGGAGCCGGGGCGGGTCGCTAGTAAAGTATATAGGTAGAAATAAAAGAGCCTTCTGCTATGAAGATTTTAAAGAGTAAACGAAGTTCAAGTCTGCATAATTGAGTTTATAACATACTTACAAAAGTATTTAGTGTATTTTTAATACTGCTGTTCGTTCTGTCAATTTTATTTTATAAATATACGGAATGTTTTATCAAAAACTTTATCAAATTTCAACCTTTGCTTGCTTCTTTATCGTGTGGATTTCGAGGTTAACTTATCTCACAAACGCTGGTGTCAAAATTAATTCTTAAAAATCTATTTAAATTCAAGGAGCAGCACAAGTGTAATCAAATAAAGACAAAAAAAGCCATATAGACATATATGAATTCGCAATAACCGGAGCAATGGGAGTAAAACTCCCTGCATTCATTGGTGGTGATTCTGCCAAGTCACACTCTATGTGACTCTACTATACTTAAATTTAAGTCCGCGCCGCTTTTTCATTCATACAGAAATCGAAAAGGACGGGAGATATAATTTAATTTAGAATGAATGATATTTATAAAAAAAATAACTAATAGTTTAACCGCTGAAAAGGCTGAAGAGCTAAAAGTATCTTTCTGTCTGTCTGTTTGTTACGCTTTTACCCATAAACAACTGAAATGATTTGATAAAACTTTATACAGAGAGAGAAAAATACATAGTTCCCACTAGAAAAACTACATTAAATTATCCTCAGTTTTCTTACCGTTAAGGATAGATTTATTTTCTTATTTTCAAAATTATATTGTACCAAATTTGAAGTATACCCTATCCAATAAAAAAAAATTGCTCAATCGGAATATTTGGTAAAAAGTTATGCATGGTCATAAATAAAAAAAATTACGCGTCGACTTAAGAACATCCTCCGTTTTTCGTCGGTTAAAAATTAAAGCGCTGCTGGCAAACTGAGTGTAATTTGAGTTAAATGTTTTCGCATACACCATAAACTAGTCCGATTGACATGTTAAATCGTTTGTAAATCACCATCCCTTTTCATTCTTAAGAGGACTTCTTCTTCGAGTCAATAGTCAAGAGATCAGATTAGTTTTGTTTGCTCAGTACTCCGCAACAGAAATGACGAAATCCGTTGCCTCAGTCAGATCCTTATTGGTGCAGTTGGCCGGACACAACGGATATGAAGGAAGGTGCGTCTGCCTGGGGGCTTTACAGTCGCAGATTGTGCGGGATTGGTCAATGAAGCCTCAATAGTGGTGTATAGTGGGTTCTCTTTACTCGTTTTCAAGTGACGATCATATTGATGTAGTGATGAATAGTCGACACCTGTCGCTCCATCTAAGAATCACATAGTGCTAGGAAAGGGAGCGATAGTATCCAATAACTCACTGAGTCAACTCATTTTTAAGTGACGGCCATAAGTGGTGAAAAGTACATAGTAATACGGTTTTTAAATTTACGTTGGAGCGTAATACTAGAATCAGCCCTATTGTCAGCAATGGCGCGTTCTTTGACGTGTAATTGAATGAGCCGATAGCTATCACCAGTCTCTTGGAGAAGAATTTAATAACAAGCGGTACAAAACCATTGAACTCCCCTTAAGGCGCGCTATGACAATAAAGTGTGTTCACACTATAATAATATCCTGTATACAGGGACGCAGCTATATGGTAGAAAAGAATAGAATATAAGTTGGGCGGTTGAAAACAGTGCGTATGGAAACTAATTTTTCATCTATCTTCTTCTATCTACTGAAGAATCGGCGTGTCTGCACAATGATTTGTTTTTCAAAAAACTGATTGTAGGTGTCCGTCTGTCTGTCTGTCTGTTTGTACACGCTAATCCCTGGAACTACTCGACGGATTGTAATGAAACTTTACAGTAATATAATAAATAGCTTGTATATTACAATAACACACAGGCTACTTTTTACCGCGGGAAAATACTTCTATCCCACCAGAAAACCTGTTAACGCGGGCGGAGCTCAAACCTATTAAACTGGCTTAAAATGGTTTTAATTTATCTAATAGTGCATATTTCTATTATCACACGGTGCCACTTGACGCAACAGCGCAGCGAAGTATGATTTTGTTTGAAATCTACTGATACTTTTTACATTTTCACATTACATTTCTCACGATGCGACGCTTCACGCACGTGAATGGTATTGGGGAATGTCAAACAAAATTGTAGCAAACATAGCTCCAACAGCCGCTGCAACAACCAATATCGTGTGGTCATTATATAGGACACGGAAAATGAAAAGTTTATGCCATTCATACTATATTCTTTGGAGTAAATTTTTTTTTATGCGATATAGTTCTAAAGCTCTAGCATATTCAATATATGCGACGTCCTTTACCTTCACATCCCGCCATTTGTATTTCCTGGAATAGTTTTTATTTAAATAAAATTCCAATAATTTCTACGCGCTGTGTATGTCAAAGGGAAAAATTTGGTTCGCTGTACGCAAACTAAAATAAGAGGTAGTAGGATTTAGGATAAAAAAACTATCAGTTCTATCTAGAATGAAAAAAAACCGGCCAAGTGCGAGTCGGACTCGCGCACCGAGGGTTCCGTACAAACCTGCAAGGTTTACAAAGTTCGTTCATTACGACAATCGAGTCATAACTATGCAAGCAAGCAAGCTGTCTGATAATAACAAACAATAAGAAATATAATAATGTCATTGAATTTAATTATAAGTATAACACTTTAAGCAGTTAGGACGCATTTAGATTATACTTCACCAAAACATCAGGATTGAATGACGATGAGTGAGGTCGTCTTTGCCGTTTGAAAAATGTTGCCCTCCCCATACATAGTATAATAACTCGCGGTCATTGCTGTAACTACAATTATGTTTACAATCACAATTTTTTTGGTGGTATAACTACTTAAAATTTTAAGCTTTTCGGAATTTTTCTGTTACCTGTGCTGTAAGCTATTGCTTCTTACCAAATTTCGAGATTCTATGTCAACGGGAAGTGGTCTTTAGGTTTTAATTCCCTTGCGTGTAGTTGCGAGTTTCAAAATATGCGGTATCAATGGTTGTACTTTTGCGTTTTGCGTTTTTGCGTAGACTTAGATTTTTTTTTTTCACGGGTTAAAGGCAATTAGATCTAAGTATTTGATATGAATTTCAACTTGATAGCTCTACGCGTTCATGAGGAAAAAAGTAATAAGTTTATATTTATTAAAAAAGATGGAGGAGCATAAATTTAAGACAAAGATCTCTTTATCGTTTAAGTAACTAAGTACTAAGTAAGTATTTCAACTTGATAGCTCTACGCGTTCATGAGGAAAAAAGTAATAAGTTTATATTTATTAAAAAATATATATTTTGTAATGTAACTAAAAATTAAAGGTTTTCGGAATTTTTCCTTTATGTGTGCTATAAAACGTTGCTTCATGCCAAATTTCAAGATTCTAGGTCGACTGGAAGTACCCTTTAGGTTTTGATTCCCTTGCGAGTACTTGCGAGTTTCAAAATATGCAGCTTAAATTGCTGTTTCTTTTGATTGCGTTGACATAGAAGTTTGATTTTGTTACAGCTTAAAGGTATTATAGACCTGAGTATTTGGTATGAATTTCAATTTAATACCTCTACGCGTTTATGAGGAAATGGGTAGTAAAGTTAAAATTATTTAAAAAATATATATTATGTGATGTAACTAAAAATTTATGGTTTTCGTAATTTTTCCTTTATCTATGCTATAAGACGTTGCTTCGTACCAAATTTCAAGATTCTGAGTTCACGGGAAGCACCCTGTAGGTTTTGATTCCCTTGCAAGTGTCGAAAATTTGCGGCATAAACGGCTGTATCTTTTGATTGCGTTGGCTTAGAAGTTTGATTTTTTCACAGCTTCAAGGGACAGTAGACCTGAGTAATTGATATAAATTTCAGCTTCATACCTCCACGCGTTCCTGAGAAAAAGGGTCTTGACAGACGGACGGACGGACAGACGGACAACAAAGTGATCCTATAAGGGTTCCGTTTTTTCCTTTTGAGGTACGGAACCCTAAAAACGAGCTATTTTATTTTTAAAGTGAATCAGTTTTATTTTAACTAGTTTTTTGCATCGTAATTTAATCTCCGGGAACATACTTTTCCATGGGAGTGAAAAATAGCCTATTAGTATGTCCTTTCTGTCTTATTGCGTGGGTTTCGAGGGTAACTTACTTCACAAATCTTGCTGTCAGAATTATTGAGCCACTCAAGGCTTCTGTCATTGCATGTGTAACGACTTTATCCATAGATACTAGACGGTGCCAATTGCTTTACGTGCCTTCCGAAGCACTGAATAATCATTCTTTTCGTATAATCAGGTGATTCAACCTGCAATGCCGTAACCAAACTGGGGAAAGTCTCATGAAGTGATATTTGTTCGGGATTCAAATCCAGAACCTCCATAACATGGGGCGAGCATTTTACCACTCGACGACGGAGGCAGTAAATTTTTTGTTATAATGATTCTATCTTTCATCTTGCCAGTTTTTTTCGCGTTTCATGTCTAAACGGCTGGTTTAGGTTGACAGGCAGAGTCCCTTAGAGTCCCTTTGCGTACTACGAGTATTAATGTGAAAAAAGTATAATAGTCAGAATAATTTTATGCCAAAAAAAATTCGCACATTGACCAAATGTCCCATTTTTAACCGCTTTTATTTATGGCCAATGGTTTTCTACGCGTTTAAGTGCCCTATAAATCGTGCATTATTACTGTTTTAGTATCGTATATTCAAATTCTGCTTTAAGAAGAAATTCTCGAGTCTCAAGTTGCTCTACATGTTTGGGCTATAACGCAGAAGAATTTCCAGGACGTATGGGTATTTTCCTGAGTGCTCGTGTTCATGACATACTAATATAGAAGTATAATATGATCACGGAATATAATATAACACTAGAGGAAGTGGCATGTGGGCGGGGCGGGTGTACCTAAAGCTTGCGGAGCTCCATAAACATTCAGCGTCATTCGATCGTCGTGTCGTCGATATAATATATCAGCTGTCTGACACTCATAGTCTAATAGTAAAGACTGCCTAGCTACAGGTCGGTTGGTGACACGACCGAACACCACGGCGTTGCACAGAATGACGCTGTATGTTTACGGAGCTCCGCAAACATTAGGCACACCCGAAAACATGCCACTTTCTCTAGTGTTATATATTCGGTGAATATGATAGTACTTCGCCGTCTAAAGGTGAACGAACAGTTGAAAACCGAACCTCGTAGGTCTCGACGGCGAACCGGCCACAAACCGCACATTCGTACGCATGCACTAATAAAGCTATTTGAAGAATATTATCAAGCTAATCTAGTAAGGGTTGTATAGATTAAATCTTTTGCGTATTTAAGTAGTAATTATTCTTCTTACTGAATAATTTTCTATTGGTTATTTTCTATTATTATTATTATTTATTTATCAAACAGATTGCACAGGTCCACAAGTAGGTTGGTAACAATAGGCTTACAAACTGGGGTGTTAGCAGAATTCAATAAGCTATATCTCATTTTCAAATAGAAATTCTGTAACTAGACTGAATGGTGAAATTGGTGAAATTTTCGATATTCTGATCAAGTGATCGATAGCACACATCTTAAAAACGACGCCATTGTTATGCTTCAAATTCTTTATTAATCTGACCTAGCTGTCCAGCTACTATTCTAACGTCTTTGTATTACAAATTTCTGCGCCTTGTACCTATACTATTCTACATCTTCAAGACCAATTCGTTTTGTAAGTACATCATGAGCCAAACCACCGAGAATTCCAAGGCTTTAAATTATGAACACTAGTTGCTTATAACTTGAGTAAATTTTAAAAGAATGGGGTAGAAATACGTGGCTTTATACGAAACGCAGTTGTGGAAATAGGACAGCCAATAAATCGGTGAAAATGACAGCAGAACGATAACAGGCGATAGCTGGCGTGTGTATTTGATAATGGGCGGTCGACACCTGCCGCTCCACCTCAATAAACCACATAGAGCTAGGGAAGGGACGGACGATTCACTGAGTCAACTCATCTCTAGTATCAAATAACTCACTGTATCACTGGTAAGATGAAAGATAACTCACTGTATTTGATACTAGAGATGAGGGTGTGAGAGAGAACCTTATTCTTTTTCACGTTTTCTCTATCTCTTTACTCGTTTTCATGTGACGATCATATTGATGTAGTGATGAATAGTCGACACCTGTCGCTCCATCTAAGAATCACATAGTGCTAGGAAAGGGAGCGATAGTATCCAATTACTCGCCGAGTCAACTCATTTTTAAATGATGGTCAAATTAATTTTCCTGTTGATAAAGTAATGGACAGTTGACACTTGCTCGATCTTGACTCACTGAGTCAACTCATCTTCTGTAAGTTGTTTTTTGTTAGTTTGTATTTAGTGTGCGTGCAGTGGATACCTATCCGCTACTACCTCAATAAACTACAGAGTACTAGGAAAGAGATGTACGATAAATTATATTTTGACTAACTGAGTCAATTCATCTTTGATAGTAAAGTGACATGTGTGTTTCATTATATTATGCAGTCGACAAATTCTGGCTTCTAGCAATCACGGAGCTCTAGGGAAAGAATGGATTATAACATATACATACATGTACTTATATTTTAATATCTGCCCATTTCTACCTTTGTTAACCTCGAAGTATCAAAGAAAAGACAGAAAATATTATCTTCTGACTTTTTATGCCAATTCCATAGTACAAAAAAAGATATTAGTGAGATTTTTATTATTATTTCACTATGAAATAAAAGTGCTAAATATTTGACCACTCTCTGTACCAACACATTAAAAGCTAGAGAATTTCGTATTTAAATAATCAAAAAACCAATACAATAAATCTGAAAATCCATCATCAGCCGAAAGACCACTGCCGGACAAAGGCCTCCCCCAAAGATCTCTACGACGATCAATCCTGAAAATCCATACCAGACGGTAATTCACATGAATCGCGATAGAAAAATATGATTCAAATGAGTCACGTAATTTTCGCCATCACTAACTTGAGTCGCATGGCTCTTGTCCCTGCCATATCACGTTATAACCGGGGCATTTTTGGCAGGTGTCACATCCGCGGCCGACCCGGGGTCGCCGCAGTTCAAGAGTCCTTACCAAGCTTTATGATTTGTCTGTCTTTGTATGGGATGAGAGGTTAAGTGCCTTCGGTTCAATGAGGCTGCTATCCTAATGCCCTTTATGTAGAATGTTGCTTTGGTACTGTTACATATGTTACAATTGTTCACACAAAATAAAACCCGACCTTGAATAGGATTTTTTAATATACTCTTAGTCAAACCAAAACAAAAGGGTCTTAACAGACAAATATACGGACATCAAAATGATCGTATAAGGGTTCAGTTTTTTTTCCTTTTGTGATACGGAACCCTAACAACAGCGGATTAGTGTATTTATCAAGTAACATTTTAGCATAATTGAATCATAAAACCACTATACAGACTTACAGACAAATTGCATGAAATATGCGTAAATCTGTATCTGTGACAAATTCAAATTAAAGGCGGATGTTACCGTGAATTTCCGCCTAAAAATAGCTTGAAATAAGCAGAAATGTACTCTAAGTTACTTGAACACAATGAAAGATAAAATACCAAGAAGTAAAATAATACCTATTTCATTCCAGTAGACTGCCAATTTTGCGATACTCAAAAGACATCCTGAACATTCATGATCGAAAACGTCTCAGCTTGTGAGTGACGGAGACGAAACATTCGAATTTTACTGTAAGTCGCGTGATCTACTCAACCCCTATCGGATTCTGTTTACGCGTGCTCGCAGACGAGATACAATAATATTGATGACTAACTTTAACAGGTTTTCCCGTGGGAAAGAAGTATTTTCCCGCGGTAAAAAGTAGCCTTTGTGTCATTCTGATGTATAAGCTATATTATGATAAAGTTTCACTAAAATCCGTTCAGTAGTTCCAGAGATTAGCGTGTACTACAGACAGACAGACGGGCAATTTTTTCAAAACTTGTAGTATTTTTGTGTACAGCTAAACTCCCTTTATCACCTACAATCGGTTTTTTGAAAAACAAATCGATGTACAGACACGCCAATTCTTCAGTTTTATTATACTTATAGTATAGAAGAAGATCAGAATATTTGTCTTTAGCTTTTATTTATCTAATTTAATTATTTCGCAGGTTTTGTCTGTATTGTTTTATAACAGTGTCGAATGAAGCTTGCTTTTATGTGCGTGGGTATACTATTATAGAGATCTGTGTAGGTTTCGATGTTAATCATAATCTCTATAAAGATCATTCGGCCGTAGCTTTGTATAGCCAAGGGATTATTTCAGCTGATATTTGTGATGAATTAGACAGGTCCTTCTCCACAGCAGCACACATTGCCTGAAGTTGTCAGTTCTCTTCTAACAAATTAAGTATTTTTGTTTAGACTAGACGCGCCCTAACGATACTGGCATTTTTTATAGCATTATTGAAAACGCACGAAACGCGACCAACGTTTTTGTTTACAGAAAATCACGACGCACGATCCGCGAATAGACTCATCCATTTGAGATTTCTCAGCCTTGGTGCGAGGTGCTTTTTAACTATAAAAAATAACGACATGGAGTAGTAGTACAGATGTAAAAAAAATCGTCGTGACGTCGACCAACACTTTCTATCTAGAATGATATTATGGTCAACTAAAGCACATTAAGCCAAGCCCAAGCCCCTAAACAAGAGAAATCTACAAGTAAGTACGTTTTATCTCCAACCAAAAATCCGTCGTCTACAAACGCAATACATTACGCCGTTTCACAAGCAAGCAGTACAGATTCATAAAATAAAACAGTCACGTATTTTTTAGTGTCAGTGGCTTCGCAAGCGTCGCTCTTTAACAATATCATAACCAGCCTGCTAAGGCCATCGGGGAAAGGTCCGCATAGCGGCTTATTGAATTTCTTAGTGAGAAGGGTTCAGTGTCTGTAAATTGTTGCTTTAAGTCCCTTTCCGCATTGCGCCTCAGGCCGTTATAGGTGCTTATATGTCGCTACCTACGTCACACCAGAAATTATTTTACACATTTCCTTAACGACTCACCCAGCTCACCTCTTAGTAAGTGTAGTTGAAGTACTTTTATGGTCTACAAGTTCTACATTTAAAGATAATGATGTCATATTTTTTCAAATATGTATTTTATGGCTTAATTAAATATAGATAAAATAAGATAATTGATGGTGATGATAGAGCGAAATGATGTCATTAAATTGTAAATCTAAAATCATACAATCATGTCATATCTACCAAAAAAATATACATAATTCGTGTAGAATTTGAGATTGACTGCCTATTTAACACGCTATGCGCTTCTTTTTAAACCTTGATGAAAAAGAGAGGTGTTATAAATTTGGCGCGTGTCTGTCTGTCTGTATGTGTGTGAGTTTATCTGTCTGTCTGTGGCATCGTAGCTCCTAAACGGATGCGCCAATTCTGATCTAGTTTTTTTATTTGCAAAGTGTCATAATCGAGAGTGTTCTTAGCTATGTATAAAGAAAATATCTTCAGGCATTTGAGGATTATCAGCTCTTTTCTAGTTGTTGAAAGGATCTAAGAAACAAGTTTGTCGCGGGGGTTTTTTATATTTTTAATTTAATGTTATGACGGATCGTTATTTTTAGACATGTCCATGTATGTGTTTTGTAATGAAATAAATGTTTTCATAACTTTTTTTTTTAATTAACTATAAGCAAGGATTTTATTAGTACTTATAAACAAACAAACAAATATTCTTTATTGACCCCATAAATTAATAGTATTGTTACAATTTTAAAAGTGAAACAAAAGCCAATAGGCGGCCTTATTGCTAAAGTAGCAATCTCTTCCAGGCAACCAAGCAGGAAATTGCGAAAAATGATATAGAGCGCGGGTTGGTGGCACTAACATAAATAAACTACATACAATACTTATATAACGGTACTTAGAATACTTAAAACTTTACACAGATAAAATAAAATAAAAATAAATAACATAAATATACTAATACATAATATAAAACTATAATAAAACTGCAGTGTGGACAGGAGATATTAACATGATGAGGAGATGGTGGCAAGGTAGTGGGCTTTAATACGCGTTTTGAAAGACTCGGGTGAAGGAGAACGTCGGATAGATTCAGGAAGTTCATTCCAGAGGCGGATGGTTCGGACTTGAAAAGATTGATTGACGAAATTAGAGGAATGAACAGGCATATCTAAAGTAAGATTTTGACATGAGCGAAGATTTTGCTTAAGGCTGATAGAAGAAGAACGAAACGTGAAGAGGTTTTTAAGATAGGGAGGAGCATTAGGATTGAAGAGAGTGGAGTAAAGAAGGGAAAGGATGTGGCAGTCCCTACGATAACGAATCGGTAGCCATTGAAGCTTGGAACGATAAATGGAGACATGGTCAAATTTCCGCAGGCCAAATATGTAACGGATAACATCCTTGACTATAAGTATTTAAAAGGGTAATAAATGTTTCATCTGTCTATGAATATGACTAACTGTCTATGAATGAACACAGCCAAATTGTGAACTCGCCTCGACGTCGAAAAGTGATTTGTAAAATCTTACTTCGAATAAAAACTTTGACTTGACTTGACTATCAAACCTGAGACTCTCCGTTCGGAAGCCTACGTCCACCAGCTTACATTAGTTTCCTTTCAGGTACCAGGCTCGCATAGATTGATGAGAGCAACACTGACATCGTCATTAGGTTAGGCCGGAGCACGCGTTTTTTCCACCGAACCCCAGATAATTGGACCTTTGGCGAGAGGTAGGAAATGCTAATAGGACTTCGTTTTCTTTAAGAACAGAAGACAGCCAAATTGTGAACTCGCCTCTACTTAACTAAGTGATGTAAATTTATTAAGTTAAAAATAAATACTTTGATCTTTTACGGCATCTGTGGTATAGTAACGACTGGCGCTGGACAAATCTCAGTTCCAAAGTCAAATATTGTTAATTTAGGTAATTTATTGATATTTTTTTAGGTATTTAATACCATTAATTAGAATGAAACATCTATTTATTATTCTACTTTAATATTTAAGTATTTACCATCTTCATTTCATTCTCTTTAAAGTGATATCAGCGATCTTTTTCTATTTTATTTTTAATTCACTAGCATCATGAATGAAAATATTTCATGCAACAATTTACATGAATTCGCTTTTAGAAATGAGAAGACTTAAAATTTTATATAAATAAAGCAGGCTCTTTATGAGCAAAATTATTTGAAAATTTTATTTTCTAAAATGGAAAACCAAACGATTGTCCTCTGTTTAGAAGTTCCAATTATTTCCAGCCCCGTGGCCATAGCGCCGAATGTTTTCGCCCGCGCGTCTAATGACTGGCAGTTTTGTTTACCGACGGGACGCGGGATGTCCCTTATAGAGCCGTTTGCATTAGTCCCGGCATTTCCCACGAACGATTCGTCCTTTTAAAAGTTAACTTTTAGGGTCACTTTATTTTGGTCTTGCGAACTAATGACAAAAAGGATTCGAATTTGTAAATTTTTAAATAGTTACCTTAGTCTTATACGAATATAACTTAAAATGAATACCTAATAATTTTTGACTGGATGTTAAAAAGCCAGTAGCTATTGTTGTAATAGATAATACTATTCATAAAAATAATATAAATATAATATCTTTTAAGACACCTTGTATTATTTGGAGAATCCATGTTAGTTTTGTTTTGGAGAGATTTTAACATATCCACCACGCCAGTTCAATGTGGGTTAAAAAGGGAGCTATGGAGAGAGCAGAGAAAGGCCTTTGTCCAGCAGTGAGACACACACGGCTAATTAAGAAGATTAGATAAGAAAAATAGTGCATGTTTAAAGTACTCGTAAATTTTATAAAAAGACCGACGCATTTTTTAACAGTTATTTTTCCAACTCTTAACAGAAAATAAAAAGTCAGATTAGATTCTCTCTTAGTGGAGTAAAACAGAATGAGCCTGTCAGGCCGCAGGTTCCTCTATATACGACCAACCGAGTAACAAAAAATAAAAATGTACAGTCCTGACATATACAAGCAATTAGCTTTGAAACAAAATTACGCACCCGACGCAATTTGTGGGTGTTTTTGCGTGGCGGAACGTAACGCTCGATATTTTGCCCGTCCATCCGCGTGTCACGGCGCCGATAGATTGATCACCGCTCGTCCAGCGGTGAAAGACGTACTCATTTCCAAAATTACAACTACCCCCGCTTTTCGCTTTATTTTACACGGTTACGCGGACCCATACCTACTTTGGTTTATTTTTGTGGAATAAGTACATATTCAAATTGTTAGATAGGCTCCCATCGAGGGGCTCGAGCCTACCCTGAAATCAGGGTGAATAGAATAGTAATAGTCGTCTACCACGCTGACCTAGTGCGGATTGTTCAACTTCACACACAAACCTTGAATATCTTCGCACGTGTGTGTAAGTTTCCTCTCGATATTTTCTTTCGCTGTAAGAGCGTCAAATAAACGTACGTTTATAATGTACATTATAGATTAGAAAACACATAGGTCTCCGTATAGATCAGGTATATCACAGGTTAATATACAAAGTTGCTAAGTTATATACATTATCATGACATAGTAATATGGCCCCACCAGAGGGCGCGAATATTACCTGAATTCAGGGTAAAAAGACCAACCACGCTAGGCCCAGTGCGGATTCGTAAATTTTATACACAACTTTTGAATTCATTCGCATTTTATTTTCACACGATGTTTTTTTTATCCTCAATTAATTTGCATATCGGGGTCCGGCTGAGAAGGCGATAAATTCCGGAGTCTCATGGAGTAATTAGACAAAATATTAAATTAAATTTTGAGTTTGTTTTTGTAAATATATGTCAATATTTAAACGTCTCAATTTTCCTGGAGTGGATAAGAGCATTTTACAAGCGTTAGCTCTCGCCTCATCTCAGTTGTTGAGCGAAAAATACTAGGGATATTTTTGGGTAAATGTATACATTTTGTACCTCGTTTTGTACGATAAAGTCTATGACAAAAAACCTGTAGGTATGTATTAAATTTAAGTTAAGAGATTAGGTTGGGGTCCTTTTCTAAGTCGAAATATCTAATCAACGTGGTTCTTCTTATCATAAAATACACTATCAATGGATTTTAAATTAAAGCATTCACCTGTGTAATCAGTAATAATTGCGAATTAATCAAACAGAACCAAAACTTCCAAACTTCAAGTCTACAAGAAAATAAAAACACGTTTTGCGGTCAAAATAAGCTATGGTTTAGTCACCCGACATCGCTTGTGCCGTGGGTCGTTCAATAGCCTTTTGTAAAAATTCCGACCGCTGACATTTCATATGACACAGTAAATCCCATCCAATGCAAGATTCAGGGGTACTCAATCTTTTTAGGACACCTCCCACTAAAACATTGTTGTACCCTCCCTTTAAATACCACCACCACGACCAAAATATTTTATAACCTCTTTTTTAGGGTTCCGTAGCCAAATGGCAAAAAACGGAACCCTTATAGATTCGTCATGTCTGTCTGTCTGTCTGTCTGTCCGTCCGTCCGTCCGTCCGTATGTCACAGCCACTTTATTCCGAAACTATAATACCTATACTGTTAAAACTTGGTAAGTAGATGTATTCTGTGAACCGCATTAATAGTCCGGTTCATTTTAGACCAAAAGTGCTCTAGAACTTGAGTTTCATCTGTCACTCCTGTAAATGGCAACGACTCCTACCGTTGGATTCGTCTTGATGTCCTGAACGTGAAACTATCGGTCGTCAAGTGCTAAAGTGGTGGAGGGATGAGGGGGGGGGGTAATCAAAGATCGCTGGATTTTACGTTGTAATTTGAAAACTAGTGGACCGATTTCTTTATTATTAGTATTATTTGAACGGGTATAACATTATCTACAACACGTTCATATACATCGAATACGTCAATGCAGTGGTTACCGCGTAATAATACGAAACATAATAAAAAATAATTGTGTTTAAATAATATCACAGATTACGCTAAATCTATAAAGTTTTTGTGATAAAAATGTTGCTTACTTTAATTCTACAACAAATTACCTAATCAATAAGGTAACAATAATTACTATAGGATTTATGGTGCCTGAGCTAAAGTTAAATAACTAAACGTAGTCGCAGGTCAATATACTACGAGTACGCAATAAAAAATTGTTTTCCGCGTTAATTGTTACAAATTAAACTGTACTAACATGTAATTGTATGTACTGAATTGTCTAAAATAAACATAATTATTTTTTTATTTTTTTTTATTTTTTTTCGACCTAAATTTCTTTTATTTTTATATCATGGGTAGATATTACCAATATATATCCCCTGGCATAGTTTTTATCCTGTCAGGAACTTTAGGCCAGGGGCTACAGGCAAATTAAAAACTACTATAGTGAAAACTAAAAAAATGTTTTCTGCGTTATTTCGACGTAAATTTCTTTTATTTTTTTATCATGGTTAGATATTACCAATATCTATCCCCTGACATAGTTTTTATTCTGTCAGGTACCTCGGGTCAGGTGCTACAGGCATAGTCAAAACTACTATAGTGAAAAGCTAAAAGATTGTTTTCCGCGTTATTTCGACGTAAATTTATTTTATTTCTTTATCATAGGTAGGTGTAACAGATATCTATCTTCTGATGTAGGTTTTATCCCGTCAGGTACCTTGAGTCAGGTGCTACAGGCAAAGTTAAAACAACTATAGTGAAAACTAAAACATTGTTTTCCGTGTCATTTCGACGTAAATTTCATTTAATTTTTTATCATGGAAAGGGATTACTAAAATCTTTCACCTGACATAAGTTTAATCTCGTCAGGTACCTTGGGTCAGATGCTACAGGGAAAGTCAAAAATACTATAGTGAAAACCTAAAAAAATGTTTCTCGGGTTATTTCGCCGTAGATTTCTTTTATTTTTTTATCATGGGTAGGTATTACTAATATCTACCCCTGACAAAAGTTTTATCTTGTCACGTACCTTGGGTCAGATGCTACAGGCAAATTCAAAACTACTAATAGTGAAAAAAAAAAAAAAATTATCCTCTTTATTTCGACGTAGTCTTTTTTCAAGGTATTATTTGAAAAATGTAAGCTTGAAATATATAATTAAAGTAATATGGTGATTACTTACCCATCTCTTCTCATTCATTTACTTATATTTGCGTACTCGTAGTATAGTGATCCTACGACTACGTTTCGTAAATTAGCTCTAGCTCAGGCACCATAAATCATATAGTAATTATTGTTACCTTTTTGATTAGGTAATTTGTTTTAGAATTAAAGTAGTAAACATTGTTTCCACGAAAACGTTATAGATTTAGCGTAATCTGTGATATTATTTATACACAATTTCTTTTTTCAATGTTTCGTATTATTGCGCGGTAACTGCTGAATTGGCGTATTCGTAGTATAAGAACGTCTTTTAGGTAATATTATACACTTTCAAATAATACCAGTAACAAAGAAATCGGTCCACTAGTTTTCAAATTACAGCGTAAAAACAAAAGTACAAATTCGCCAACTTTGATTACCCCTCCCCTCCTCCCTCCACCACTTTAGAACTTGACGACCGACAGTTCCACGTACAGGACACCAAGACGAATCCAACGGTATGAGTCGTTGCCATTTACAGGAATGACAGATAGAATTTTTTCATTCAGTACTGGAGCGAACCGGACTATAAGATTTTGTTACAAAAATAGAAAATAAACAATAAATTTAGGGGGTCCCCATACATAGAACTGAAACTAAAAAAAAATTTTTTCATCAAACCCATACGTGTGCGGTATCTATGGATAGGTATTCAAAAATGATATTGAGGTTTCTAATATCATTTTTTTCTAAACTGAATAGTTTGCGCGAGAGACGCTTCCAAAGTGGAAAAATGTGTGTCCCCCCCCCTCTAACTTCTAAAGCAAGAGAATGATAAAACTAAAAAAAATATATGATATGCAATATCATGAAAACTTCCAACGAAAATTGGTTTGAACGAGATCTAGTAAGTAGTTTTTTTTTAATACGTCATAAACCGCAATTTACCTTTCACTATTATTAAAACATCGATCAAAGTCACTTTTATGTTACTGGCTGCTACGGAACCCTTCATGGGCGATTCCGACTCGCACTTGGCCGCTTTTTTTCATGTTGATTTCGTTTGGTGTTTTTCTTGCTCAGTAATTTTATTACACTTTTATGGCTTTTACGGTAGTTTTAATTACAAACGTATAATTGTAAATATTGTAATTGTTAAAATTAAATATTTGCGAGATCTGTTGAAATTTGAGAATTATTAGGTCTGAGACAATTTTCATATTTTGCACAAAGAGTAGCAATATTTAAATAAGCCAGGATAAATAAAAGGTTATTTAATACTCACAATCAGATGAAATTGTTCTAACATTAACAATCAGCTACATTTTTTATCATCGTTTTTGCTCACAAACATATTGTTGAAAATTATAATTTTTACGGTTAGTTTAATTTATCGGGGGGTCACCAACAGCTATTTGAGAGCCACTGCCGCATAGCATAGAGTAGCTCACAGCAAACTGTCATGGACGTTTTCAAAGAATTATTGCCACATGACATCACCGGCCTGAATGTAGCAAAACGCTGCAAATCACAAATGGCTGGTTTATTTTTTTCTTTATTTTTCAAACTTTGCTGGTAGCTGTGTGCGATTTATTGGGCAGTGCAAGCGGTCGTGACTGTGAGCCGTATGGAGATGTTTATTCAGTCTTTGTTTAGAAGGTATAGGTATGTATTTCTGTGTTGTAAAGTAATGGGTAATAGGATACATGATTTAGTTTGAGTTAAAGTATTGTGTGTCTTTAAAATTTTTACAAGTAAAAAATGAGATTGGCGAAAAAGAAAACGTCTATAAATTGCAATTAAAATACTATCGTAGAGTGGTAGAGTTTGACGCTCGTTCCCGAAGTTCTCTATTCGAATAAAAAATCTCGAAATAAGCAATCGATACACCGTGCTGTTCACGAAATATTACTGGTTGTTTAACCGCAACATAGGTTGAAATCTCAAAATTAAAATTCAATTTGTCATACAAAGTGACCGGTCACGTGACTAAAGTTTATAAGAAAAGTTAAACATTGCTTTTGAGATTTCAACCGATGTTCCTTAGGGAAACTTGTTCAGTTCATGAGTACTAAGTACCACTATGTTACGGATAATAAACAACAAATTAAATTTCACTGTGTATTACGCACTTCTACGTGACCACTGAATATTGCAAACCTTGCAGTCTATAAAGTTCAAAAAAAACCACGAAAACTTATATAACTACCTTTGTTTAGAAAAATCCCACTATATATTATCTAAAGCACCGTCTTCACTTTTTATCGGTCTGAACTTTAGTTATTTATGCAAAGGTATGTAACCCATAAAGCCAAGCCCTCGCGTGTAATATTTCTCGTATCTATGTTAATAACCACATATGTGTAATGTTACCTTATGTTACTGATACGTAATAGTAGCGTTAAAGATCATATACTGTACAAGTGGTCAATTTATTATAGTAAGTATTATAATTAGGGCATCGAGCCCGGGTTTACCCGGTCCGAAATAACCGGGTTTTCCCGGGTTTTCGAGTCGAAAAAGAAACCGGTTTTATAAAATAAAGACCCGGGTTTTCGGGTTTTTTTCAAAATCACTTTGTTCTCGTTTTTTGTTAAGTAGCAGCGTCTAACACGTTTTAAAGATTGAAACTGACGTTAGTTTTTTATTGATTATTAGATCATTAGCTTTCCGTCCGCCTTGTGACTGTGACTTCACCCGCTTAAGATTGTATTTCCTGTATGAATCAGTAATTTTACCGCGGAAAAAAATATCCTATATGTTAATCCAGACTATAAACTACACGTGGCATACGTAACTTCATTCAAATCTATTCAGCCGGTTTTGTTTTGAGTGATTGATTAACATACAAACTCATAATCTTTTGTATTAATAATATAGAATACTTAAAAAGTAACGCCGTTCGTTGCTTCATACTTTACACCATCTTTACACCCAATCAAGCAAAGCAAAAGGTACGCTGTACGCGCGTTTGAATTATCATTCCTAGTCATAGACTCATAGAACGGGGTGAAGGGAGTGGGTAGTGATGGGCGATTGTAATAAAAATTAACAAACGAATTATTCGAATAATTCCATAGGCGGTATTTGAAAGATCATTCGTCATTCGAATGATCTTTTCTTTCTAAAAATCATTCGTTATTCGAATTAAAGTGATCCCTCATTGATTCAAAATTAATTTGAATGAAAATGAAATTTGAATGAAAATGCAGTTGTGTTAGAATTATTTTCAATGTTTTTTCTTATTTACAGAAATATCTTGAATGTAAAATTATTTAAGTTGATTAATTTTACTTATTTAATACACAATTTATACTTTATTTAATACACTAAAAACTACTTTGTAACCATTATTTATTACCATTATTATTTATTCTGCACCAATGTACATTCGAATGATCTTTCAAATTAATAATTCATATTCGCCCATTACAACATGCTGGTGACGAAAAGACTTTTTTGAAAATAAAATTATTTTTGTAAATTGAAATAATTATATTGTTTAATTAGTTATTATATTCTACTCATTGTAGAAAATAGATACATTCTGTTTTTTAGGGTTCCGTAGCCAAATGGCAAAAAACGGAACCCTTATAGATTCGTCATGTCTGTCTGTCTGTCTGTCCGTCCGTCCGTCCGTATGTCACAGCCACTTTATTCCGAAACTATAATACCTATACTGTTGAAACTTGGTAAGTACATGTAATCTGTGAACCGCATTAAGATTTTCTTAGAAAAATAGAAACAAAAAACAATAAATTTAGGGGGTCCCCATACATTGAACTGAAACTCAAAATTTTTTTTTTCATCAAACCCATACGTGTGGGGTATCTATGGATAGGTCTTCAAAAATGATATTTAGGTTCCTAATAACATTTTTTTCTAAACTGAATAGTTTGCGCGAGAGACGCTTTCAAAGTGGAAAAATGTGTGTCCCCCCCCCCCTCTAACTTCTAAAATAAGAGTATGATAAAACTAAAAAAAAAATATGATGTGCATTACCATGAAAACTACCAACGAAAATTGGTTTGAACGAGATCTAGTTAGTAGTTTTTTTTTAATACGTCATAAATCGTAAACAGCAATTTACTTTTCACTATTATTAAAACTTCGATTAAAGTCACAACGAACTACAAAAACTTTTATATTAAGTTACTGGCTGCTATGGAACCCTTCATGGGCGATTCCGACTCGCACTTGGTCGCTTTTTTTTAATTATAATAAAAAGACCGAAAAGCTCGAAAAACCCGGTTACCCGGTTTTACATTATGCTTAGACTCGAAAACCCGGGTTTTTAAAATTGGTCCGGGTTTCGATGCCCTAATTATAATATAATATTATGTGGGAAGCCGCTGGATGCGGGCAGCGCAGTACCGATCATTGCGGAAATCCTTCGTGGAGGCCTTTGTCCAGCAGTGGCCTCTTTCGGCTGAGATGATGATGATGATGATGATTTTATTTGGCAGAAAGCATTATTTATTGATATCAGCTCTTATATACGTTGAAATTTAACTAGTTGTTTATTTGCAACATAGTAATAGTACTCATGAAACTGAAGAACTTTCCTAGTTTGAAATATCAATAATATAATACATAGTTTAAAAAACTAAAAAACGCGCTTCCTGTCCGCCATATTGGATTTAAGTCACGTGACTTTTTTTTTTCTTATTCCTGACAGCAAATTCTTTCATTTGATACCCATATCATGGGGGTGGATTTCAAACAGCCAGTTCGCCATCTTAGGGAAGCCGCCATATTGGATTTGTAATGACGTTTCTTAGCTAGTCATGTGTTGTAATCAAAACTCAGAGCGTGTGCAAAATTTCATCCTAATCGAAGACCGGGAAGTGGGTCAAATTAAGATTCCAAGATTTTTTACATACATTATAATGAGGAGGCCGCCATATTGGATTTGTAATGACGTTTCTTAGCTAGTCATGTATTGTCATCAAAATTCAGAGCGTGTGCAAAATTTCATCCTAATTGAAGACCGCGAAGTGGGTCAAATTAAGATTCCAAGATTTTTTACATACATATAATGGGGAGGTCGCCATATTGGATTTGTAATGACGTTTCTTAGCTAGTCATGTATTGTCATCAGAACTCAAAGCGTGTGCAAAACTTCATCCTAATCGAAGACCGGGAAGTGGGTCAAATTAAGATTCCAAGATTTTCTTACATACATAGTTACTTACAAGTGAAGCTAATATAAAGCGTGTAAAAATAATTTTCAACTTCTCATATTATAAACTTTAGTCACATGACCGGTCACTTTATATGTCAAATTGAATTTTAATTTTGAGATTTCAACCTATGTTCCTGAGAAAGTTGTTCAGTTTCATGAGTACTATACCACTATGTTGCGGATATACAACCAGTTCAATTTCACAGTGTGCTCGTATAATATGCTCGAGGCGCTTTAGCCTACGATTGTTATATATCCTTACATATTAACTCACCTGGCTCACTTTACATACAATTTTTTATCCTTATCAATATTCCCAAAAATTTGCTATTCACGACGTCCCGACCATATCGGAGATGACGACAAACAAAGCTCCCTAAGTTGTTTAATATGGAGCGAAGTGAGCAGAGTAGTACCAGGGTATCAGGGCTATCAAGTCACGTTGTCCGCAGTCAAAGCCATCGGGCCGTAAAGACGGGCTGCCTATGACATTATTAAACTCAGGCGCATCCTCGAGTGACGCTAAAAAACTACGTGACCACGTTGCACAATTGAAGCGGCTGAAAAATCGCCCGAATTCGGGGATACAGGATACCGAATGGAGGAAAAAATAACGCGGCGGCACTCCGATCGCTGTCCAGAATAAATTATGTTGATAAAAGTTTTACACCAAGTTTTATATGGACCCCTCCCACTATAAGACCGGGAAGTCGGAAAGGTTGCCTCTTCGGGAATTTTTGTTACATTTAGTTCAATTGGATTTAATAAGATGTATTAGGTATATGAAGCTCATATTTAATTCACTTGGATTTGGATTTTTTTACAAGACGCATGCTTTTTCTTTTATCCTGTATGTCAATTTGGAAGGTCAAAATTATCTCAGTGGCGATTCAATTCTTTTAGGCTTTAAGGCAGAAAACACAGGGTGCGGTTTTTCGCGGTTGGTGTGTACCTTTCTATATAGTATGAAATCCGTGCGAGCATTTTCAGCAAAGGAAAAAGCAAACGAGTTTTCTGCAGGAAGAAGGAAGCAGATTTCATTCAAGGTCCACTCCGCGGCGCGAATTGTGGATACGACAAGAGAACCGTGTGTTCTCCGCCTAAATATTGGCGGACCTAAGATTTTTATTATATACCCACGCATCATATCAGTGTTAGTTTCAAATCAAACTATTTCAAATAAAATTTAAAGACATTATGTTTTTTCTTTCTCTTACGTTCCCAGAAAGCCATGATGCGGGAAGTGCAGAAGTTACCCAGTGGAAGTATGTCGGCTGATGATGATGAAGGTTTCATTCCAGATTTATTCGAAAAAAATAACCAGTTCTAGAAAAAAAATCCTTAATATTGATAGAAAAAAGAAACAGAAAATCAAAATTAGGAAATTATTTACTTTATTCAACCTGAAAATCATTTTAAAAGTATTACCATGAAAAAATATGAAATAAATCTGATAATTGAGCATTTTATTACTGAAGCTCATAAATCCGAGAGAATCCCGGTGAATAATCCAAAGCTGAGTTATTAAGCCGGACCAAAAAAACTTCGTGAAATAAAAGCGCGATGCATTAATTCAAGTGCAACACGAAAAATGCATTAGGGGACCAATGGCGGCCTCCATTCGTCACTGTCCTTCCTGTTAGACACGTTTGACCGAAACCCACTAAAGAATAAAATTGAGATTTAGCGTTCTCAATAAAGTTTTGAGCAAAATTGGCTCCGGCTCGGATGCCGATATTTTCAAGCTATTATTAGATATCGATATTTTCAAGCTATTGCGAAAAGATGGATGCGCCTGAGATTTATGTACGTGAATAAAAATTTGATATGCTATTTATAATAAATGGGATGCCGTACTTTTTATAGCTTCGTTTACATAACATATCTGGGTTTCGGTCGTTTTAACTTTGATATTATTGCGGAGTGTATTCGAGGAATATGTTGATACACCTATTGAAATATTAGCCTCCTTGGTACACTACATTTTATTTATAGCAAATTAGTACGCTCATAGAATAGCACACTATTTTCAACCGACTTCAAAAAAGGAAGAGGTTCTCAATTCGACGTTCATATCTTTTGTAAACTAGTCATAGTTTAATGATTTGAAAAACCCAAGTGAAGATAATAACTTCTTAAAATTGAAATTTGAGAACTTTTCTGTGGACTAGCGGGCGAGCGTCGGTATCGTAGTGGTTTGGTCAGTTGTTTGCCATTCGGAAAACTTAAGTTCCAGTCCAATCAAGTATAGCAATGTTTTTTACTTTAAAATTCACACGTACGACTGTAACGGAAACATAGTGAGAAAATCTGCAAATAATTATTATACTAAACAAAGCAAATTAAAGTTTAGTGTATGTAACTTGTCATGGTTAATTATCACAAAAAAGGGTAAAGAAAAAGATAATTAAAAAATATAATAATATTCAACCGCCTTCAAGGTCCTATCCTACACTAAAAGGTTAAAAATATAATAAAAATCTAGCTGAAAGCATAGAATATTTAAATATGGCTATTAATATTTCTTATTAACATAAGTTGTAACTTCATATAAACATGTGTAGACACTGCAATATACTTCATCTTGGTGTCGGCTAGTGCGCGGAGAGTTTAAGTCATTCTCTAACTATAGTCTATGACGATAGTTGCCAGTGTTGGCTTTCTTATCTCTAGTATCAGAATTATTGAGCCGCCCAGTAGGCCTACTATGTAAGTAGCGACAGGATCGAGAAGCTGTCAAACGCGACATATTGACAGAACTACTAAAGCTCTAATGTCACTACGTCGCGTTTGACAGCTTTCGAGCCTGTCGGGCACAGGGCACAAGACATAGTTCATGTACCACTAGTTAAGTAGACACCCACCTTATAAACACCTTCATTTTAAGAACCACATTTCAGATACTTACCTGCTTACGCAACTCTGTGGTTGTCACAATGTATTAAAAAGGTGAAAATTTATTACCTCATATGAAACGATTTCAGAGAATCACTTACACAGTTGATATAAAAAGTTATACAGTGGAGCTTCGAAATGAAAACGAAATTTAGTAGAATTCTCGAATAAGGTTTTAAAAGGACATTTATTTTAATATATCGCCTCAATAAATTACACATTTATTGTCAAAGTCAACGTAACAATAGGTATATAAGTATATTATCATAGCATTAGAATTCGAGATAAGTTAATGTGAAACAATATCATGTATCTCGCTACAATATGGAATGCTCATCTACATAATTCCGGTCGTTTTGTAGTCACTATATCTATTAAAACCTTTGAAAATAAATATTACTATATAGTATATTGTTATATCTAATACGAAAACATTAAGGCTGCTATTTCACCAGATTTGGCCAGAAAGATATGTGGCCCGTGAAAAAAAATCCACCAATCATATTATCATTTCATTTTTCTAGCCTCGCTGACATGACGTGATTTAAAGTGATACTATTGGTGGATTTTTTATTCCTAGAACACCGGCCGATACGAAAAGCGTGCTGAAGGTGGGTCAGATTTGTAACCTATGAGTGTCTAGGAAAAGGTCTAGGAAAGAGATTTAGAATGAAGTTAATTAAAATTAACTTAAAATGTTATGTAAATACCATAAGTGACTACAAAACAAGTTATTTTTATCGCAACCTTACGCTAATCAGTTAAATATTATTAACAACTAATTTGAGTAATTAACGAACTTTCTTATACTTAATTTCAATTTACAAACATACTTTATCGAGTTAACTACGAACTGTGTTACACTTACAAAATAATTACAATAGTTTTAATCTAATTCAATAATTTGTATTTAAGATTGAAGACTGTTACAAATCACAAGTAAATTAATTAAAATGTTCGTAGAAATTCAGTTCAGCTGGAAGAAAATCACAATAATGGAAAAAATAATAATAAATCAATAGGGGAATAAATATTACGAATAAATTTTCTATAAAAAAATATATAGGGGAAACTGGATCAATGACACTAAAATTATAAAACGGTTTTTACAATTCTGGTCACAATTTGGGTACCGCGCGTAAATAAATAATGATTTTTAACCACAATTCAGTGTGATTAATATTTTATACTGTTCAACCAATGACAGTCGATTTATTAAATATTTACGCGGGCTTGGTTCAAAATGCAGGTAGAAAATGTGTAAATGTTGATGTGATTTAATAATACAGGATGTTGGTCAGTACCAACTTCCAGAAAAAACTTCACTAATTTCAAATTAATAACGAAATCATTTATCTTCTTGTATACTGAGAATATGGTTTGTCCTAAAAATAATAAAAATGTACACAAAAATAAAACAGAGAATTAAAAAAAATTCGAAAAGTTTATGATGAATGTGAATAATTCGTAAAAATATATATTTAGAAAGATCTTAAAAATAAAATAAAAATAAATTATAAGTTTGACAATGTCTTAGCTCAAACTTAAAAGGTAATTAAGGGCATTGACAATTTGTTTTTCTTGGTAACAACAAAAACTACTACATTGTTTGGCTGGTATTATTCTACTCGTGAAATATCTTGTCCAATTCATGGACCCAAAAAAACACAAAATATTTTTTCTGTACATATATCTGTAGATGAAGTATAATTTCGTTCATAATTTTTTTTTATCATATGCTCATTAAACAAACGTATTATACCAACGAAAAGAACTGTCCTCTCATACAATAGGAAGCAGAAATCACCTTCTCAAATTGGCAATTTCAACACTCGCAAACTTAAAAAGGCCATCTGTAAGACATTTCGCAAGAAATAAGCTGCGCCGGTTGTGTCTGTTTTTTTATTGTTCATTACTTGTAAATAAATTTGTGTACAATAAATTAAAAAGCAAGTACATATCTGAGCGCGGTGAGCATAAGCGCATAGATCTGCACCGGTAGATGGCGCGTCAGGAAGAGTTGCGCGTGCGACGCTGCTGGGCGCGCGCCGGAGGCGGGGGTACGGGCGCGCTGCCATGCGGCTCCGGACACCATCGGACCTTCCGCGTAGGCTGACAGGTCTAGGTCTATTCCTGGGAGAGAAACGGATAGTTAAGTTATTAAGGGGCCTACATCTCGCTAGTAGTTATTGATGAAAAAATTGCGGAAAACGGCCACTTTTCGCAATTTTTCCATCAATAACTACTAGTGAGATATAATAAATAAAGTTAATAGCTTCAATATATCCTACAAAACACCGTCTAGATATTCGCCGTTTTAGATTTTTGAAATATTGATTACTTTCCGAGTTATTATTTTTTAAAATGTGGGGGCGCCACTAAGCACCTGTAGTTAGTCGCCTTAACACGCTTTTATTAGCTTCACTTGTAACTATGTATTTATGTAAGAAAATCTTGGAATCTTAATTTGACCCACTTCCCGGTCTTCGATTGATGGATGAAATTTTGCACACGCTCTGAGTTCTGATGATAATACCTGGCTAGCTAAGAAACGTCATTACAAATCCAATATGGCGGCCTCCCCAAGATGGCGGACTGGCTGTTTGAAATCCACCCCCATTATATGGGTATCAAATGAAAGGGTGCTGTCAGGAATACGAAAAAAATTGTCACGTGATTAAAATCCAATATGGCGGACGTCCAAGATGGCGGACAGGAAGCGTGTTTTTTAGTTTTTTAAACTATTTTTTTAAGTAAATAAATAAAAGGTTCTTGATTGGCGGCCGCGCACCGGAAGCTTGCGTGGCCAGGCACTCAGCTTGTAGACACAGCACTACACTACAACACTCTGTTCTTAAGAGTGTCCTCTACCCTAAAGTTGCCTGGTAGAGATCGCTACAAGCAATAAGGTAGCTTTTACGCACTCTAATTACCTGTGTTGTTAATTGTAATTGTTTTCTTTATCCTACTAATATTTTAAACGCGAAAGTTTGTAAGTATGGATGTATGTTTGTTACTCTTTCACGTAAAACTACTGAATGGATTTTAATGAAACTTTACGATAATATAGTTTATACATCAGAATAACACATAGGCTACCTTTTACCGCGGGAAAACACGTCATTTCCATGGGAAAAACTGTTGCTAGTGTGTAATAAAGTGTTTTTACTTTGATGATTTATTAAAAAAGCCGCTGGATATGCACAGAGTAGGAGCGATCGTTGAGGATATCTTTGAAATGATGATGTCAATAAAAATATATTATATTATATTGATCAAATAATTCTATTATGGTATTTTCACACCCTGGTCACACAACAATGCGATTGGCCCTGCGAGGAAACGGTCGATAAATGATCTGGACGTTGAGGGAAGTGGGCGTTCGCGGAATTGGACGTTCGGTGCCGGATTGGTTTGAACTCCTACGCATGAGAAAAAAAACCGACTCGAGGTTTAGAACACAGTCGCATGATGATTCGCGTCCTATCTCGTCTTATTTATCGTTATCAAATTTGAATAATATAATATTATTGCTTGGTTGTTGTATTGTATTGTGTCTATTGTATTATATTTTTCACATTACATTATTTACGTTTCCAATTTAAACTAATCTATTGCGAAATTTATAAGTTTAGAAGTCTTCTCATCATAATATCGCATACAAATAAATTCATAATGGAAAATACGAATACCTACCTAATTTCAACAAACTAATAACGCATTTGCAACCGCGGTATAGAAACCTACCAACAATATACAAACTCTATACAATATAGGGACAAGTTTTGCTTTCATACGAGGGTAGTTTTCGACATAAATAGTTCAAGTACCTGCTTTATATTCATGATAAGGGCTGAGGGCTGAAGTACTACGTGACTTATGTCCTTTGACTTTGACAAAACGAAGCGATTTCCTCCAGATCTTTTTGGTTCAATAGTAACGGATTCAATGGACTACATGTAAATAGATCTTATTTATCTTTCCTTTCACAAAAACAGCCTTTCCGTTTTATTCAATTTATTTGAATACTTTTAGCTTCGGATGTTTTTTTAAGTTCCGTGTTAATTTTCAGTCGGTTATCGTGATTTACATTTTATATTTATTTAGAAGAAAGAAGGCTTTTTTGTTATTTATATAAATTTTCTGTTCAATATTATGATAATAATAAATTTTTGATGGCTTTACTCCTTCAAAAGCCAAAGTTATTTAACTAACGATTATTATCAAAACTGTTACGAGTATGAGTATCATTCTAAACCTTCCTTAGATATTATCTTAAGTTGGGACGAAGCATTAAATTGGACGATCATATAAGTGATATTGAATATAATGTTATTTCATAGTCATATACGAGTAGTCATGTATAACTTAACCCTTCAACTTAATTCACGAGGCGAGCGGCGAGAGACATATACAAAATAAACTGTATAGATAAACTGTATAGATATATAGTAATAAACTGTATTCAACAGTGTAACTGACATTTGTTGGCAACACCAACAACAACAAATGTAATTAAAAAGTTATTATATTTTGCCTGCCATAAACTAAGGTGTATTAAATTTGTGCTCCTCAAAATAAATATATTTTTTTACTGTGACAATTTGCTATTATTTCGAAGGATCTTAACAACAATAACTGCTATCAACAACCTGCCGTAGAGATTAATTACTTTCTCACTTACTCAGAAGCCGCAAGTTTATCTAATGTAAAAAGATATAAGACACTATTTATTGTAAGATATTTGTAAAGATGTGGAGTTTCTTCTGGCCGTTCTTTTCCATAGACGAACGTTACTTTTGAACGGCTAACCATGGACAGTCTGCTCTACAATATTTATTAGCATTGACGTCAAAAAATGATTTTGTAAATCTTACTTCGAATAAAAGTCTTTAGTTTTTTTTATTATGACTTTGACTTTTTGCCGCCTCGCTCCAATTCAATTTCAGATTTTCACGAAGAAAATGATCTTAAAACCTTCACATTCGCTTCCCTTCTGTACTAAGAAAAGAAAATAGTTTGTTTGTTGAACCGATAGGACACGGAAGTGTGTAATTAGGGATTATTCCCACTCAGTCCTATCCATTTTCTCTTTAATGTTCCTAATGGTTGCTCTATTTTTATCCTATTTCCTGTCTACTAACTAGTAGTCAATGTGAAATTTGTAAAATATGTAAAAAAATGAAATGCAATCGTTCTTGTCAAGCATGTTTATAGAACAAATTCACCTACACAGAGCCTATAAAGTTCGAGCCTACCCTGGATAATAATTATTAGAGCCTAGTAGGTGGCCTATTCACCTTGATTATAGGGTAGGCTCGAGCCCCTCGGTGGGGACATATATGAGCTGTTAATGATGAAAAAAAAAAGAAAGATGATCCTTCACTAGATGTGATAACAATGATGATGATGAGCTAAGGCCTATTCACCCTGATTTCAGGATAGGCTCGAGCCCCTCAGTGCGGAAATATATGTGTTGATCCTTCGCTAGATAATGATACCAATGATGATGATGACTTACGGTGTACGCTGACTTGGTTTTCCATCTTGCCAAGCGCGTTGACTGACGCACAGACGTACGTCCCGAAATCACTAGGGGATAGAGACTTGATGGTCAGGTTCATCCAGAGGGAGAAGTCGTTCACAACCGTCTCTGTCACTCTGAGCTTAGGGTTGTCCATCAGCTTGTCGGTCACTAGGGCTGCAGAAAATTATATTTTTTTTAAATTTGTTAAGGAAAATAATCAAAAATGTATGGCACGTATGGGCACGTATTAGTTTTGTGAAATATCACAACTACGAGTATGCCTGCTGCGTTGTTTTCCGATACCTCTTGTACAGACTTTATGCACATGTACCAATAAAAAATACTATAGTATAGGTGTATGAACGAAAAAAAAAAAACAAAAAGAACTGAATAGCGTACCCCCGCATTGGAATCGCGCGTGTCTTATAAATTCTTTGAGATTTTTCGTACTAGACTTTTTAAACCCTAACAATATTATTCCCATGGTAAATAGTTCTATCTATTGTGGGATTGGCTAGCCGTACAAGTATGTATCTATGTAAGATATAACAAATTTTTCTTACAGCGCTCTCTTTCTTCTAGACAGCAGAAACTATGAAAAAATAAACCTACTAGAACTCGGAAAAACATTAAGTCTTGTGGGAATCCAACTGCTGCGCTGCGCTGCCTGCTCTGTCCCTATACAATCTTGTGTTTTATCATGTTAAGAACAATATTGAAAAACCTCAAAAGAAGTTGTTATAGCATAAAGTGATTGCCTTTATCTATGTACAGATTATGGACCCTATATTTTTATTATATAGATTTATATAATAAAACAGTAGAGGTCAAAAATCTGTACATAGAAAAAAAAAGACAAAAATCGTGTCAGGAGAAACTAAGAAGTGATAAATAAAATATCCACATTTTGTTCAATTTTTTTGTTTGTTTGTTTGTACGGGCTAACTTCCGATACTGTTAGACTGATTTTAATGAAATTTAGCATGGTGGTACCTTAATCGCTGGTCAATATCTTAGAAAGTTTTTACCGCGGGAAAATATCTCATTCCTACGGGAAACGGACAAAATCTAAATAAAACGCGGGCATAGCCGCGGGTGGACAGCTAGTACAGGAATATTGAGGCAATAACTGGCAGAACGAAGATAATATGAAATGTTGGTAATTGTAGTTCGGTCTGAGCATGTTTCGGAGCATCGTGGTTTCTAATTGCTGAGATTAAAGATGTGCGTGATTGCAACCCATTTCATACCGCGAAGGTAAATTCGGAATTTGTGAATCGAGTTCATAGATTATATCTACTAATATTTCAAAGTTATGATATGAATCATGACCGTAATTATTGTTAGGCAAATACTAACAATTAGTCAAACAGGTGGAAAATATTTGGCTTTATATTTTCATGGAAGGCAAGTTTAAGGTTCTGCGGAAGATTAGCGTTATGGAATGAAAACTGCTGATCAGGTTTATTTATAATAATAATATTCTGTTCTGTTTTTGTTTATTTTTCTATTGACCACTCATTTAACATATGAGTCATTTAACAACATTTTGCGAGTTAAATTTAGATTATATCATATTATATGTGCGTAAATGAATTATTTTTGGACTGGCATCTATACTCGTAGTATCTGTGGAGTATAATATAAATGTTTTTTTTATTATTTCTATCTAATTCTGTTGTGCTCGAGATTTCTCCGGAGGAGATAGTAGGCCTTTGTTCAACAGTGGGATCACAGTAGAACCAGTAAGTTATCATCATACAAACGTGCCGCTGTCGGTTTGAATATGTGCGTCCGCGGCGCGCGCCGTGTAGGCACGCGCTGACACGCACACACTAGCATAAAATAAGGGGGAATAAGGGGGCGGCAGTATGGGCTAAATGCAAGCGTGTGCGTGACGGCGCGTGCCTACACGGCGCGCTCACATTCAAACCGAAGCGGCCAGTTGGTACGGAGATAACTTTCTGTTCTTAGTCTTCTGTGGTGGGATAGCACACACACACACACACACACACACATACATGCTTGTACTTACATTTCCCGTCCTCCCGGTACCAGGAGTTCATAGCTTTGGGGGCGGCTTCGATGTAGCACTGCAACTGCAACTCGCTGCCTAGAGGAGCGCCGACCAACTGGTTCATCACCTTCACTAGGGGTATGACTGTTGAAATGGGTTTAATATTAGTTATCTATCACACTCATGTCAAATATTGTAAGTTTGTAACTCAATTGCGCAAACATTCAGATTTTGTGCCTCACACGACTATCATTGGAAATGAAACTGTAATGTGAAGATTTCATTCTGACTTTTTGACTACCAGTATTTTCAAAAGGTTAAACTACCAGGACATGCCTAAATTGTTGAGAGGAATATTTCTAAAATTTTTGATAATATTATTCTTCGGTTTTAAAATATCGATCGCCAAAAGTAAAAACTCTTTCTTTTTTTTACTATTTTGACCATAACTTTTTTAGATTTTGACTTATTAGAATAATTCTTTTTGCACCTTAAGTTACAGCTCTTACGCATCTTTGTTAACATTTTAGGCCTAATTAGCGCTATTCGAAAAGATGATTATGGCAAAAATAGTTAAGCGTTTAGTCATTGTGACAAGTACTTTTATGCAACCTAATATGGACCCGTGTTAACGATGCTAGTAAACTAGCTAACCGAGAGCTAAGAAGAGAATTAACCAAAATGTAATAAATAACAATATAACCAGTAACTAACAAAATAGGCTGTAGGTACTTTAAAGTGATGGATATCGGATATATTACGTATCTAATGTACCGACCACAAAATAAAAGCTATCTAATTTGTTTCATGCCATTTTAATATTATAAAGAGGAAAGATTTATATTTTTGTGTGTGTGTATGTCCGTTATGAATAAACATAAAAACTACTGCACCGATTTCAAAAATTCTTCCACCCACCATTGAAAAGCTTCATTCACTCTGAGTAACATCAGCTACCGTTAACAGCGGGAAAATGCCTCATTTCCACGGGAAAAACTGTGAACGCGGCGAAAAGCTAGTGTGATATAAAATTTACTTTTTTTTCATAACTTTCAGTTAATTTCATTTATACTCGTAAGTATTTGATGGGACCGCGATTATCTTCGATCTCCTAAGAATGATGGAATTCAAAAAATTTCAATTCCATAAACTCTTCTATAGGCGCAAAACAATTGCGTTACAAAATTATTTATAAAAATAACATCATCATCATCATCATCTCAGCCGAAAGAAGTCCACTGCTGGACAAAGGCCTCCCCCAAGGATCTCCACAATGATCGGTCCTGCGCTGCCCGCATCCAGCGGCTTCCCGCGACCCTCACCAGATCGTCGGTCCACCTCGTGGGGGGCCTGCCCACACTACGTCTTCCGGCGCGCGGTCGCCATTCGAGAACCTTTTTGCCCCAACGGCCGTCGGTTCTACGCGCAATGTGCCCAGCCCACTATATATAATAATAATAATAATAATAATAATAATAAACTTTTATTTCAGCCAATAAAGCCATAGTTCACATAAAAACATCTAAAATTACACAAAAAGAAGGATGTATAATCTTAACCTAGATAACTTAGGTCGAGTCGGTCCATGCACCTATATATAAAAATAACATGGCACTTTAATTTATTTTCTAACTAAGAACTTTACAAACCAATAGCAAGGCGCCTTATTGTTTTCACCTTATTTTTCTTTAGCTACTACATCGGCTTTCTGTATTAGTAAATTATGAGTCGGCGAGGTCCGAAATGATATACGAGGTAAGTTCCAACTTCCTCTCACGTTCCCGTTTTATTCCCTTTCATACGCGCACTCTCCAGCCCAATCATTGGTTTATTGGTTTTATAAATCGTATGAATATCAGTGTATTCGCACCTTTATTTATTAGGTAATCAAATTCCCACCTCGCGACTTTATAATTTGATTCATTTTTTTCCGTTGAGATTTTTCCGCGGTAAAATTGTTCTATTTAACTCTCTTTGCAAAATATTATAATTTAAATATAAAAAACCTTTCTGCCGTGATTTAATAAAACAATTTTCCCCGAATAAATGAGATATGTTCCCGAAGTAAAAACTGACCTTTGTTCCCATGATGACATTTACTCTACCACCCTAAAAAATCGTTATCGTAATCCGATGAGCCGTTTTGGTGCATAGGGAGAGTATGCATATTATTATTAAACCTATTGCCAATATTTGATTTCTATTTCTTTTAAACAATGTAGCGAACAGATTCATCTATAAATAGGATTACAAACGGTCTCTGTTGTTATTTTAGATAGCTTAATGGATTAAGGTTGAATTCAGCTAATTCAGTTAAACTCCCACGCACTGAAACTTACGTAAACTTTGAATAGATTCATTATAGGTATTTTCTTGATGAACTCTTTTGTTTGATCTTAATTTAAATTTAATTTTACAAAGTGCATTATGTATTACTAATAAAATTATTTGTTGCATTTTTACGGGGTTATATTAGGAGATTACTTAAATAGTATGTACTTGTAACAGAAAAAAGTAGTAACCGTTACAGGAACTGGCCATTGAGGGAAGTGGGCGTTTGCGGAATCGGACGTTGGGTACCGGATTGACCTAGCACACGTCGTCGTGTTATTTTCTACTACGGCTCTGCCAGGACCAACGGATTTACGTGCCTTCAGAAGCAGGGAATCATTTTTTTTTTCAGCCTGCAATGTCTTAACAGACTGCGGAAAGTCCTACAAAGTAATATTTGTCCGATGTGAGCCTCACCGGATTTTGAACCCGAAATCTCCGTAACGTCATCGTTGCGTGCTTTTAACCACTCAACCACGGAGGCTAAAAAAATGAATAAACTCAAAACTACTGAACCGATTTCAAAAATTCTTTCACCATTAGAAAGCTACATTTACCCTGAGTAACATAGGCTACCTTTTACCGCGGCAAAATGCCTCATTCCCAGGGGAAAACTGTTAACGCGGGCGGAGCCGCGGCGGAAAGCTAGTATAATAATGTATGTATATCAGCTATCTGACACCCATAGTACAGACTCTGCCTAGTTTGGGGGGTCAGGTGGCCGTGTGTGAGATGTCCCACATATTTATTTATTATTTATAAGTTTCTATCAGTATGTCAAAGTGGGAGTACTCACAATGCACCTGTACGTGGTATTTCCTGCTGACTGAAGGAGGGACTCCGTTGCTCGCGATGCAATAGTATGTGCCCATGTCGGTTCTCTGAACGTGGAATAACTCCAGACTCTCCCCCCTGTGACTCGTCACCACTGGAACAAGAGAGGTAGCTTGGTAAGTGTGTCAAAGAAAAGTGATCTTTCAATTGTTATCTGGTTTAAACAAAAGAGTTCTCATTTTAAAATATACATCTTAAAACTAAATGTAAATAATAATATCAGAGGTACAACTCTAGACTCTCCCCCCTTTGATTGACTAGTCACCACTGCAACAAGAGAGGTAACTTGGTAAGTGTGTCAAAGAAAAGTGATCTCTCAATTGTTATCTCGTTTAAACAAAGGAGTTCTCATTATAAAATAAACATCTTAAAACTAAATGTAAATAATAATATCAGAGGAACAACTCCAGACTCTCCCCCCTGTGACTCGTCACCACTGGAAGAAGAGTGGTAACTTGGTAAGTGTGTCAAAGAAAAGTGATCTCCCAGTTGTGATCTCTTATAAACAAAGGTTATCATTTTAAAATAAACATCTTACAACTTACAACTGGCCTATTAGTAGTTTGAAAAGATCTTTCCTATAAATAGGAAATGTTAAAAAAAGCGTAGCGTAGTTTTTTCCCACCTTCCTGTTTAAAATAGAGGTTAGCCATAGAGTTACCATAGAGTCTAGACTCTAGAGAAAGGAAAATCTGCGTGCCTTGGAGTTACCAAGAATGTTATATAGTCCTTGGGAGTTATCGATACACAAGTTCTGTAAAAAAAATGTCGTGATAAAAATTGTTTATGTTACGAGTATGATTGCTTTTCGTTATTATTAAAATCAAATTCAGCCAAATAGAACTACAGCTGGAAAAAAGTCTCCAGCAGTTTCCCGCCACTTTCACCAGATTGTTCTTGCTGTGTTGCTGTGTGGTTATTGTTGGTCGTTTGCTGTGATTGGTTGTCTTTGAATAATTATCTTTTTGGTTATTGTTATTAGCTGATATTACCGTTCAGCAGGTACAAACCCACTGAAATACTGACGGACGTACTTTGAGTCTCAATAATAGAATATGGGTAACGGAACCCTACTAAGTAGACATTTGTACAACTGAACAACAAGAACACGGTAAACTGAAGAATTTGTACTGTTCTTATTGAACAATGAACATTTATGGGAATTAAGATCAACTACCTTCCTTGATGGTAGCCGATGTAAAAATTATTGTAATTTAAACTTCTAAGATAGGTAGTGTTTTTAATGTTGAGTCCTGTCTTAACAACTCAGGTTTTTTTGGACTGGAATCTTGCCTAGATGATTTCTCCAGAGTATTAGATTTTTGAGTGAGTGAGCCTCCCTCATCTCTCTAGAAGTCAAGGTTAAGTGTATATCAAAAGGCATATTCGTTTTTAGTTACTAACAGACTTATTTGTGGATGAAAAGTACCTAAATAGACGAAATAAGTGACGGTTTACTAAAAAGTTACAATAGTTATAAGCATTTTTTCCTAATAAACTTTTCTTGGAATGACAAAAGGTTATTATTTTTATTTAAAATACTGTTTATAGGAGTCTTTGTATTTCGGTTTGGGTAGTCATAATTACCATATAGTAAAGACGTTTTTAACTGCGTAAAATTAGATCGACGAGACACTCAACGTGATTTTCGTTTGTAAACAAAAAACGCATGCACTCCCACACTCACTCTTTCTGTCGCGCTGACGGTTGATCGAGTATGGCTTCCTATTGGCTTATTGCTTTCTGTTCGCAAGAGTCTAGTTTCTTGTATCTGTGCGTGACCCGTCTTACCTCGCGTCCCCGTCATGCCCCTAAATACGAGTAATACCAATTTAAAGTACATCCGAAGGGCCCTTTGTAAATCAAACCTTATTTAAATAAACCCTTAAAAATTAAAGCAGCCTAAAAGGGCGGATATTGAGGGTACTTCAGAAATAACCCGTGTGAGAATTTGATATGTGGTTGGGTTCGTGTACAGGTAAATCCACTTACTTTTATTTTTAAACCGGAATAATATAGGGCGGTGTTTTATTGGTGCCCCGTCCCTGTTTACGGCCATTTTGTTTAGGATTTTCCTCCCGCCATTTTCTGATTAAGTGTCTGTGGATTGTTTTTTTTTTAGGATTTGGGTTCTAGGTTGCTAAGAGAAATACGGCAGTGAACTTATTTTGATGATTGGAGGCTAAAACGGTAGTTTTATGATAAAATAAAAAGCGATACAAAGTAAATAATAAGCGATATAACACCAATTTTAATAGAATACACGAATTAAAATATATTGTTTGAACATTTTGTATGAGATTTCTAATTATTACTATTTAGCGTATTTCATAACTTACCACAGAAAACTAAGTTAATTCAGATCCTACCCTCAAAATGATATTAAGGTAAATAATTTACAATTCAAAGATTCGTTACAATTATTGAGTAAAAGCAATAGCCACGTATCTTTCTGTATTTTAATTTATTCAGTCTTTTTATCACATTAACTGTATCCTCAGGTAAAGTTAATCACAAAGTTATTTATAAACGAATCAGAAAGTATTTAAGCAAATAAAAAAAATAACAATAACATTTAAAAAAGGAGCCAAGTCTCGTTGAACCACTGAAGAACTACGTTGAACTCAAAATTATAGCAAAGTTAAATTCAAGTAGGTACAATATTATATTTCAGTTAGTTCAAAAGACCACTTAAATTTGATATGACTAGTGAAACATTTTAAAGGTGTGGTAAGTTATTTTAAAGTGTGAAGTATTTACCGATTTTAACTCTAGTTATATAAAAAAAAAAATCACGAGTCACAAAGTTTATTTATGTTAAACTCTAAAAGAGTCCAACGCATTTTGATAAGATTTTGAGAAAGAAGTAGAATAGTTTCAGACCTGTCAAGTTATAACCAAATTTTACTATCGTTGTGATACTTCTGTAACTTTGCTAATAGATATGACGGAAAAAGGACAGAAGATGATGGTGGGCAAAGCAAATAAATAAAGGAAACCCGCAAACGGCAACACGCGGGAAACACATTAAGTGTGGGCGTATGCTACAATAACTTTTAGAGAACCATCGTACACTATCTTTGTCAGGACTACCCCAATTTGTCATCACTATTAAAACAGACTTTACCAACTATATCGAATGTCGTTACAATTGAAACAGACTTTACCACCATAGACTCGATTGTTTGTTATCATGAGCGATCGGGACCTAATCAATCCCTAAAAGGGGTTTAGGTAGATCCGAGCACCATCAAAATGCCATAAGGGGAAACTGGCATGGAAAACACTGAACAATTACAAACTGGCCAACCAAGGGGCCTCCCCGCCCGGACCTTATGTAACTCGACCATATTACAGTTACTCTACCCGCGGTCATGATAACAATGCCATAGCTAACACCATACGAATATCAGAACCTAGCCAACCTTGCTAGCGACACGATAATTAGATCACTTTACTCACGGTTTACAGACACCACTGGACTGTGGTACAAACAATATTCCAACAACCATTATTTCAACATACATCCAGATCTCACATCAAATCACACATCACAAAACACACCGGACTAGTACGTCCACCAGAAACACACTAATTCTCAGACACACAAAGCTATCAACGCGGCTGCGGATCTACCAAGGAGCCCGCCCTCCACTGAGCGATGCTATTTATGCGAGTAAACCACCCGGTCCCACTCCCGGTAGTAGGGCCTCCTGTCAAACGTCACCGCGCCAACTTCACACCGGTCAACTATATCGATTCTACCCTCTGATACTCGAGAAAATAAAATAAAAACTGTCATCGATGTTTACAATCGATTTAAACGATCAATCTAGCTTCAATCTCCGACAGATATTTTATTTAAAAAAATAAATAGGAATGACACCATTATAGAGTTTGAAAGACATTTTACAAAACTATTGATCTTTTTATATAAATGAGTACGTGTATAATATACGTGCTTATAGGCGGTTAAATAATATTAGGTTAACCAAAAACCCACACAATAAGCAAGCAGCAATTCTGTTAAACTTGGCTCGTCATTTTTGCTTTTAGTCTCAGTGGAATACAGTTTAACAAATAAATTACTTGGAAAAAGCTCTCGAGCGAGCTTTAGCAGCACAGTGTTTAAGTAATCTGGGCTTTATTTGTATGTGGTGTTTCTCTAGCTTTATTTCCCCTGAATCCGTGCCCATTCGCGCGGAAGTAATTTGGCCAAGTGCGTATCTTAATCCGCTGCATGTTGAAAATTTTGTAGACTTTTACTATTTCTATAATAAAGTTTATAGAAGTTTATATGATTAATATTTTGATGTTGTACTAATTTTTAGAGCGCGCGTCTCTTTTATGCGCCAACCCGAGGGTTAAGTTAAGACGTATGCGATAGTAAGACATACGATGTTGTGTAAATAACAAATGTTTATAGACCTAACTTAGATCTACTTAAAAATTCGACTGTCCTATTATGATTTCAATTAAGTATTCATATTATTTGATGTCTTACTTTGTTTCCGTTTAGTGCTCTATGCTTATATTACAATGAAGCCCTGTGAAGTTTGATACGCTAAGTTTGTGACACAAGCATTGGTCTGGAAAAAAATCTCTGTCAAGTTGTATAATAGGTATAAAACTAAGTTTAAAATATTTTGGGTAAATCTTAGTATTATTATTTCTTTTTCAAAATCATCAAATCGTTTGTAGTAAAACATATACAAGTTTCACAATATTCTGCGGATCTCTACCAAAGCGGTAGGCAGCTGTGCGCCTAAGAGGGAAGCATCTTTGTTAAGTAAGCTCGCGCTTCGCGGAAACGTCGTCCATTGCGAAATCGTTTTCCGGTATAAAATCTTTTATTACGCGGCTGCGGTTCATTTAACGCGACATTAAGTGAATTTGTCGAACAACGTATTTTAAAAAAGAACGGGTAAAAGAGCTGTGAAATAAGAATGAATGAACGGTTGAGGTATTATGACGTGGGGCTTAACGTTTTGCGTTCGTGGTAACATTTTGAAAGCTTCATTTAATTTGGCTAAAATTAATAATCGATGTTTGTTAGTGATGTTATCTGATATATAATGAATATAATTTTGATGTTTTACTACTACGAGTATATAAAAGTGACAGAACGGATTGGAATAAAGTAGGTAGTTAGTAAATGTCGTAACAATACCTAACTAGACAACGTTTTCAGTTGCGAAAAAAGGTCATATTTCATCAATAAAAAAATTTAGGAAAATTTTGTTAACTTGCAAAATTCGCCATATTATCACATTATTCTGCACTTGCACTGCACTGCACAGAATACTAAATCGAGCTGAAAACATATCTAAACACCCGACATGTTACGATGTTACGAAGTATGTTGAAAAACATTCTGGCGTTATAAACCATCAAAACCAGATCTTAGTATACAAGTAAAACTAAGGACATCACAGGTCAGTTTACTTTGGCCTAGTGTGTACAGTTGCAGGGGTAAAATTAAGAGATTTGAGGGGTCAAAGCGACTAACAAACTGCACATTACGTGTAACTGGACAGTTGGACAGCTATTGGTCGGTATAAATTAGCTACTGGCAAACCGTGAAACTGTATATTACAGTTTCAGCCTTCTAATGACTGTGGATTCACAAAATTATGTCCGCTAAAGTCTAAAATAACTTTGACGAGTGGATAGAAGTTCGTTCGTATCCTCTTTTTTCGGAGTTTTCATTATTTTGGTACTATTATATCATCCACCTTGAAATCGGGGAGGCTCGAGCCCCTCGGTGGGGACGTTTAAGAGCTGTTAAAAGATTATATCGTTAAGTAAAACGGTGATAAATTTTGAATGTATAGAAATAATGGGCTTTTACGGTGAAGGAAAACATCGTGAGGAAACCTGCACACACCTGAGAAGTAATTCAAGGGTTGTGTGTGAAGTTGACTAAGCCAGTAGCGTGGTCGACTAAGGCTTAAACACTCTGATTTCAGGGTAGGGACTTATATGAGCTGTTAATGATGATATAAATATGCCGTTGAAAGTTGATCTCGTTTGCGAGTTTTATAAGATTTTATTTTTGAAGAAAGTTTGTTACGTTTCTTATTTGTTTCTAATTTAAATAATCAGAAATTACGACCGAAAACAAATTTAATTTAATAACATTAATTTATAGTGACTACATATTATAGTATCTTTTACCCACACTCTTCTCAGAAAATGTGTCAAAATCAAGGCAAAAATTCCGATACACCAAACACACCCTGAATTACTTTTATATCGAAGGATGATCTAACATGTAACACTAAAATCCTAGTCATTCCGATCACGATCTATACTAGCCACAAAGGCAGACAGCTCTCATGTCATATCATGACTGAAACAGTCTCAAGCTTGGCTTCAAAATTCCATCAACGTTAAGTAATTAAGCTCAATACAATCCGAGAACACTTGATTATAATATTGAGGCTCTTCCATTACGGTACAGAACAGTCTAAGTGAGTGGTTCCCAATATGTGCTGCGCGGCTCCTGGACTGCGTTACATTAAAAACTATAATTTACTTGTATAGGTACTCGTACTTAGAATTGTACGCAACGTTTTTCGTAGTTTGTTTGTACTTATTAATGACTAGTTGCCCGCCCCGCAGATCCGCCCGCAATTAAAATTTTTCCCGTGGGAATGAGGGACTTTCTCGCGGTAAAAAGTATCGTATGTGTTACTCTTATATATGTCACCGTAAGATTATAAATACCGTTAGATTACAATCTATCTAGCGAGATTGTAAACTATCGAAAAATTGTGAACCAAACATACTGATTACAATTTAACAGATTATTTTTCGATAGATTGTAATCTATCGAAATTAAAACGCCAAATTGTGAAAAAATAGGATGGAACGCATCTCGCGCGCTGATTGGTTGATCGTCATATGCTCTGCGCCGCCATTTTGTTTCTTTTTTCGTTTATTATCTAATGTAAACAATCTGTGTTTAAGTGAATTTCAATTAATTTCGTGTTGATAGTAACTCACTGTTTTATAATAATTTCTATGAAATTATTGTGGAAGTAAAATGAATCCATGATTAATCGAAGAATAGAAGTTTGAATGATCAATGTGTTAGTGTAAGTGTCCAAAAATATACCATAATAATGATGTCAAAATTACTGATAATCTACTGAATAATAGATAAATACTTGATGTCACAATTCTTAAAGTGCATTAATTTTATTCAACTGACGCCTGTGTTTCATTTTCAACTGTATGGACATAGAACGGCCTGCTGTAAGACCGACCAATCAGGAACAGCCTTTGGATAGTTCACAATTTAACGCGCGACAGATTGTGATTTAACAGTTTAATTTCGATAGATTACAATCTACCGAAAATTAATACGTTCAATTGTAATCAGTACGTTTAGTTCACAATCTTTCGACAGTTTACAATCACGCGAGTTAAATTGTAATCTAACGGTATTTACAATTTTACGGTGACATATATAAGCTATATTATTATTAAGTTTCATTAAAATCCATCCAGTAGTTTTTGCAGGAAAGAGTAACAAACATTCATCCATCCTCACAAACTTTCGCGTTTATAATATTAGTAGGATTGTCGTAAATACCGAATTTCATGTGAAATGCCACCATCAAAGTAAGATTAAGTTTGTCCAGAAATGAAACTGGGGTATTATCAGGAATAAAAAAACTATTCTAAAAGTGCACACTACTTACAACTCGCTACGTCTCAAATTCAGTACACCTCCTCAAATTCCGCCCAGCAGTTTTTTTTTCATCAAATGCGGGTATGAGTATAACCAATTACCTGCCTATTATCATTGGACTGGCTAGGGTTATAGAATATTCTTAACAAATGCGCCACAAATTAAAAAAGTTTGGGAATGTCTGGTTTAAGTGCTTTCAGATTACAACCGAAACCTGAAACGTAGCTAATGTGCGATACATCCACCATCTTGAATATAATTTAGTTAGACGGTTATATTCAAAATGGGTGACGATGCTATCAAACAAAACGATTATATACTTACAAAACTATTTTGTTACCTCAAAAATATTATGTTAGTTAGTTTGTTTGTACCATTTAAACTGAAATGGAAGAATTAGTTTTAATGAAACGAGGTAAGTGTAATAATTGAAAACTTTCAAGAAATAAAATGTTTAGTGTGAAATTAAATGAATACAATACATTACAAATATTCTTCATCGACACCAATAATGAATGAAATAAGACCGAATACAATTTTCACAAGTGAAACAAATTGTCAATAGACGGCCTTATTGCCAAAGTAGCAATAACTTCCAGGCAACCAAACGGTAAAATGCGAATGAATAATAATGAATGAATAACATGTGGTGGAGTGTTTCTCAGTCAGAACTTGATTTGATGCCTAAAAGGCTGAACGTATTACAATAAATATATTTGTTCCTAATTTTGATTCAAGTTTGTTTCAAACTTTAAGAAAGGCATTCGGATTAGTCTCATATTAAATTCAAAACTTTAGCTAGCTTACTTAAAATGTTAATAGATTTTATAATTTATTGACATCTGAAACCGTCCTGCTCAGTCACTAACTGGTACGAGTTCTGAACAGGGCCGGCTTCAGAAAAGTGGTCCCTTTAAGATGATGGGGCTATTAAAGTTGTTTACTAAATTAATTACTCAGTACTTGAAAAATTCAGCATTACCTAATGCATAAATTGATGATGGGTGAAGGTGAACGGTATGCGTTCAGAGCGCTTTTCAGAGATTACTTGACTTTTTCGGTAAAAAAGTATTGTGGAAGAAATTTTTTTGTCGTAGTTATTGTTGATAAATGAAACAGATAAACGCTGCTGCACGTTTCTTGGATATATCCCTTTATTCTTCTCGTACGACATTCACAAGAACTGGTTGGTCCAATTCAAAGAAGGCAAACACATGGCATCTTATCTACGCAATTTACATACATAGCATGTAAATACCACAAGTAAATTACGGGCCAAGTGACGTGCCATGTCGTGATCTTTAATAGCTATAAAGGGTTGAATGTGTATAAACAATTAATTTTATTGGATGATTTTGAAACATCTTGGGGCCCCATCGAAATATAAAAGCTAGCTAGATTTTATATATTTCGATGTGGGGCCCATAATCTCAGGGCTTTCGTTTTAAGTTAGAAGACAGACCTGGCTATGGACCCAAGTTTGAATTGAAAATAGAATTTAGCACGCTCTGCTATTAAATCTTTTGTGAACAAAGTTTTACCGACAGCGTATAAATGCGGGGCGTTTATTTAGTACCGAACGAACTCAATGAGGTGAATCTTAATCTGGTTATAAATACGTAAACAAGCCCGTTTGTTTGCTCCACTTTCGATTTAAATATCCTACTGCCCTAACTTTGAACTTTGTGCCTATGAAAACATGGTTTATTTTACCGACTTCAAAAAAAGGAGGTTCTCAATTCTATACGTATGTATGTAATATTGTTGAAACTAAAAAAAATACATAATAATGATAGACTAAAGCATCCATATAAAAAAAAGAATACAAATAAACAAATTTTGGTAGATGTATGTTTTTATGTAATTCTTGATTCCTATTAGGTATTCTTATGTTTAGGATTGGCCAGTATTAAGATTTATTGCTAAATAAAGTAAAGTAAACCAGAGTATCGTATTGTATTGAGTATTTTGTATTGTATTGTAAGATTTGTAAGTAATTGTAAAATGATTGAAAATGGCAAGTGTCCACATGACGCGATGCTTACCGCTTAAAACATCCACTTAATAAAATATTCCACCATTATTCATATTGTAGTTAATTTATAAAGTAAACCTTAAAACAGATATTTTGTTTGTCGTGCTGTAAATTCAACTAAACATAGACATCTAGATTCATAAAGTAGTAAAATTACTGAGATAATTTAGACTGTTCATTCGAGCAGTCTATTCTATTTGTCTGTTCCATGACATTTAATTACTTCAAGACCCCATTAATATTTGTCTGCATCAGTTGCTACCTTATAATAAAAGCAGTAAAATTTTCCTCCAAAATTTTCGTTTTATTTCTGAAAAATATCCCTACTCATTCTTTCTATGAATTCGTCTGCCAGTGACGTTTTAATCCGAGAGAGGCCGACTCCCGACTATAAAGTCGTATTAGTACGTGACTAAAATGGCGAATGTATTAACTCAATTTTGTATTTATCTCGAGAAAGTCAAGCAAATCTTAAAATGCTCTGTTTTGAATTACAACTAGCCGGTCGAACTTCGCTTTCAGTGTATCATTAATTGAAGTGCCGCGGCGGAAAGCTATTTAATAATATATAACTGACTAAACCTTTTCAATGTTGTGCCCTATTGCATAATATAGTGTAATTACATAAATAAGTTTGTGTCCACATTTTAGTATGTGTTCCGTCCGTCACAGCAGAATGATTAAATGAGTTTTCTTTCTTTCTTTTAAACTTTTGTGAGGTGTTCTACTTTATGCTATACTTAATAGTACAGTATATGCATGGCCACACAAAAGATTTATAAATAGAAGCAATAAACTTTTTTCATACAAAAAAATATATATTCATAATTAAGACAGGTACGTTTTTTTAAAAGAAATATTTTCTTCCTAGATATACCTTGATCTCAGAATACAATAGAATAGAACAGAATATTTAGTAGGTAATAAATAACTAGACCAGCACCTTAACATCATCATCATCATCGAACCTTAACATAGAGCACGCATATTATTATTCTTAAAATAAGAAACGTAAATTCCGTTCTATTTTTAAATGGTAAAAGCATTGCACTACTTACAAACAAATCTTAAATTACGAACAGTCTGCGAGCAGCGTTTAAAATGAAAACCCGCTCGCGACATCGCGCAATATAGTGAACGGCGCGGCAAACATTTAAAAACACGAAAGAAATATGGAAAGCATTTTACAAACTCCTTTTCCTTGTTAAATTAAGCAGTCAAATACAAAGTGAGGACGAAAATACACCGACATTTACTAATAAGGCGTAGAAAGGGGACGGGGCTTGACACGCTCGGCTTCCCGGCTTTTAAGAATGGCATTATGCATTATAAAAAAAATGAAAAGAATATAATCCGGAAAAACGTCTTATTCTTATTTTATGTTCCTTTTTACATCGAAAGGCGATAAAAGGGTTCAGGCCTTCAAAATAGATATTACGGATATTCGCCACTTATACCTTTTATGCGTTTAAAAGGATACAAGCAATTTATTTTCTGACGTATATCGCAAAATGGTGGACTCACTTCATACTAGCGCCATATTATTTTTATTTGTTTTTCCTTGCATTCCTTTATCTGTAGCTAATTCAAATGTTTTATTAGTAGAGTCATTGAAAACATATCATATTATAATACATATAACTACGCAATATACTCGTATGTACAAGTACGAGTATACTTTGAAATAGGAACAAAGTTGCCAGTTTCCCATGAAAAACATTATAATTCTCAAAATTTAGTCTTCTTTGTACCAGTTGCCAGGTGTCTGTAAGGTTAATAACCTATTTGTCAGGCCCATAGAGTTCAAAATTGCGAAACTGAGACTCATGATATCGATATTACAACCCACATGATAAGGTGCGACCCATTAGGAACGCTTAGAAACCCTAGTACCATAAAATAGCGGATAAGGGAAATTGTGACCTTTCTCCAGACAAAATTCCAGACACCTACAAAATTTTCTCCATATTCACATCACGTAAAGTGGAGACTGGTGAACGCGCGCGTAATTTTTTTTTTCCTTCATGCTGGTGAATGTATAGAAAACTACTACAGTCTATAACAGGCCACTACACACTACGCAAGCCTATAAAATACTTTATGCTTTTGTTGCAAAAGCAATTAATCAAACTTCACCTAGGCCTCTGCCTAGCTTTGTAGGAAGATATTTTCATAATGCCCACGCTTGATAGGTGGGTTGAGGATCGCAGTTGTTGTTAATTACACACGTGAAGGCCGATGCCTATTCCCACAGATAAAAAGAGTAGGGTCAGTCCAAAGCTTGAATTAAACTTATGTAGGTACTTGATTTATGATATTCCTTTTTCTGTCGTGGCGTTAGTGTGCATTCGAGTAGCTGCTTTACGTACTCGAACGTGGATAAATTTTAATCCGTTTAATAGTTAAATGGAATACTGCATCGATGCGGTGGATTTGAGCCGATTCAATTACCGTATACAAATTAATTCAGATCATTTTATGGCCAGAAATAGGTAGTTATTATGAGAATGTAACTTGTTTGTTTTTTATCGGTCGTATAGTTACTGACTGTTATTGTCAGTTACTTTATTGTAAGTAGCGCAACTAATGGGCATAGGTAAGTGTTCTACTAATACTTAATACTCATTTAATTTAAAAAAACTAAAAGAAAAGAACATATTAAAAATTGCAGAGTTCAATTAAATTTTATCTGTTGTCTTAACAATACTTTTGTGTAAATTTATTAAGTATCATTCAACTAAACATTAGAGCGATCAATTTTCGAACTGAGCATACTCAAATATAATAATATTAATTATTGTACACAAAAGAGATACAACTAGAGAGAGAAAGAGACACAGAATAGGTTTTATGTCATAATTTCCACCGTCAACCAAACTAAGAGGTGGGAGGCACTGACGGTAAAAAATACGTGACCGCTTTACTCGATTCGCCTGAAAAATATCCGCGCGAGTTTGAAGGAGGCGCCGACAGCCTCGAATAAATTATAGACAACAAGCCCATGGGCAATTCACCTGCGTGAGGTTGGTATTTAAAATTAGACAAAAACTTGGGTATGTACATACATTTATTATCTATATAATAAAACAGTACAGGTTGAAAATCTATACATGGAAAAGGAATGCTAAAAACTGAGTCAAGAGGATTTAAAGAAGTGATATACTCGTAGAACATATCCAGATTCTTTACAGTTTTTTTGTTTTTCTGTTAGTCTGTTTGTACGGGCTAATCTCCGAAACTGTTGGACCGATTTGAATGAAATTTTGAACGAAGATAAAAAAGACCTTAGAAAATTCCTGATTCCCACGGGAAAAGCTTTTGACGCGGGTGGAACCACAAGACGGAATACTAGTATTTAATAAATAAATAACCTAATACAAACTACTATTAAAAACTAAGAGATTACCTAGCAGAGTCTAACTGTGTTATCAAAAAAGTCAAAGTCAAACTTCTTTATCCATCATAGGTTTTCTTAAAACACTTAATGACGTCATATGATCATATCAGAGAAGCTTTGCTCAAACCAAGACCGGCTTTCGTCTCAAACGAATGCAAGTCTAAGCAATAAAAAAGAGATCAAACAATCTAAAAGAGGCGATGCGATATCAGTTTGAACACAACTGGCAGGTTCGCACAATGTGTGTGCTGCTGTGGAGAAGAACCCGCCGAAGAAACTCCACAGCCACAACAACAACGATCCCTAACCCACCAGCTAAGCTTGGGGATTATGGCAACACTTCTTCCAAGGTGCACTGAGGTCATAAATAAATCATCACATTGGGTTCTGTGCAAATGGGCTTTCCATTATTATGATAATGGGCTGTTGGTGCGCATCGCGAGTTGATTCGTGCGATCGAAACCGGCTTTCTTACATTGCGAGCATTTACATAATAACCACCCTCAGGCATTGTGTTCCTATGAACTGCACTGGTGCATTGGATGTAATTTCAGACTTAGGTGAATTTATCTTTGGTGCATTTGAAAGGTAAAGACTAGGTATAGAAAAACTTTTTGATGAAGATATTTTTTGCGTATTTACGTAATTTTATCTTGACAATTACTTCTCATTGATATGATGAAGGAAAAAATGCCTGCCTTCTTTTTGTAAGAACCAAAATTTTTATTTAGTTAGTTTAAAGGATGGAGATGACATAGGCAACTTTTTACCGCGGGAAAATATCTCATTCCTACTGTTAACGCGGGCGGAGCGACGGGACGGAAAGTTAGTAATAAATAAAGTAAATAATTTTAATATGCGATGAGATATTTATAAGTTTAAATGGAACTGGCAAGTTAGCCCTTGAGAGCGCCTTTATTCCTTAGCAATAGGGTCGAAACTCGTAATTTAAGTGTCCAGCGGTACTACGTACCGCTACAACTATTACTACTTTTATACTTACCTAGCTTTCCGCCGCGGCTCCGCCCGCGTCAACAGTCTTTCCCGTGGGAATGAGGCATTTGCGCGTGGTAAAAGGTAGCATAGGTATGTTACTCAGGGTGAATGTAGCTTACTAATGGTGAAGGAAATTATGAAATGAGTTCAGTAGTTTTTGAGTTTATTCGTTACAAACATACACACACACAAAAATACAAATATTTCCTCTTTTATTGGTATGATTACACTTATTGTAATTTTTATCATGAAAATTATAAAAAGGCTCAACTGAAATGAACTTGTAAATTAGGGTAGTTGGGTATTATTAACCCCGTTTTCACATCTAAACATAGGGTTGGTAATGTTGCACCTAATGTAACATTTAACTACTATAGTGATACCCTCAACCAACTTTAATGCCATCATTATATTGGTCAGACCCACCGGCCTACCGCGTAACTCTATAAATGGAGAGGTCGGTCGTTGACCTTCTAAATTAATTGAAGAAAAGTAGATAAGTTGTTGTTCATTTTTTAAGATTGATAATAAGTACCTACCAATTTTAATTAAATTCTAATTCATCTACATATTATACTCGTAGCTTTCAAAAAGACTTAGTTAAATGTCAAAAGTTGAAATTAAATGTTTTGCTCAAACACAGGCTTGTCTCGTCAAATAAATGAAACAAGTCGAAAATAAATATTGCTTAATCATTTTATGTTTCAACTGAAATTCAGATATTTATAAATAATCCTACTTAAAATCGGTTTTATTTTGATCCATCTGAAATCAAAATGCAATAAATAATATAAAAACAATAAGTACGATGAAAAAGTATCAGGAGCGACAGAAAATCAGCGTCTCCCTTTCTGGAGGTAGACAGACATTATAGCTGAATCGCTAACCTTTTTTACTATGGCTGGTTTGTTGCATTTGTTTGTTGACCTTGCACCTTATATTTCAATGTTGTGTAGTATAGTACGAGTAATTCCAAAATAAATGTTTTTTCTTTCTTTCTTTCAAGTATCGCGATTCAGAAGTCATATTTCAGAATATTTAATTTATTCTAATGCTTTAGACCAGCCAACCGTAAAGTAGCAAAGCTAAGCGGGCGCACGCAAGCACACTATCTTAGTTTATTTTCTAATCAAAATTACAATTAAATAGATATATAACTTCTGAATTTAAAATCTGGTGGTCATTGTTAGAATGTTACGCGGTAGGTAATTCCGGGTATTTTAACCCCATTTCATAGGTTATCTGTTAAAGTAATGTTTTATTATTCACGAGTTCAATTTGTTGGGTGTTAGTTTAACAATTTATCTTTATTATTAGGTATTTTAGTTAAACTGTTTGTGTTTTTCGCCGATTTTACCTACATTATTACTTACCTACGCAAAAAAATTTTTAAATAGATGGTTTTTAACTGCATTCTTTAGAAGCACTTCATCTTGAAATTATATAATAAAAATACTAATAAGAAAAGAAAAAAAAGCTTATCACTTCAGAATGCATTAATTCGAACAGTTTGTGTTCACTATTTTCGTCATTTTTAGGACTGTGTCAATTATATATGTCTCAATTATAAAGAAACAATCATCATCATCATTTCAGCCAGTAGACGTCCACTGCTGGACAAAGGCCTCCCCCAAAATATCCACAACGATCGGTCACGATCGGTCCCGCGCTGCCGCATCCAGCGGCTTCCTTCGTCCCGTCCGTCCGTCACCAGATCGTCGGTCCACCTTGTAGGGGGCCTGCCCACGCTACATCTTCCGGCGCGTGGCCGCCATTCAAGAACCTTTTTTCCCCAACGGCTATCGGTTCTATGTGCAATATGCCCCGCCCAAATAAAGAAACAACATTATAATAAAGGAGAGCTCAAAAGCTACAAAATCCAGATTTTTTCGGGTTCTCCAATTCCGATATAACAGTTCTCTGATAAATATTCTGTTCAGCTTCAAAAGTACTTGTATTATTTTTATTTAAAAAGACGACATTTTTGCAGACTGAATTTAAGTAGTTTAGCCAGTAAGCGTTTCAAAATGCGAGCGACATACACGTGAAACGCATTAGGATTACGGCTTAGGTGCAGAAATATTTATATGCTCCAGGCAGGTACACAGATTGGGTACACCACAACTCGTGCAAAATAACAATTCACATGCCATCTCGGGGTGTTTGAAAACTTTGTCATTTAGACACCCCCCACACTAGCGTCTTTCGAGCGTCGACGTCGTGCGTCGCGCATACGATCATCCGCGTCCGCCTTTTGTTTCACTCGCCCCCACAAAATAAATAATAGTACTAGGTACAGAAGATGCACTCTCTGATAGCAAACGTGCGAATTTAATTCTAGCTACCACGCCACTAACGTTCAAATTACATTGGCTGTAGAAGCCTATCATTTGTCGTTGCGCTCGTATTAAAACAATATGCACCTTAAGACCGCGCCGCGAGAGTCCGTATTATCACAGACTAAATAATAGCGTCTTCACAGGCGCGCGCGTTTTTCCTACTAAATGGCCCCGTATTCAGGGCCGCTCAGCGTAGTTACACTCTGGAGCTCTGGCGCGCATTGCGCCGGGCCGGGCCTCGTTGATAAGATTGTATGCGCGACGCACGACGGCGACGCTCAAAATAGGCTAGTGTGGGGGGGTCTTTTATAATATTATGCCATCAACTAAACACACCTTAGGTTATGTCAACTTATTAAAGTTAAGTAAAGTAAAAACACTTGTTGTTCCACAAAACGATTGTTATTCTTATGTTTTATTTTTTTATCTGTAAACAGTAGGGTTGTCTGACACAGGAAAAAAATCTAGTGCTTAAAAGGAAATTCCGAAGAAACTTATCAGAAACCGTTATTATAAAAAAAATTACAGTTAACTGCTGAACTAAGACTTTTTTAGTTAGAAGACAGTGCTATTATGTTTACGCTTGACAGAAAAGTTGGGGTTCGCAGTTTGTCAGTAAAATACCATGAGATTACTTAGTTTCTATCTTAAATTTATAAATTTACAATCAAATCATGAACTAGAAAATAAAATATCATTTCCAACCATCGGAAACAATGAAATTAATGACGTATGCTGAAGCGACTAAATTTGATAGACACCCAGAGCTCACAGCGCCCATATTAAGCGGCGTCCTTGATTGACACCCGAATTATGTCGCATTATACCTAATACACATTATTACATTCCCAACATGAACGAGCCTTTATCCAATAAGAATTTGTAAAGGTAATTTTACACAATTTTCTTTTCTTATGAATATGTTTTATTTAGAAATTGTAATTTAAGCTTGTTTGCCTTATAAAATACGTAAACAAAATATTATCCGGTATTAAAATAACCCAAAATTTATTTAGATTTTATAAATATTAATGCAAAAAATATAAAAATAAATAAATGAAAGTTTATCGTATTACATGAAAGTAAGGGTTAGTCAATTCATTTATTATGGACGCCTAAATGAGTGAACGGATTTGGACAATTCATAAATGTGAAACGTTTTTTTGGCAAATTTGAAAATGTGGCCCAAATTTTTATTTTATTTAAATGTACAAACTACTTCACTATGTATAAAACTCTAGCGGCTTATTAACCAACTGTCTTTAGAATAATTTAGATTTGACGGAGATTTAGTTTCGAAATACCCGCAAGAATTTAATAATGACAGAGTGACGTCACACGTTCAAATGCGAGTAACATTGTTAATAACGAGACGACATCGTAATAATGTCTGTGCTAAGCTTAATTCTAAATATGAAACTATTTAATTAGCGTACGTCAAAATGTCTACTCAAAATTCTGATATTAACTAATATTCTAAGTACTGATTTTATCTCATATAAAAATATATTTTGAAAGAGTTCAAAGAGTTCAAAGAATTTATTTTTTAACTTTTGGACATTATTACATCACTTAGTTATGTCAATGTGAAAATACGCAAATACGCTTCTTTGCATCAATGTAGAGGTGGCATAGCATAGCGAGTTGGTGATCGCATTCGACAAGGATGAACAGCATGATGACGTAGGCTTGTGTCAAGTCAAGTCACATGGTCGGAATATAAATACCTTGTGCCAGTGATCAAAAGTGTCCAAAAGTTAAAAATAAATGATTTCATTTCAATTGTTTTTTTTTAGACCATGACCGTTTAAATATTTCTGCTGCTCATTCCCTGGGTTGTGTCACTCGCATTACGATTATCGCATACGAATTCACCTCTACTACCTACGAAATAACGGCGCTTTCAAGGTAAAATTGTTCTACCGCATGTGCTGGCTACTGTACTGTTATAATTATGACCCTCGCGCATGCATGATACATAGGCACTAGAAGCAATTTTTAGCGAAAGATTTTTTCTGCATTACGTAAACATCCAACAGACGCTTTTACGGTGAAGGAAAACATTGTAAGGAAACCTGCACACACCCGCAAATATATTCAAAGATTGTGTGTGTAGTTGACCAACCCGCTCTAGGCTAGCATGGTCGACTAATGCCTATTCACCGCGATTTCAGAGTAGGCTCGAGTCTATCGGTGGGGTTATATAATGAGCTGTTAAACTGAAGATTTTGCTTCAAGGAATTTTATTTATTTGTAAAATGAGTAGAATTTTCAGTTCAATAAATAAAATCTCTTGGGACATGGCAAAACCAGCAGACTGTTAGTAGGTACTTATAAAGCCACATGTAGTTTCATCATACGCGAATCCTTTCGTCTCCCTAGGGGTAGGCAGGCTGGAACTAAGCAGCTACTTTCTCCTAAGTTTAGTACTAGGGCTTGAGAAAATGTCAAAAGATCGAACCCTTGACGTAAATAATCTTACTCGTATTATTTGAAACTTGAAATTTCTGTATTTTCTTCCTATTATTTATTTTGTTTTGTTGTTTTTTTCTCCCCTAAGTTTTCATTGTTTTTTTTTTTAACTGTATTCCTTTCAAAGTAACACGAATATGTAAAACTCTAAAAAATATTATTATGACTTCAGAGACTATACTTTGCAAGTCCGGTGAAGATTGATCCGTCGTACTTTTTCGACTCAAGCATAGGTCAATTAAAAAAAAACTATACTTTGTTCACTTTCTAGATACTTGTGTTTTTATAACTACTCGTAAATATTATAATTATTTAAAACGAGATATATACCACGGTATTCGTTGGTTTGTTGTTGAAATATCTCGAACTCACACAAAACAAATAACACGGTAAATATCCCGTTTTAAATCATAATAATCGTTATGAAAACCACCGTGAAAGCTTTAAAAAGTGTACTAATGTTTTTGTAGATATTCAAGTGGTTTTCACGTGAATTTCTAAATAATTTAAAAGTGGTGCTCAATGCCATACATAATTCACAAGACAGTGAAGATGCTATTTTTATTTTTTACTGTACTTAGTTTTTTAATTCTAGGAAAACATGTTTGAAGTAAAATATTTTTTTAAATCAGCTTTACGAGTTAGAAATCAACAAAACACTTATTTCGAGATATAAAAAATATAATATTAAAAAAAATTATAAGTGTTATAAGAATGCCATAGAGGCCTTAAACCAGCATTTAGACACGAGTAACAAAAAAAAGAAAATGTAAACGAAAATAAGAGATCATTAAAATGTTTAAACTCGACTAAATAAAAAATCAGGCCGAAAACAAGTTAGCCTTGCCGAACATTCGACCAACTTCTATCCTCTAGCTTTCAAGAAAAGTACTTGAGTTGAGTCAGAGCCTTAATTAAAACACTTGGCAACTTTTACTACAGAATTTCCAAAGTAAGGCAATCAACTTAATGGCTCAATCAAAGATCAAAACAACGCAGTAAATATATTATTACTTGCAGTGTTACGGCCAGATGTTTTTCATTTGATTTATAATAACGACTTACTAAACGTTTATGTTCAAGAAATATGCAAGAATGCTAGTAGATTTTTTTTCGTAAGCAGATTTTGGCTTATAAGTAATTAAGTGAAATTTTTGTTATTCCTTACATGACTACCTTGTTTTTTTTCTGTCGGTAATGAAATATATAACCGTATAGTTGTCTTTAGAGTGTTCTCCATTTCACAAAATAGTCTATATCACTCGTCAGCTTAAACATTGCAGATTTCCTACTTTATTCAGATGTTTTAATTTAAACTTTGAAACTTACTGATGATCTATTTGAACAAAAATTCAAATAACTTCACGTAGTTCGATTTTTAAAATCACTCGATCGAACCGTTTTAAATTTCGAATGGAATTGTCGTTCGTATATTTAACAGTCGCTCTGCTATTTGTTGGAAACTCGTTAAGCGTTGAGCAAAGTTTCGTCTATAAAAAATGTATGGGAGAACTTTTTAGTCCAAACTCTATTGAAATACTTTAATTTCTACGAAGTTTATAGTTTCGTGAAATCTTTCAACATACCTACATAAATAACAACGCATAGGTACAAATATTTAGACTGTAAATGGTTTGCTTCAATGGGCTGCTAGTAAAACAAACTTTTACAATAAACTCTTTAAGTAATCATTTTCACCCTATAAAATTCTACAGTGACCTCTAGAAATTCTTACTAATGTTCTAAATTGCGAAAGTAGCTCTTTCTGTTAGGTTTTTACGTCAAACCCACTGTACCATTTTGTTAAAATTTGGTAGAGATAGTATAGACCTTGGGGAAGGACATAGGCCACCTTCTACAACGGGAAAATTCCTCATTCCCACGAAGAGAACTAGTAGCGATGGTCAAGCCGCGCACCATACGTTATTAAATACCAAATTGATACCACAACTATACCTACAAGTAAGTGGGATTAAATTGGTCCGTAGTAGGGCCGTGGACTTCCATTCAAAAGATCACGGGTTTAAGCCTATGCACGTACCAATGTGTTTTCGATTTTCGAATTCATATGTAGGTACAGAAGCCTGCACATGCAGTTGGAAATTCGCACTACGAAATTCACCCCTATCGCTACGGAATACGGGCGCTCTTACGATATAAGAAAACATCGTGAGTAAACTGGCACGACCCTGTACCTCCAGCGAAGTAATTCAAACGTTGTGTGTGAAGTTGACCAATCCGCACTAGGCCAGTATGCTAGACTACTAAGGCCTATTCACCCTGATTTCAGGGTAGCTTGAGGGTTCCTCGATGGGAACATATAGTATTGTTACGCCCAGGTGTTAAGCGCGCCTGCGGAGCGTCAACTCGATGATGAAGATGTAGAGGTGTTATTGATAGAAATAATAACTTGCGAAACAACACAGAAGATTATATTTAGATAATTTATAAATTTATAAAAACATGTAATAATTTAATGAAAATTTCGCTGTTAATTTGGAGATCGGCCGGCTCGGCCGAGAAGTAAACAAAAAGTGAGTATAAAGAAATGGATGAAATGACATATGAATGACGAATGAATTCCAAAATTAAATATTCGAATTTAGACGAAAAAGAAATGCTAAATGCTAAATGAGATGAGAATGAAGGCAACGAGGTGGCATACAATGCACCTTGTTTCAGTATGACCTATAATAGGTAATTTGTATGATATCGAGTCGATGTGAGGGTAGAGCGCGGTCGTTTTTAATCTAAATTTAACGGCTCGCTGCGCTGGTTATGTGCCGCCATTATTGCCGCGACCACTATTCTCTATTTGTACTTGGTGGAGCTTACACCGCTTTGTCCGCGATAGGGATGGGACACAACCATTTTTATGAAAATATCGATAGTCTGTTTTGTCAGCACCTATCCACGCTATGGCCATGAACGAACACAAAATGAATACCACGGTAAATGTCCCGTTTTAAATGATAATAGGTGTAGCTTGGTTTGTTAGGAATAGAATTACAATTTTACCAAGTAATATCGATAGTCTGAAGGTGTGGATAATCATTTTTCAAGGTATGGGGACATGTATGAGCTGTTAATGATTAATACATTTAAAATTTTATTCTACTCAAAACCATAGAAAAACAGAAATAAAACCGCGTAATTAACTAATATAAGCAAGCAGAGGTGTAATGATCACCATAATTATGTTCCGATTTCGGTATTTATCGAGATTGGTTCTTATCGACAACTTCACAGCCCTAGCGAACACCCTTCTAACGGCCAGCATTAAATGTTACTCGCCTTTGCCTTTTGTTTAATAAATATCTACTGCTCTCTGTTATTTTTCTAAACACTGTCTATGAAACAGTTATATATTTATATATGACTTTAATACATAACTAACAATTTATGTAATACCTTTTAAACATTATGAAAGCAAAATAATTACGTTCAAAATATATTGTAGCCCATTAGAAGCCAACTACAAAGAGTGGCAGCTTATTTATTATATCACTATAGAGTAGGTAAAAGTTAATTTCAGCTATTGTAAATTTTCAACCACTAAAGCTGTCCTTGTCATTATAACAGCATTATCAGTCTACTAGATTATTTAGTACTAGCTTTCCGCCGCGGCTCCGCCCGCGTTAACAGTTTTTCCCGTGGAAATGAGGCATTTTCTCCGCGGTAGAAGGTAGCCTATGTTACTCAGGGTGAATGTAGCTTTCTAATGGTGAAACAATTTTTGCAATCGTCACAGTAGTTTCTGAGTTTGTTCATTACAAACATACACGTACACAAAAATAAAAATCTGTCCTCTTTAAATTAGGTATGTTTTTTTTTCGGACTTGCCATAATCCCTACACTTGGCAAGTAAATTAAGGTTTGCAGTTGTAATTGTTTTCAGAAATGACCGTTAATATTCCACGTTAGTTTCTGTATCAGTCACCTACCGTCCCCAAAAGGATATAGGTTGGTCTATTTTAAAATTAAAACTTAAATTATTTGTTTCCTTAAATGCATTTTATTTTTTAAAACGCTGTTTCTCCAAATTTACAAGCCCTTTTAAAATGTAAACGGGTATATATTTTCAGCTAGAAATTATTCGTTCGAAATTCTTTTCAGGCTCCTAGCAAAGGAATATTTGAAAGAGCATTGCACGTCTAGTCCAACAATGCAAATTTTAGCAAATTGATTTTGCTCGGTCTTTCAGAAGAGTTAAAAATTGGCGCCAGGAAAAATCCTTTACAAAGATGTTAGTCCAATATTGTCTGATTAATATTTGTTAGAATAGTATAGAATAACTTGAATATTATAAGATAAATAAAGTTTAATAAAAGTAAGGAAAATCCATGAAATAAAGAAAAACGTTTGTAAAAAGCTCTACCAAGTATGTAGTTTCAACAATTTAATTTTTAAATTATCAAAGTTTCACCTCTCACCCCTCAAAACATTAACGTAAATATTTAAAAACTTTAATCAACTTAGACCGACCGTAACCATTCTTGTTTGCAAAAACTACAAGAACAAAATTAACTGCAATGTATACGAAGGTAAACTTATCTCTAGTTAAAACACAGTAACCTGCAAAAGAGAAAAAAATGATTTATTGAAATGACATTCTTTCTAATAAGTACCTAAACTTTTATTTTTTGATTCCTAAAATCAGGGAGTTTCCAACTAAAAGAACTAGGCTGGTGATTTGGTTGTGAAATAAAGACCAAAAGTCGTCATCGTCATGCGTCAAGGAACTAAAATAGTTCAAAATCTGGATTTTTAAAGAATGCAATTACTGTGTTTTGATTAGGGGCAGTCGCAGGTATTCGTGTAATTAGCTCGCCGAGCTAGCTTAAAAGGAGAATTTGCATGTGGAAGCCATTCTTTAATTAAAAAACATAATAATGACACATCAACCAGTTAATGTTTATGAATCGGTCCCAAAGGTATGTTAGTAATGACCGAGTGCAGTTTTTTATAATTTTTAACAGACATATAAAAAGGAGGAGGTTCTTGATTCAGTGTATAACAAAAAAAGTGTGTCGTATAGTTATTTGTTTGTGAACCGATTTTCAAAATATATTTTTCTTTGTATTCAGTATATCTCTACAATGTAGAACCAATAAATATTATTGGTAAATTTTATTTCGAAGATACAGTCATATACCTATATTTATTTTCATTTTTATTTATTTATAGTAAAAGAAAACTTGTTCGAGTGAGTTTGGCGACTATAGTCTGCTCGAGTGTACGTCAACTTTTTGAGATTTGTATTACGTCTAATTTAAGTTAAATTTAACTTAAAAGCGGCAATAAAGGAGATATTCCCGTTCTTCTAATACATGGCTTCTATGCAATTTCCTCAAGTATTTTGTAATAATTAAATCCTTGCTCAGGGAGTGTTTTACGGGCGAGTAATGGCTAAAGTTTCATTGCGGGATTTTATGTAATTTATTTTTATTGTTATATGAGCCGGTTTATGCCCCGTTCACACGTTGCGGTGTATGTGTTGTACTATTTGTGTTATTACTACATCCTAAAACGTACTAGCAAATTTTTTGACACATTAATATCTTGAATGCAATATGAGTGTAATTTTTTGCTTTTAAGACTTTTAATTTTAATAGTATAACTGCTTGACTACTGCCCGGCTTTGATGGTCTGTTTTTGCATATTCGTATCGCTGTTATATTCGGCTGTAGAAGCGTACGCAACTAATTGGACGCAATTATGTTCCAATGACGTAGGCTTGTGTCAGTCACGTGGTCTAATTGAATGAATTAATGAAAATTATTTATTGCACTAATAATGTCCACAAGCGAACTTAATGCTACAAACCAAATAAATCTATTTGCTTAAATGAAACCAAAGGTTTGATCGTTTTACCTATAGTTACGGCACAAATGCAGTCTATACGATCTTAATAACAAAGTTTTGCAAAGCAAACGCATAAGCGGAATACAAATGGTTTAAAGGAAATTCAATTTTGCAAATTACAAATTCCAAGGCAACGTTCCCTCAGTCTTCTAGACCGTGAAAAACTATATTGCGCTTTTTATTAAAATGCCCGAGAAGCAAATGGCCACTAAAATGAAATGGCTGCTGCGGTGACAATCCCATACCTAACTTAAATCGGTAATCTCCACGTACGCTACCGGAATAACCAATAAATAGTATTATGGATATGAAAATTTGACGTTTCGAAATTTAACCTTACTGCTACTGTTAAATTTGCATGCTTTGTGATTCTATTTTGAAGACCCCACACACAGGGCCATGGGCGAGACGGTACCGTAGTACTTATAACAACATCCTTGTGCGCGAGAAGTTCGAGGAGATGTCAAACGTGACATAGTGACATAAGAGATGGATGTTAGGATGTTATAACATCCTTACATAAGAAACATTGTAATCCCATGGACTTAGTAACATACTATTGTCCATCTCAACCAGTTATTTATCGTTTTCCGAGGATTTTTGATATGAAACATCTATTATAGGCGAGCCGGTAAAACTATTATTGTCATGGCAACCGTGGCGAGTGGGCCGTAGCGAGAGGGCGTCGGTCGCCACGCTATATTTACAAAAGAAAACTATTCTCTAGGTACAACCAATAAAGTTTTCGTGTGACACAATCTTGTACTACGCCATCTAGCAGATATCTGTAAAACCACTTAAAGCAATCACAAACTAGATTTACTTCCGATGTTGACATCAGCCAGGAATCCCGTGACGGCTCAACATTTTTTTTTGCTCATTCATGTTGACTGAGCATGTTCTGTCAGTATTTACTAAGTTGTCTCACACCCTGTATACACTATGGTTGTAAAGAGACCTCGAACGCAACCCAAGCATTAGGAATAATAGATTTCACAACGCCACATATACATTAAGAGAACCAATGGCGTCCCGGCCAGGGCTGCTGTGCGGAATTTCCATTTCGGTTTGCGCGTAGACTCGGAGCTAGCGACCGTTTTGGGTGTGAAGAAAAAATAAATATGAACCGACACAATTATGTAGTGTCACAGAATAAAAAACGGAAAAACATTGATGACCTTGTTTGATAAGCAGATACATGAACATCTTCTATCTATACTATAATAAAACTAAAGAGTCGGCGTGGCAGTAATTGATTTGTTTTTAAAAAAACTGATTGTAGGTGATAAAGTCCGTCTGTCTGTTTATCTGTTTGCACACGCTAATCTCTGGAACCGTTGGACCGATTTTAATTAAATTTTGCATGGTAGTACCTTATATCCCCGGTCGACATCTTACATACTTTTTACCACGGGAATAAAAAAATAAAAAAATAAAATAACACGGGCTTAGCCGTGAGCGGACAGCTATTTATACAATATGTAAAATAAATAAACCGTTACAAAAATGCCGTCGATATTAAAAAATGTTTACTCGAAGTATTTAAAAAAATTTGGTTAAGTTGTTACTTTCCCATTTGGATCCCAGTCACTTAGTGACGTGTTTCAAATATTTGAATTTGTATTATGTATTATATTATGTCTATTCATCGCTGCTCTTGATAATCAAAATTTGAAACTGGATATATTATAAGGAAACCTGTGTCTTAATTCGGAAATTCCAGGGTGTAAAATCGAGCAACTGGGTCAGCACTGTCGACTAAAGTCCATTCGATCTATTAAAGCCCATAAAAAAGTAACGATAATTTTTAAAACTTATTTCCGTTACCAGCTCCGCGAGTGTATGGTTTGTACCAGTTTGCCAAGTGAAATTATTAGTCGATTGTTTGAATAGCTACTCCATTGTCTGAACAAGTTCGTTATATGTGTGAGTGCCAGATAACGAGTTATATTACGTTGCAAGTATAACTAAAACCAGTTGACAATCTATATATATATTACGCAAGCCCGATTTTTGTACAGGGTATCAAATCCACATGCGAGGTCCGATATTGATAAATTATACCTCATTAGCTTCGTCTCATCCTGGAGGGGTGCATAAAACTCTTAGTTTTTTAAGTTTTTTAACAAAATACCAATTAAAAGAAGGTAAAAATAAAGCAAGGATTTGTTTACATTAAATGACATAAATGACAACCACTCTTTTAGATATTTTTTTTTCGTATAGGTAATGGCGTTGGCTTCTAGGGCACTTTGCAAATGTCAATAGACTGAAAAAGAATAAATAGCTAGAAAAAAGCAATTCATCCTTTTTTCTTGATGCACCTGCAGGTTGTGGTAAAACGTACCTATGTGCAAAAAACTTTACTTGCCAAAGTAGCGAGTGTTGGTCGCATTGCTGTGCCAGTAGCATTTACCGGTATTGCAGCAAGCTTAGTTAACGGAGGTCGAATACTTCACAATCAATTCAAATTGCCGATACCAATTCTTGATTCGTCTGTATCTGGTGTTAAACCTGATTCTTCTCACGGGAGATATCTTGACAGTGCCTACCTTATAAATTGATGAAGCGAGTATGATACCGGCAGCAGCCTTGACAGTAATCGATCGCATGTTTCGGGATATTACAATTAATGAAGATAGACGACGACAACCATTTACTGGAAAAGTTGTATTATTTTCTGGTGACTTTAGATAGACTCTGCCGGTAGTGCCACATGCTGGACGGGCAGTAACAATCGAAAACTGTATTAAAAATCATCGTTTGTGGTGATACATGACTTTTCTAAAGCTAGATAAAAATATGCGAGTAAATGAAGGACAAGACGAATTTGCAGATTACTTGCTTAAAGTTGGAAATGACACTCTGCCAAAGGACGAATGTGGGCAGTCAATATTAGATTCGTCTTTTAGGAATTGGTTCGCCGATCGATTTTATATAATAATATACACGAAAAGGCTATTCTCACACCGACTAATGAAATCTGTTCAAAAATTAATTTGAAAGTTCTCGAGCGTATCTCTAGCGAAGAAGTAACATATAAAAGCGTAGATACAGTGATATCAGATGACTCTGATTCTAATTGAAATTTTCCGACGGAATTTCTTAACAGTATTGAAGTAAGTGGGCTTCCCAGACACGAGCTTAAATTAAAAATTGGTGCTATTGTCATGCTCATGAGAAATCTAAATACGGCCAAAGGGTTGATTAACGGAACTCGGTTTCAGTTAATAAAACTATATACCAATTCTTTAGATTGTCAGGTTCTGACGGGTGCAAGTTCAGGCGAAAGAGTTATTCTTCCTAAAATAAAGCTTAGCCCTTCAGACTCCATCCTTCCATTCAAATTACAAAGATTTCAGTTTCCAGTTACTTTTGCATTTGCGATGACAATAAACAAGAGTCAGGGGCAATCTTTGAAAAAAGTAGCTGTCTATCTTCCAAAACCAGTATTTTCTCACGGGCAGCTTTACGTGGCTTTAAGTAGAGCACAAGTTTTTGACGGTATAAAGATATTTATAGAACAATATAAAGATCAAAGAATAATCGGACAATGCCAAGGTTTTACTACTTCAAATATAGTCTATCACGTTTGTTAATAAGTTAATATTTTGAAGTTGGTTATATTTTATAGGGTTTTTCTTACTTTTCAGTTTTTTTCGGCGGTTTAATTTTTTATATTATTTCAATTGGCGTAAATTAGATCTAAGATACATAAATATGTGAAAATTAGAATGGTTAATGTCAATATTTTGTTATGAAATAATCGAAAAATGAACGAATTTGTGAAAGAAGCTGTTTTAATTTTATTTTTTCAACGCTAGGTAGGTACAGTCAAGGTTCCATCAGATAATGCGAGCGAGCGAGAAATCCAACCAATATCTGACAGTGACTTTACCTACTTATTAAATGTTATCATTGTTTAGAGTCCGTTTCCTATTAAAAGGGTCGTGGTTTGTATGGGAGCCTATTCCACGACTTTTTTCTTTCCTCACAGTCTCTATATCGTCGATTGTAGGAATATTTATATTACAAGTAGGTATAAATAAATATCCAGGGTGTAATTTAAGTCGTGTTTTATTAGTGTTATTCTGATTCGGTAATAATAATAATTAAAAGGTCAGAAAGTCATAGATGAATATCGAAAATCATATTTTATTTTTATTTCTGCCGTGAGCATTTCTCAAAATGTTTGCACCAAATTTTAACTGATCCTATTTTGTTACCAACATTTACTAAAATAAGTTGACTTTTGTATTCTCATATTTAGGATGATTGTAGACAATAGAGAACCTTAATGACTAAAAAATGCTAACTAAAGTCTAATTTCTCAAATGATTCTTGATATCAAAATAAGAATCAATGAAAGTTTCTTAAGTTTTTTTTAAATTGTTATGCAAAACTTTTGACAAATGTTCATTTCTACGTTGTGATTATAAAGCAATTAGGCTCAATTCTGGTGGGTTATATTTTATTATTATTAAGGCACCATTTCATTCAAATGTGTGTTTTGAGTACAGTATCGAAAAAATGCCTTAAAAATGGTTTATGTTTCCCTATAATATTACATTACCATATTCTAGCCGGCGTTTCGACGCCGCTACGGGTCTCTAGTTATTATTATTACGGATGTTTTGTAATAAAGAGTGTCAAAATAAGAAACTACGATTTCTTATGTAAAGGTGTAATCTTTCTTTTCTTAAATATATAAAGCGTCGGTGACTAAGTGGCAAGGACCGTTGACTTCCATTCGGAAGTTTGCCGGTTCAAACACTGGCACGTACCAAATACCAATGTGTTTTATCATTTATGAATTCATATGATTTCATATTATTTACGTGATTATATTTATTCATATGATTTATGAATTCATATTTACGTTCATTCGACGCTTTTACGGTGAAGGAAAATATCGTGAGGAAAACTGCACAAATTTGCGAACCAATTTAAATGTTGTGTGTGAAGTTGACTAACCCGCACTGGGGCTGGTGGATTAATAGGCTTTAGTCTACCATACCCAATAACTATCGTACCCATTTCACCTCTATTCTACTTATTATAATTAGTTTCACTCTCAAGAGTTCGTCGAGTCAAAGTGTTTCATTAGTAAACATAATATGAAAAAGGCTAAATCCGTAGCCGCGTTTTGAAACTTTAAATTTCGCCTTAAAAGGCTAACGAAAAAGTTCATAAAAATTCAGTCGAAAGCGCAGCGACGCTGTCCCTTTTGGTCGCCGCCGCCAAAGAAGTAAAGAGTCCGACAGAAACTTGTTTGAAAAAGTCGATTTAACTTAGGAAAAGAAGTAGAGATACCAAAATTCATCCAAGGCCAAATTCCGTAAAACAATCTACATCAACTTTGTAAGCTTTCAAATTGATGTAAAAGTTGTTAGATTGTACATTTAAATGACAAAGGATATTTTAATATTAAGCAAAAAACCTAAACAAGAATGCTAAAAGCTTTTGAGGTATCTTATTAAAACAAAAATTGTTCGAGAAACCTTACTCGCTATATAGGTACACATACTCAACAATGTACGCGTAAAAATCTGCAGGCATAAAGTCCGCGAATTATTCGATTCATTTCAAAGGAATCCTACTAAAAGGAACGCTACTAACTCAAAGCTTTTATATCTCGTAGCGGGGCGTCTTATTGTCTACGTATTAAAGCTTGCTTTCTCTCGCGTAAATAAAATCCAATGGTAGGAGAAGTGCTTCGAAGCAAGTGCAAAGGGGGGAGTCTAGGTGTAATGTCTCATGCGACAATGCAAAGTAGATTGAATTGGAAAAAAGACTCGAGTGGAAATAGCGGCTTTCGATACTCGAGGGAAAAGGGAACATTTGAAAGGGTTAACAATGGCAAGTGTCTGTGGATGTGTACACGGAAGAGATGTGTTAAGGGAGTTGTGTGAATGCGTATAAGTGAAAATGAGTTTCTTTTATAATAATAACTGGGTAAAGTATCTATGGAGAACCAGATGACGCAGTTTCTTTGTTTGCTTGGTCACCACTCGAAAAGTTTCCGTCACTCGAAAAGTTCCCGTGTTTCTGCTTCAGTTCTAGTTACACGTTATGTTTATCAGTTTTAAATGTTATGGAGATCCTTGAGCAAAAACTTCATTCAGCAGATGTTTTTGATTAAAATCATCATCACCTGTAATATTCGTATCTTAATATTATTTACAACCAAACAAGGGAAAGTATCATTTTGAGAAAGCCTCCTAAATGTTTTATATATTTTTTTATATGACGGCTAATTCTTGTCTTTAATTTATTTTACGTAGATTTTTACGAAATACAGAAAAATGAAATAAAGTAAATTTTATTTTATAGTCTGGTCACCCTCAACATAATTTGTAGTCCAAGTTTCTGTATCTTATCTTTATTTTTGTTTGATCTATGGAGATTAACAATAGGAAGTGCCCATACGCGGGCGAGATCTGCCTGCCGAGATGCTAAGGCTGAGTACACACTGAGATCGAGTTTAGAGAAATGTCGCGACTTGTGTTTTTATTTTGGAATGTGTCTCTACTCTAACCTCAAGTGTCGATAAGCACATATGACGAACTCTTAAAACAATAGAAAAATATAAAACTCTCCTAACCGGAGAAGAAGAATTAAAATTGGATTGATAGACTAGGTCTGAAGAAATCACGGGTATTTTTATTTTCCTCATAAAAATATGACCATTTGTTGTGGTGAACTTTGGGGAGGTCTTTGCGAACAGAGGACGTATTTCGGCTAAAATCTAAAATGATGATGAACGATGACACAAATATTCGTTACGATAGAGATGTCCGATGTGTTTTGAAATTGCAGAAGATATACAATGAGCCGAATAAAAAGTGTACAAACAAAATATTGCAGAAGATAAGTCGAAGGGTACTAAACGTATCAATTATTAATTATTTAAGTTTTCTATAAAAATTTGAAGATGGGTGGGGATATATTACTTTTCACAGTAGAAATATACGTAACCAAAAAAAAACTGTTAAGCTACCTAGGATCTGATAAATGTAAATATTTGTTTTGACTGGTTCTCAGTGTGAAAGCGTTGTATGAAAGGAGCCTAAGAATCCCTTTTTGTACAAACAACTTCGCTTCTTCCGAATGACTTTTAACCGGGCGGGAATTTTTAAGGGAGAGTGTGTGGAATTCAGAGGAACCACATAAAAGAAAACATTTTTGTTTAGTCAACAATGTTGTCAAACAAAACCTCCAGGGTTTGTGAAAAACTAAATAAAGAAGTGTAAAGCCATGAAATTAATGTTTTCATAGAAATAAATTTGGCTCTTTTTATCAACGATGGTACGTAATGGTGTACTTAGGGTGAAAGGTTATTTGCATGTAAATTGTTTGTGTGTTTCTAGGAAAGGTTATTGTTTGTAGTAGAGAGAAAGTAGGTTTTACAATATATTACGTCTTATTTACGTATTGGGACTGGAAATCGTTTCAGCAGTTTCATTAGGATTATTTTTATTTGAAACTGATTGCATACCCTTGGAGAAGATTGATAAACAATAGAATAACTGAGACGTTGTTATAAAATGAAGGTGCAAATTAAAACTGCCCTTATTACGGAGTTTCCGGGCTCGAATTCCAGTGGGGTACCGTTGAAAATAACAATAAGATATTACAGGCAGAATCACCTGACTATCCAAAAATAAAAATAATTTCGTACTTCGTAGTCGTGTGAAGCTATCGAACCCAGCAAATATCTACGGACCAGCACATGCGGTTGGACATTTACACTACGAAATTCACCATGAAATACGGGCGCTCTCAAGGTCAACATGTCCAGCCGCATGTGTACCTAGGCTAGGCTACTGTACCTAGTATTATCTGAGCTACGTCCAGAAACCTTAGGAGGTTTAATAATTCAGATAGACGGTTAATGGAGTTGGTGTTTATTTTTACAACTAATACGAAAGAAGAAGACAAATTTTTATTGCTTTCAGGTATCCACATACGTAAATGTAATAAAAAATATTACAGACTTTAGAAATCCATTACCAGCAGTTCAGGTGGATTATGTTAGTTTTATTTCTGCAGGCGTTTGATGCTGCACCTGTGAGATTGCAGTTTTCAGTGCAGCAAAGAGGTCGTTTAGCGAATAGTGCACAGCAAAGAAATCCTCCGCGAAAAAATATAGTGAAATGAAACTGTTGGGATCTCGTATACTTGTTTGCTGAGTGAAGCGAGTGTAGGAATATTTTTTTTATGAAAATCTCTAGTCAATTCACATACACACACATCTATGATTCAAATGCGGCCGCTATTTTTTGTACGTTGTATGAACGAATGAATGAAAGATTTTTTTTCTACACATTGAAAAGTATCTTTCGAATTTGTGCAGTTAAGTGGTCGCGCACACAATCACCAGAGTCCGTCTTCTGTTATACTCGCCTTGATGCATATGATAGCGCTACGCATGACTATGTACCGTCGTAGCACCCTTAGCAGCACTATCCTGTAGAAGCTTTCCCTCGCCAAATCAAACGAGGAATTGGACTTCCTTTATTATTGATGAAGAAACATTACAAAGAGCTCACAGTTGGAGCTACGGCCGCTCCACTTTAGAGGAGTAATAGTGTTCTGTGTACTGCCGTCTGTGGTGGCAGCCGCCAAATTCAAACGATATTTACTTTTCGTGTTTAAATTGCCAGAAACGCGGAAAGAGGTTGCCAGCACGAAAGGTAGGACGCATGCACGCCATAGTACGCACAACGACGACGCTTGAAAGAAAGCTAGTGTGGGGGTACTTATATAAATATGACTGAAAGAGTTAACAATTTTTTGTTAAAATAAATATATTTTATCTATAAACGTGTTGGTGGCATGGTGGTTAGTAAGTATCTGTGCGTTTTCGATTTCAAAATTAATATGTATATGTATGTATAGCGACATTGTTACGATACTTGTCATGAAACTCAAGGTTGTGTGCAAAATAACCCAACTACAAGTTAATAACCAGCAAAGTTGTGACCTACGTTTGGATACAAAAAAGTATGAAACCAGAATTCCTACAAGTCTTCTATAAAACTGCACACCTTTTTAGGTTAGTATGCCACTTGTATATTTTGTCACCTTGTCTATTTATCCAGTTATCCCGGTAAAATTAACTCAATTACTGTAACAAGATGTCTATGGGACCCCTCGGGACCTTGTTAATAATTCCTTCCCAAAGGGTAACGCAGGACACGGCAGCCAACCTGGCAAAGGGACCCGCCGGCTGTTTTTGGGTAAAAACGATTCGGTTCGAGAGGTTTTATAAAGAAATACGAGTTATATACGAGATTACTTCTCTTCTTTCTATTGTTCAAAACGTTCTTTAAAGAAAGATACAAATGCAAATGAAAAAGGTTTTATATTATTTTTCTATAATAATTTATCAACCAGATGGCTGGCCTAGGCCGGTTTTTTTAAGGCTGAAATAATGATGATGATGAAATTTTAATAAGAAATCTTTCACTAAAGGAAAATAGTATGAAAGTGCCTTGAAAAGTCACGTCGTTTAAAACTTTTTGTTCTGTGGTCCTTAGCTTAAACTTTGACTAAATTATTTCCTATTCCATTTCAAATTTATTTATATTTTGTTCTTATTTTATCTAGTTTAGTTGACCTATGGCAGGATATAATTAGCATTTTTAGTAAATACTATAAAATTGTTTTAAAATTTATCGTACAGCTTCAAAGGCGGAAAAACTTTTAATACGCTCCTCAAGCATTTTTCAAACTAACCGGTAGCTTGTTTTGCAAAATCGTGTTCTTCGTAGATACGAGAAAACTGACATGAATCATTACAGCGAAGTATTTTCGTAGAAATTGTTACTTTACTGAAGCACTTTGTTTATAAGTGATCTTTATTCAGCCCTGTACTGGAGCAGCAATTCAAAAAACATTATTTTCCCTTGCAGTTTCATTCATCCTTGCATATGAAAATGTTTAGCATATTACTCGTACCAACTTGTGACAATAGTTCTTTGTATTTAAAGTTTGCATTCACGAATAGTGCGGAAGTGCGAAGTTTTGAAATACATACATGATTATAATATAACCTACTTCTCATGAACTTTAATCATTAAGACTGAATTTCTCACTCTTAACATTGTGTCTAAATTCGCATTTCAAACTAGGTATTCATTTTATTGTGTAAGATGTTCCTATATAATTTTCCTATAGATTCCTAATACATATCTAAAAAAAAAGTACAGTTTTTTTCTGTCTTAGAACGCAACAACTTGAATTGACGCCAATACATTATTATTTATATGTTGACTTAACACAGAAGCACAGACAAAAGTATATGTAACTGACTTAACTATATAAGTGATGTAAATAATAATATCTTAAAGTTAAATAAGTACTTTGAACTTTGATTTTTCAATGGCGGAGTTGTAAAATCCTCACATAACCAGTTGTACAGACAGGTTACTCGTATAGTAAACTTACTTAGAAGTGACACAAATAATATAAATTAGAAAAATGGCGGGGGGCGCTCCGAACCCATGGCACAGAAGAAAATAATAGTACTAACCCGTACAGAAAGGACACTCACCCCCCCGCGCCGCGCTAAAATGATTTCCCCGCCCAATATAGCGCCCCACGCCCCGCACCCCGCAGGCACCGCGGGACTCCGCCGGTGGTGGTCGGGGGTGTTTTACATAGCGCCTAGCGCCTAGTAGTTGATATTCAGTTGTTATTCAAATAGAAGCAGATTGTCAAAATGCGTTTTCTGTATGGAGTGACAGCCCAGTGCCCATGGCTCACTCCCTCACGCACACATTGACATGTTATTTACAGGCCAGGTCAAGCAGTATGTAGCAGAACTATGTCAGTGATAACCACCCCCTCACCCCTAGTGGATCTGGCAAGCTTACGTCATAATCTCGAGGACTCACGGAAGACCAGCGCCGTAGCCTAGGCGGGCTGCGGAATTTTGCTGAGTGAGGCCCTTTTTGTGTGGGTGTCGCAACACGGGGGGATGTTTGCACGTAGGTAATTGCATAGTTCTTTTCTCATGTGTGTAGTTTGTTATGTAGTTAATTGTATTTTCTTATTGTCAATTTCTGTATTGTGATGTCCTACAAATAAATATTTCTAATTTCTGACAATTTACAAGACTACCGGAAGTGGTATTTCTAGAAGCTTCTAATATTCAGTGCATACCTAAATCATCAAATAAAAACCAGAACACAAAATGAACAAATTTTCTAAGTAAATAAAACTCTAGTTTCCACAGCCCCTCGTTCAAAGGCTCTAACATTATTAAACGTCGGCATCCACGGGAGGTGAACTCCATATTTTAATAAGCGCTTAGCTGGAGCCGCGAGCCAGGTAAACATGTTAAACTGCTCCAGAATGCAGTCATGTGGGATCATTAACATATTTCCTAGTTACGTCCTGTGTTGCATTATTAGCACTTCGTAGTCTGGCTGAGGTTGGACGTGTATAACGGTAATTAGTTTACATACTGCTTGTTGTTCGTAAAAACATGTCGCGGCTTTTGTAAGGGTGGCAATGTAATGATAATTTAGTTTCAGTAGTTGTTTCACAAGTGGAAATCTTTTGTGTGTCATATCATTAAAATGTTAATTTAAACGTAGGATATTATTATGATTGCGGACAAGTTGAATAGTCCCATCCTTACTCATTGGATGGATATCCACGTTCGCCCGAATGAGCATTTAAAATTTTACTAACATAGGTAGTAAGCCTTTTATAACTAACAACTCTGTATAGATCTTTGTCGTCTGAATATAAAATCTTTTCATTCCAATTCATCTCATTAGGACCAACACATGCTCCAATTTACAAGTTCAATTTGTTGTACATTTCATAGCCATAAATGTGTACCATATTTTTTTTGATCGTATCGACTACGAAATGTGCTTTAAATTATGAATGTAATTTGCGATTGTAGCTTTGTCATGTATCTGTAGCAGTCTGACAATTATTTGTCTAGGTAAACAATTGTATGCCGACTCATAGTTATAGGCAGGCTGTTAATACATATACCTCTCACGTCGTCGCATCAATAACAATTTTACTACATTGAGTTTAGTCATAAAATATTTTCTAGCTATAAATCAAGCGAAAATTGAAAATCATTGAGCTTGGGCAGGGACTTGTACCTAACCCACATCGCCTTTGCTATCCGGGCCATACAGGCGCACTACCAATTGTACCACCAAGTTTCCATACAAGCCCATCGAAATAATCTAATGCTTCTATTACTAAGTTCTTTAGAGAGTTCAAATCCCTGCCCAAGTACAATGATTTTTATTTTTCGCTTCGATTTAAATGAAAATGAAATAAATAAACATAGATTATTTATTCGGCTGTTATAAAATTCAACCGCAAATTACCGGAATATTCGGCCACCCGGTAAATTTAGAGCTGATTGCAGGTCTAATAGTGTTGCCATGAATTTATTTATCGGTAATTATCTACCAACAGTTTTGATATAAATCAAATTGCACTGATATTGAAAATGTATCATCTCTTTAAATAAAACCAAGGTATACCTAACTGACTCTAAATAGCATCGTAGGGTAAAAAATGCTAAATTTATAATTTCGTTATGTGCGTAGGAACTGAAATAAGTTTAATTTTTTTTCAGTATCTAATAGTTTTGTACCTGAGGTTAAAGTTGCAAATGGTTGACGACTATTGCCAAACCAAGTTTTCAGCATTGTAATAACAGCATTTTTTCAGTAATAATTATGAAAGCACGATTACACCACTAACGTATGTAAATTACTTCTTCAGGAAAAACGATCCCATTTTTGTTTTCTGACTATTAGTAGTCAATTAACGGAAGTGTTTTGTCACTACATTATAAACACATTTTATAATAAATCCACTCTCGTATTCAATATCTCTTACCTTTTCTCTCCCTCCCGCCTTCTCCTCTAAACACGATAGGTTTATTGTATTCCCTGCGCCACATGACAGTTGGTGGGGGAACCCCCGTTGCGGTGCAAGACAGGCGAATACTGCCCCCCTCTCTAGCTGAACTACCCTCCATTACTGTGTCGTCGATGTCTGGGGGAATCACCACTGAGAGATGACCCATCTGTGTAAGGAAGTAAAAAGCACATATTATAAGCATAATATTTAGTATTAAAAAAATTGTAAGACTCATTTTAGGTCGCTGAGTCTAAATAAGTAAGTAAAGATGAGTAAATTTGTTTAGCCTCTATGATCTCGTTCAGTAAAAAATAAGACAAAACATTTAATATTTTGCCATGTCTTATAATGGTCCGTTTTGGCTTTATAAGTTTTTAAATCTTTAATCATTTTGTTTTTTTGTATTTATGAAACTGTAAAAAGTGTACTATTTAAAGGTAAGGTTACTTCTTTTAAATGTTACTTTCATTACGATCTCTTTCTACTTGATTTTCACTCGTTGGAATGCAACATAATACTTATCATCTCGCATCGAACAATCTTCGAAATGTAACTTAGAAATTGTAATCTCTAGATTATAAACCTTACCTGGCTCTTCATAGGGTCAGTATTGACTTGACACATGTACGTTCCCGAGTCGTTCGCCTGTACGTTGCTGACGTGAAGTTTCCACGTGTTGTGGTTGTTATACGTCACTGAGAGGCGAGGGTTGAGAGCCACCATATTCGTGTGGATGGCCAGGATCGCCTTGGAGTCTGACTTGATCCACGCCACCTGCAGAAAAAAAGACAGACTGTAGTATATGTGCGAAAGAGAAGCCAATATCTGTCGTCTCCTGCGCACGCACCACGCGGAGTGGGGATAGAGAGAGGGCAGTCTCGAGTTAGCCGCTGAGCGGGAAGGTTGTGTCTCTGTGTGGTGTAAGTGTGCCTGGAGCCGATATCTATAGTGTTACGTATAGTACACAGACATTTATTCGCATTGATCAAGGATCAAGTACTAGTACTTATAAAATCCTTGGCATTGATAGACGGATTTCAGGAAAAGGAAGGAAGATGTTTAATCACCGTGTTTAATTCAAATCGATAAGTGATTCATGTATCCTGATATCACGGGAAGAACACAGACTTTTCTACTCATCACTGTCAATACTTCAGAATCCATAATTATATTATAAATTTGGAAGTTCGTTTGTTTGTTTCTTTGTCCTCTCTTTTCACACTAAAATAGTTTGACCTGTTGTTTGCACAGAAATAGATAGAGGGCTGGAGATTCACATAAGCAACATTTACTCATTTCCACGGGAAATATCGAAAAATAACTCTCAATATATTTTTTTGCCATTTGTAATAATTTTAAATTTTGATATCGTAGAAATGTGCCACGGACTTAGAAGAATACCAGGCGCAGTATTTTATCATGGTATACCATTGACACATTTGTCGCAGAACTGATAATCGCTGGAGAAAGCGGGTTCTGCAGTGGAGACCACGTCTAGGTAAAGAAAGTGGAGGATACCACCCGGTTACATGGAGTAACTATCTGCGAAAAGTGGCTGAAAGAAAGTGGATGCGTGCGGCCGAAGATTATGTCTTATGTCCAGCAGTTGAATGCCGCAGGCTGCTAAAAATGATTATGATACCATTTCTAACATCATAACATAGAAATCGAAAACATGATATTGATACCTGGCAAGCTCGATCTTGCGCACTGTACCTCTTTTCGAATCAACTAGTTTTAAAAAACAAATTATTTCTGAAAAACGTAATTTTATTGGAATTGGAACAACCTACATCTATTTCGTAACATTACATTATTTGCAGGTCCCCCACAAGGTGGACCGACGATCTGGTGAGGGTCGCGGGAAACCGCTGGATGCGGGCAGCGCAGGACCGATCGTTGTGGAGATTTTTAGGAGAGGCCGCTGTCCAGCAGTGGTCTTCCGGCGAAATGATGAAGCTAATGATAAAATAATTTGCAACAAAATTTAACGAAAGAAAAAAAAGAAACAAAGGATTTACAATGCAATTAGTGTAAGAGTCACAAATTTCTTCAGCGCAACTGCATACAAGCGTAAAATTTCATTTTATATCCTGGATTAATGTCATAAATCGCTCGCGTTTCCGCTGCCGCCGCTTCCAAGTTTTAAATCGGTTGTATTGTTCGCTCCGAGGCGAAACTTAATGTGACTTAAACGCTGTAGCAAATGTAAAACTGAGGGAACGACACGTAAAATGGGTGTTCACCCGAGGAATGCGCGGGCGCACGGACTACAGAACAAGAGGACTCCGCTATGGCATAACTACAATATTTATGAAGGTAATTAAAACAATCGCAATCATGCATTCCCTAAGCGTTTTCTACACTTGACTATACTGGAACGTCTACAACTACAATATTTTAGTGTTTAGTTGTTTAGTGTTTTTAATTATTCGTCTCCTTTTCTCTTTCCTTTCATTTTGTGGTTGTTCGTCGTTTAATTTTTAAGTTTTGAATCCAGCATTTAAAATATAGTTGTGTAGCGTGGTTAGCTCTATCGGATAAAGCTGGCACCGCGGTGATTTTAAAACAAAGAAAAAACTATAGCAATAGCCCATAACAGTCCATTGCTGGATTGGTTTTACTTTTGTTGGGATGTGTTTACATAATTCTCACACTGTACAGTCTGGTTGATAAATATTTTTTCCTTTGCAGTCAGTTTGGTAAGAGAACAATGCTAAATTATTACCTAGGTTAGTACATTTTTTAGTTGCCTTCCACCTACTCTATTGAAGAGTTAGGTGGGTTTAAATGTATCTTTGGTTTGGTAAGAGCCAGCCTTGGTTTGAGCAAAATTTTTTAACTTCTAAAATGATGTCACTAAGTTCTAAGGGAGCCTAAAGTGAATAATAATATAATTGTGAATTTGATTTGTTTTACCTAATTAAATAATAAAAACATCAAAAAAATATGAAAATTATGAAATTTATGTTTTTTTCTGCTTGATTATACTACTTTCCTTCTGACTCTAATAAATGTATTGAAATAAAACCTATGACAAACAAATTTTAAAGCTTAGTCGTTTCCTGAATAGTCTGTGGTGCAGTCTCATCCATGCGGCACTCTCTCGCATTTTTCACGTGACATCTCGCTTTGTTGCGGTTGGGAAATAAATTAGTAACAATTTCATTGTTTGCGGGAATTATTCCCGACAAGCACTTGCACGGCAACCGTTTCTAGAATTGCAGAGCACTAGAAACAAGTTTATACTATTATTAAAATGCTTTTGTATTTGTCAGAAGATACTGAAATTTTTTACCACTTTCTAGTTTATACGTAACTGCTACAGCAACAATATGATTTGTCTTTAAGAGAGGGATATTTGTAATTATGGACTTTTCTCTTAATTTATTTTTATTGATTAACAATTTATTGTCCGCCCGCGGCTACGCCCGCGTTGTTTTTTGACTTTTCCGTCCACAGTTTTAGGAATGAGATATTTTCCCGTAGTAAAAAGTATTTAAGATGTTGACCGGGGATATCGGAGCGCACAAAGACCCCAATCGTAATAATAGGTAACCGTGTTGTTCTAGTTTTTAGGATTACCGCTACCCGAGATTTTTGTCGGTCCTCAGTGACTAAAATCCCAATCAAACAATATGAGCAAGCGAGTGGGGGTGAAAAAGGAGAGTGGTAGGAAAATAATACATTTCACCCCTGCTACTACGGGATAAAGGCGATCTCAAGGTCATTATGTCCAGCCGCATGTGCTGGCTACTGTACCTTTTATTACGCCTCAAGCGCAACCCTGTGCGCGAGATAAATCTCAAGGGATCAAGACACTATAATTTTTTTGCTGAACTAGTTAGTACCTACCTTAAAACCAGAATTAAATGTACTGGTATAATAATATCGTGCGATAAGCTGTGTCAAACAGGTAATGAATACGTTTGTTTACACAGGTGATTGTGTGTACACTACGTAGGTTAGCACATCTGCAATCTTACGTACTATTTAAGTGCCTAGAAGAAATAGCTCTGTCTCATTTTATTTATATTTTCTTTTTTCGTCTAGTCTATTTAGTAGATCAATAAATTGAATTAGTTCATTTCCAACACTTCTGGCTACATCTTAAAATTAAGAAAACCTGTGGATTTCATAACTCCTGGTGTGATCGCGCAGACACTGGCGCATAATTTATTATAAGTACCTTTTGTTGAAGCTGTGTTAGTTTAAGATATAGGAGAAACAAAAAATCTCTATCTATATAATAAAACTCTAGAGGTCGAAAATCTGTACTACATAGAAAAAAATGCTAAAAACCAAGTCAGGGGGACATGAGAAGTGAAATACAACATAATTTTCTTTTTTTTTGTTTCTCTGTCTGTTTGTACGGGCTAATCTCCAAAACTACTAGACCGATTGAAATGACATTTTGTATGGTGGTACCTTATATCCCTGGTCAACATCTTAGATACTTTTTATCCCGGGATATTAAAGAGTTCCCGTGGGATAATTAAAACACTATGGAAAAACGGAAAAGACGAAAAACAACGCGGGCGTAACCGCGGGCGGACAGCTAGTAATAAATAAAAAATAAACATGCATTCAAATAAATAGAAAAAAGTCAATCAATGAAACATAACTAAGAAAAAAAAACGTAAATAACGAAAGATAAGTAAGTAATAAGACGACGCAACTATAAAAATGTTAATGTATGTTCAGATGGATTCAAACATATTTTCAGATTATTATTACTTAGTTAGTACGAGTAACATTTAAATTCATTAGTGTCTTTCTGAAATGGAGAACAAGAAACCGTGGAATAAAATAAAATAAAATAATATTAATTTTAAGTGTGCTAATAAAATGACTTGGACACCATTCATACGGCAGGTAATGGCTCAATGGAATAATATTAATTTAATCATTGTTATTAAACTAAGGTAACATTCGATGTTTCACATCAGCTAGGCGTCCCGTGTTCGCTCACTATGTTTTAATATTTTTTGTTTAATAACAACTTCAATTATTAAAGTAGTGCGAGGTGGTGCTTGGGATATTGCCTAGGGATATAAGCTACTATTGCACGGAACTTCATTAATCGAACGTTACTTTTGATATTTAAAACGGGATATTTGCCGTGGTATTTATTTTGTGTGAGTGCCCGATACGAAACGAACGTTTTTAAAATTTTATCTAATGCCTTTACATTGTGAGACCTTTCTTAAATCGTTCGTTTCTAATAAATTGGCAATCTGAGAATTACATTTGTTTATCAATAACTGACCAGGAAGTAGTACCTACAAAGTCCCTCCCTGTCCATAAAATCAACCAATATTAAATTAAATTATAAAATAATTACAACTGTTTTTTTATCTGTATTAATTTTCACATTTCAGTTATTAATAGCTTCTGGAATGTGGACGCTATGTTTTTTGAATGGGATAATTATTGGAACGCCTACAGTCGTCATACCGCAACTAAGAAAAGAACTAAACTCCACCTTTAACGAAGATTTTGCTCCGTGGTTATGTATGTATGACTTTATTCACATTTTCATAACTTTCTTCTCTTTCTCTTCCTTGTAAAGTTTTTGTCCTGACTCAATCCTGGCTCATGGCTCATCATTCATATTATTCAGTCTCAACAAACATTTTTTTACTTTACAGCTTCAGTATTTGGAATTGGAGGAATGCCGTGGATTTTCATTCTACCTGTCCTTCTAGAAGTCATCGGAAGAAAGCATACAATTATAATTATTTCTATAACAACACTCATAGGATTTATCGTATTTTACTGCAGTAATAGTGTTATTCAAATTTTAATAAGTGAAATGATATTAGGAGTCCTTATCACATCTACTCAGGCAACTGTTTCAGCCACATTAACTGAATATACAGCTCCCAAGTATCGGGGATTATTTCTGACTTTTAAGTCAGCATCATTTTTATGGGGCATATGGGCAGCTAATGCACTTGGTATATTTTTTCATTGGAAAAGCATTGGAATATTGGCATTTATTTGCTGTTTTTATACTCTGACTACTGTGATGTGGCCCAAGTCACCATACTGGCTGGCAAGCAAAGGAAAATTTACAGAATGTGCCACTTCACACCGATGGTTAAAAGGGACTGATTTACAGTCAGAACACGAGCTTACTCAACTCATTGAAAGTCAAACAAAAAAACACGAAGCAAACAAAAACAGAGCAAAAGACAAATCTATTAGAAATATACTTTTTAAATTTAGAAAAATGGTTGTATTGCCCGAGTTTTATAAACCTACATTACTAAGTATGTTAGTTTTAATACAATACTATATTTCTGGTAAGTTAGTGTGTACTATGTATGCTATAGATATTGTAAAGAAAATGACAAATAACGAAACAACTGCTTATAAAACAATGCTCATGCTGGATGGTGTCACTGTTGTATGTTCATATATTGGAAGCATTGTATCAAAATTTCTCAGAAGAAAAACTTTACTGATATCAACATCTTTAGTTGCAATACAATTTTTATTTTTGCTGTCCCTATATTTATATTTAACAAAGTTGTCAGTAATAACAGAAAACAAAATTATATCGATATCATTATTAACTTTGTATTCTATGGCTACAAGTAGCGGTATATTGATTTTAGTCACATCTCTTATAGGTGAAATATTGCCTTTGAGATTTAAAAGTTGGACGATTCTTTTTGTTTCATTGTTCGTGAACATTATTCACTTTAGCACTTTAAGATTAGGTCCAGTTATCATATCAGCATTTGACCTTCACGGCGCGTTTCTATTTTATGGCATAGGTTCATCTATTTCTTTGTACTTAATTCATAAATTTCTACCTGAAACTAAGGACAAAACTTTACAAGAAATCGAAGATGGATTTAAAGATTTAAAAGTATCAGGAGAAGAAGTGGAGCAATTGTCTTCTTTAGTTAAGAAATAGAATTAAAAAATGTAAAATTTGTACTGTTAATATATAAAATGTTTGTTTTTTTTGAATATTTATTACTCGGAAACTACTTTTACCCATTTCAAATTTTGTCCACTAATAATTTGCAATATTCTTAATAATTTTATTTACGTTCAGAATTCGTTTAAATCAGTTATGAAAGACTTTCCAACTAACTAAATAACATTCGGAATTTCATGTAAGGTACTAAACTATTTATCCTTGAAATTTAACTAATAATATTATCTTAAATTGTATTGTCTAACAACTGGAAGTACCGATGTGTATTGGTACAAAACAGATCAAAATCAACGGGTAGCTTATTAAATTTATCACTTGCTCGAACCAAGAACGAGTTTCGCCTGTTGTTGGTTTTAGCCGTCGTCGGCTCAAAATGGGTCGCCGTCTGAGGCCTCGTTGATTGGTCCGAAGGCAAATGTTGGATAGAAGTTCAAGACAATCTAATGTTCCATTGGCAATTTCAGTTATGTAGGAAATGTATTGTGTTTCTTCATATTTTTGTTAATACGCCAGGAGTGTCTTTCTTTGAGCACAAATACAAATGAAGTATTTGGTACCCTTAGGGAAGTGTCCTCGGAAAAAAGTAATCGATTCTAATTAATCCCTTTGTTAGATTATCGAAAAAAATTTAACACGTATTTTTTTTTTTCAATTTGACGAAGATTTACCGAATCAAAATGTATGAGAAGGGTACTATGACGTCACTTGTTTCGTACAATTTGTATGGCGGCGGCGTGTCGTTACTGGAAATTTCAAAGTGCTGTATCGTCGCCATTTTTCGTTTGCCAGACGAAAAAAAAAATACGTGTACATTATTTTTTTGTAATCTAACTGACGGACTAATTAGATTTTTTTAGGACACTTCTTCATTAAACGGGTACTGACGAAACTTTACTTTGACCATCTCTGATGAATTAGCATGTACCTTTATTCCTCAGATGTAGGTACTCGTAAGGCTATAAATAACATGTAAAGTATAGTGTTAAAATTTTATTCTATATACCTTTTCTGTGTTATGTCTTCTTTTTATTCTATCTGTAGAGATTTGTTATTAGCTTCTATTCTCTTGTTTACACTTCTATTCTCTTATTCTATTTGTGAGCATGTCTGTAAATTTTCTAAATACAAATAAATAAAATAATAATAGACAAAGAAAACGAATTATCTGGAGTTCTAAGTTCCAACTTACAAATTAGTTTAATACAAAGACCTACGCGTGTCTCCTGCGAAGGAATGCCTTTAAAGATCTTTGGTCTAGTAGTGTAGATGTAAAAGCCAAATATCTACACAGGAATTCCACAAAGGAATGTACTCAAAGTGAAAAGATCAGTGAATAAACATATTTACTTACAAACATATTTGTAACTAGTATCTAACAAACGTAATTGTAGTATTAACAATCAATCCCGAGAAACAAAATTATTTATACAGCAGCGTCGGGTTAGTTATACATGGTCCAAGAAAACAGGTTTTGTAATTAGACCACGTGACTGACACGAGGCGCTGTTCATCCTTGTCTATTACACGCATTCGACAAGGATGAATAGGCAAAATGACGTAGAAATGACGTAGGCTCGTGTCAGTCACGTTGTCTAATTGCAAGACCTTATTTTCTTGGACCATGGTCTATTATAAACTTCTGTGATAGCGTATAAACCCGTGCTTCATATAAACTCATCTTCGTGACGTGTTTGTCCCCATAGTTACGTCACGTGTCGTAATAAAAAATTTAATCATACAGTACCTGTACCAAACTTTCTGACTCTGTATTGTACTCACACAACTGAAGACACATCGCATTAAGATAATATTATTCAAAAATTGTATTCTTTGTTCTACCTGAGACCACACCTGACGCGTTTTGTCATACATACCTCATTTATTTATTATCAGAATGAAAAATACTTCATACGAGCCAGTCAACGTTTTCGATATAGAAAATTTCAATGAAGAAGTTAACAACGAATCTTTGTCATGGACACCGTTTTTAAGACAGGTAGGTTTAGTTTTCAATACCGAACAAATTTCACATGTCAAACTTATGATGATGATAAGAATGGAAAATATCTAATAATAATTTATGATTTAAGACAATTTATTAAGTAATAGTGAGTACTTGAACTAACCAAACATGAAGTATAAACAAGATACCGTGCTATATTAAACAATTATTACTTCATTTAATGTTAGAGACGTTTCTTCGGGAGATGCAAGTTTTAACGTCTAGTAAGAGTTTCTTGAACACTTACCTAAGTTCTATATGGTCTATCAGTAAGTCGGTCAATGTAGATAACACCCAATGTAGACGTTGTTGCTTACAGATTAGAGCACCATTTTCACCAAAATTAAGATTATTTTGTCATAACTAATGTAAACTTGAATATATTTGCATGGTTTCATTTGAAGATACAATATACACATATGAAAAAAAAAAACATTAAAAAATCTGATAAGTACTAACTTCGCTCATGTGGTTATTTCCACTAAAACAATGTTCTAGTTAAGGTTGATAAGGTTGCGGTCATCCTATTTTTATTAAAGGTACAGCCACGTACAGCGTACAAAACCAGCTTATATACTACATGTACATAAAGAAGATACATTGATGAAATTGAAAAAAAAAAACAAATGTTTATTAATTCTTAGAAACTTTGTTTCTCTCTCCCATATTGTTTAAAATTTTTCGTTATGACAGTTGCTTATATGCAGTGGACTCTGGATGGGATATTTTCTAAATGGCTTAATCGCTGGAGCCGCTACAGTACTAATACCTCAAATAAGGAAGGAAGCTAATTCAACCGAAATCATCACCGAAGACATGGCTTCATGGATATGTAAGATTTTAAATTCTGTAGCCAGTACTATTTCTCCTATTCAAATTTGATCAAAATAAAAAATAGTCAATAATATAATACATAGTATTATGAATATTAATAATATAGATATTAGTTTTTTGAGGCTTCTTTGTCAACTATACCTTTACGAAACGAAACAAAAAGAAAATTGTCATTTTCCATGTAATTGAAATGTTATGTTTCTTTTTTTATAGCATCCGTACTTGGCTTAGCTGGTACTCCATGGCTTCTAATTCTACCACTTCTTCTGCACTACATCGGAAGAAAATGGACATTTGCGTTTACATGCATAGTTACAAATATAGGATTTATTGTATTTTATTGTAGTACTTCAGTTATGCAAATACTTGTCAGTGAAATAATTCTCGGTATCACCGTCACAAGCGCTATAACTCTTTCACCTAATATTTTAGCTGAATATTCTTCACCGCAGTACAGGGGCTTATTTTTGACGATAAAATCAGCAACGTTTTATTGGGGAGTACTGGTAGCAAACATCATTGGGACATTTTACCATTGGAAGAATATAGGGTTGGTAGCTCTAATATGTGGTACTTACACAGCCACAATATTGATATGGCCTGATTCGCCATATTGGCTAGCATCTAAAGGCTACTACGATAGATGTAGCGAAGCTCATTTTTGGTTGAAAGGGAAAAGTAAAGACATGGAAAAAGAACTACAACAAATTATCAATGAACAAAAGAAATTAGCAGAAAATAAGAACAACAATGAAAATATTTCTATCCGTAAGCGTATCAAGATTATTTTTGATACGGTAACGTCATCGGAATATTATAAGCCACTTTCTATTTGTATTCTAGTCTTCTTTTTATATCATTCTTCAGGAAAGTTTGTATGTAGCATTTACGTTATAGATATAGTTAAAAAGATAACTCAGGATGACTTCACTGCTTATAAAACTATGTTAATTTTAGATGGTGTGACTGTATCAAGCATGTATTTGGGATGTATTTTGAGTAGATATCACAAAAGGAGAACTATGTTATTTATTACAGTATCAGTTGGTATATCTACTCTTTTTATATTATCTTTGTACTTGTATCTTATAAAATTAACTGTAATTATTGAAAATAACTATGTCTCTATCTCACTTCTTATGGTGTTTACTATGGCCATGAGCAGTGGGCCAATTATTATCGGTACCTCAGTATATGGTGAGGTAATGCCAATTAGATATAAAAGTTCTATAATGGTCATATCAGGAATAGTAATTTGTTTGATATATACGTTTTTCCTAAAATTTGCTCCGCTCATGTTTCGAATATTCAGTTTACATGGAACGTTTCTTTTCTACGGTGTATTGTCACTTATGTTAACACTTTTATTATACAAATATATGCCAGAAACTAAAGATAAAACATTACAGGAAATACAAAACTATTTTTATAAAAAAAAGAGTACTTTGAACATACAAAATGAATGTTTCGAGGGCACTGAAATGATTAATAAATAACTTTTAAAAAATAATTTAAGTTGCAATAAAAACCGTCATTGAAAATGAACAGGTTTTTATTCGTGTTCACGAATTATTACCATTGAAATAATATTATCCTGTATATTCCTACTCTGTCAAAATTACTTTAAATTCGTATTTTTTACAGGTAGGTATGGGTATGTTTCGGGTCCTACGGGATGTTAAATGATAAAGCGGACTGTAAACAAATTAGGACGTTGTATTTGAAACTTACAAGAATAAATGGATTTATTATTATTACAATTTCAACAATTATTTTAATAAAAATACAAGTCGCTAGCGCACTCCAATTTGACGGATCGAGCAGTGAGTGAATAAATACAGAGCATGGTCTAAAAAAACAAGGTCTAACAATCGAACTGTCAAACTTCACACAAGGCTACGTCATCTGCTGTTCATCTTTGTCGAATACGTATTATTCGACAAGGATGAACAGCAGATGAGATAGGCTTGTGTCAAGTCACGTGGTCTTCTTGTTAGACCATGATAATAGACTATTCTCAGTTTGGCAACAAAGTGTAGGTACCTACATGAATTTTGTCTGAAGGTTACAGTGTTCAAGCTAATTATAAAAGTTGTTCACTCATCTGTCTGTATTATATTCACATAATTAAATGTCAAAAGGCATTAACTTTACCAAGACTGTATTCTTCTTCTTCTTCTTCTTTGCGAGTCGATGACAAATCGAACTATATGTTTGCCGCCCAGAATCCGGCCATCTGTACTGCACCATCCGTGGCGTCCATCAGGTCCTGCTGAGAACAGGTGACAGGACAGGCAGGACAGGACACCAAGTGGGCCATGGACTGAACTGCTGCTCCGCACATACACTCCAAGTTTGGATCATTAGAGAGTCCCCACCTGAACATGTTTTCTTTGCTTCGGCCAACCTGGGTCCGAAGTCTGTTTAAAGACTTCCAGATTGGCCACGGAAGTCGATGTCCGGCCGGGAGACTCTCAGAGAGCGGGACAAAAGGATCCGGAAGCGAGGTACGCGCACGCCACATGTTGCATCTCGCTTGTGAGGGTTCGGCTGTGAGGGGGTCGACACACTTTAAAAAGCTTTTTCGGCTTTTCAACCTTTGCGGCGGTAGCTCGTGCCCATGAAGGGGGTGCCGAGCCCATGAAGACTGTATTATTAATAGATAATCCATTTTTTTTCTTCAATAAAACTAATTTATAGCTTTTCATACAATATTATGTTTTGTTTTATTCAAATGAGTTGACCGTTTCAGCTTGGCCACCACTTGTATATCATTTGTTTGAGCAGTATGGCTCGCCATTTAGTACAAAACAACTGCAAAGGAAGGTCACCGAAATGACTGAAGAAACAATGATAAACACCTCATTCGCGAAGCCAATACAAGTCATTATCAACGTGTATTTAATAAACCATGTGGTATATTCCATATTATAGGTACTATGGACCAACAAAGATGTAAGGATATAATAGTAATGGACGACAAAAATAACAAAACAGTCAAAAATGAATACGAATCATCCTCATGGACTCCATTTTTGAAACAGGTAACATTGTATTGTAAGAAAATTTAGGTACCTAATCTTGTATTGGTTAAACTAAAAATAAAACACTTCAAAAAATAGAAGACTTCTTTAAAAAACACTAAATAATAGACAAAGAACTTAAACATTCTGAAAGACAAGATTTAATCAAGCTTGCAGCGCGTGAAGAATCACATAGTGTAACTAAATATATTTATAACGGAAAGAAAGCTATGTAAAAAATAAAACATTTAGTGTATAACATTGTGTTTCATTGTCTTTTAAATAAGGAACTTGTTTAAAACTTACCCTATAGGAGGAGAGATGGTTGACAACACACGTGAAATGCACATCTCGACCCTGTGTCACTGTGTGGTTCTCCAATGCTTGTAGGAACTCTGGTTCTGACTCTCCTTGCATCGGCATCTCACCTGAATGAATGAAATTACTAAATAAACGATGTCTAGTCTAACAGCGTCAGTAACTGATTCATTAATAATTTAAAAGATGCTCTTGTCCGTGAAGCAATGGCCTCTTTTCTCTACTTGTCGCCAACTCTATGATTTCCTAGGACACGATTTTTTAGTGGCATCACTATGTTATCATCCAAATAGGTACTTGATTTGATCAACCTTCTAATATTAGATGAAAAATTAAGCTTTAAAATTGTTGTTATTTTCTCATGTCTCCAACAAGGGGCTCGAGCCTACCATCAAGCGGTGCTGATTTACGAAAAAGAGATGTGTTATAAGTTTGAAGTGTGTCTGTCTGTCCGTGGCATCGTATCTCCTAAACGGATGGGTCGATTTTGATCTAGTTTTGTTTGCAAGGTGTAATATCTTCAGCCATTTGTAGTTTATCAGCTTATTTATAGTTGTTGAAAGGTAGTAACGATTTTGCGGTGTTTTAATTTAATGTTATTAAAAATATATATTTTTTAAATTATATTTACATTAAAACCAAATATTGGTTAAAGTACGTGATGGTAAATAGAAAGCCAGATCTCATCATCATCATTTCAGCCTGTAAAAGTCAACTTTTGAACAAAAGCCTCTTCCAAAGATCTCCAAAACGATCGGTCTTCCGCTGCCTGCATCCAGCAGCTTCCAGCGACCCTCACTTTTTGACTCACGGTCGTCATTTGTTTCATTAAAAAACTATGTACAATGCGCGCAGCCAAAGATGAGACCTGTCAGATGCTAAAGAGGGGACTTTGCGCTGGTAGATACAGTCGCGCGCGCTCAAAATAGTTAAACAAAATAACGAGTTCGGATTAAAAAACATTTATTGAATTTCAAAATCGCTTTTATCGCTGTATCTACTGCGCAGGTATAACCGTGGGTACAACCACGTGATCCGTCAAGTCTCATCTTTGGTTGCGTGCATTGTATGCGTCTTGCCATTTACCTGTGACGAACACACACAAAAATGTTGCCAGCCACCAGGCTGCTTTTGTTTGTGGGGAACCCGGCATGTGTCGATCGAACATTAACCTGTAACAAAAATATATTTTTTTAAAACTACTACAAAAAACCTTTCGTTAATGTTAGTAATTTTAAACTATTGAATAGAATAGGTCATTGAATGAGAAATGAGAATATTCTTCTTTGCGTGTCCATGACTAATGTGATCTTTGCGATCTATATATGCTCATGAATAAGTGGTAAAAATAATAACAAAATAAATAAGAAATTAAACGATTGTTAAATACAATATTTAGTCACACTTCATAGTTTCATACTATTTTACACTGTATTTAGTAACAGTTCAAACCTTATTAACGATGTTTTTCATCATCTTATTCAACTAAAACAATAAACAAATTATAAAAGGATTCTAATGATAGTACTGTCACCCGCGGCTCGCCAGGTCCAGGGCAAGCCAGCGAGCGCGCACAAGAAGATATTATGATGATGAGTAGAAACACAAACACTGAATTGATTTCAAAAGTCTTTAAATTTATTAGAGATTACAGATTACAGATTTATTAAAACACATAAAGAATATTGCACAAGAATTTAGTTCGGCCGAGAGGTAAACGAAAAGTGAGTAGAAAAATGAATGAAATGACGGATGATTGTCGACTGAATTCCAAAATTGAATATATTCGAATTTAGACGGAAATGGTAAATGAGATGAGAATGAGGCAACGAGGTGGCATGTAATGCACCACGTTACAGTACTGTACAAAGTGGATCAGTACAGAGCCACACAAGCGTCTTTTGAGCGTCGTCGTCGTGCGTATCGCATACAATCATAGGCAGCAAGGCGAGTGAAACAAACGAAAAAGCAAAGCGGATCCCACCTCTCTGACATAATCAATGTTACTCTTTTGGGCTTGTCAAAAAAGCTTAACAGTCACTCTCATAAGCAACCTATTCTCATTATGTATTCCCTTAGTCTGATATTAGTAACGAACAACAACAACAACAACAACATATATCACTCGAACCCTCAGCACAGCTAAAACCATAAATATATGGGCTAAAACAAAATAGTGATGTACGCTAATAGCCTAGTGTGGGATCCTAGATAGATATAGACAGATAATTCACTGATCCCACATCACGGCCATCAATACAGGCAGGGCAGCAATTAGTCGTGGCGGGATCGCCCTGCCCAAAGGATATTTATTCCTTGGCCCAACTTTACTGATTGCTCTTCACTCCAAATGAAACTACTTCTGCATCATTTGCGGGTCGCGATTAATTGTACTGTGGCGGAATGTTCTTCTTAATGTGTGCGCTAGTGTTGTAACTTGTGTTAAGGCTGGCCAAGTGGATTTATTTGTTGGGTCCTTGGGTGAGTCTGACCAAAATGTATACGAGGTCAAATTTTAGTCGAGTTAATTTTTACCATTAATTTTATAATTTTATTAGCTTTCTGCCCCGCTTTCCCCGCCGCGCTAACAATTTACCCGTGGGAATGATAGATTTTTCCCTGTAGTCTTGTAGCACGGTTATTTTGTCCGGTGACCATTTTTCAGTCTACTTTTAGGACAATAGTGATAGAAAATCCGGTCACCGGATAAAATAACCGTACTACTGAAACTAGAGGGATTTTTTCGCGGTAAAAGGTAGCCCATGTGTTATTCTAATGATGAGGTTTATTATTATGAAGTTTCATTCAAGTCCATTCAGTAGTTTTTGCGTGAAAGAGTAACAAACATGCATTCATCCTCACAAACTTTCGCGTCACTACATACTTAGTATAAAATAAAGTCGCTTTCTCCGTCCCTATGTCCCTATGTCCCTATGTCCCTTTGTACGCTTAAATCTTTAAAACTACGTAACGGATTTTGATGCGGTTTTTTTTAATAGATAGAGTGATTCAAGAGGAAGGTTTATATGTATAATACATGCATAATATACTGAAGGATAACCCACAATAACCATTTTCCCGTGCGGAGCCGGGGCGGGTCGCTAGTTTATAATATAAGTAGGAAATGTGGCATTGTTAGAAATACATAAATATACACTTATTAGGTCTAAGTAAATTATTATTATTTTCATACAAATTTAAGTCGTCCATTGACTTTTTTCTGTCAAGTTTTGAATTTATTGGTATCTTAAAATAAAATTTTATTTTACCCTATACTTATGTGCGAAATTAAGTTGAAAATCTTCTGGGTCTCATTGTCCTCAAAAGCATGAGAAGGTCGTAAACATTTAAAGTAAGGATCATGTTGTGACAATCAGAATCGGCCCCCAATATTTACAATTCTATACATTATATTGCGATTGGAAAAAAAATGCAACAATCCGTTGTCAGTTAAAAAAAACGTTTCTAGAATTTATAATACAGAGTAACAAGCTAACTGTTCCGTATATTTTCACCCTCCACACGGTAGTATATCGCGCAATATCTGAAAAATTAAAAACTGTTGAGTACCACATTATTTTATTGGAGAGAGTACGAAGCCACGGACTAGCAAACCAAAAATGACCTTGCTTGCTACACAGATCTGCACCCGTAACATGCAGTGCTATGACAAAAGTTTGTAGTGCGAGAAACCCGCCATATTGAAATATCCTCCAATAGGATAAGAGAATACGCACGACAAAATTATGTCTGTCACGCGTGGACCGGGCATGTTAGAGGGGCTGATGAACGCAAGACTTTGAACTTTCAGCACCTTTCAGCGTAGGAGTTCTCTAAAAACATCCTTGTCAATATTATAAGCATGACTTAATACTAATCAAACCTAATAGAGATTTTTTTTAATAAGGTTCTTATATGATTGTAAAATTTATTGAAAGGTGGGTCGGAGCTCCTATCACGGAACTATTATTTCCAAATACAATTTGATAATAATTTGATTGCCCAATAGGCTAATTTGTAGTCTAAAGGCTTATTTATGCTGAAGCAACATTGTGTGTGCGGAATTTTCGCATGTGAAATCTTGTGTTATGCTACAAATATATTTGCGGCACTTGTGGCATACGGCAGCTTATTTTACGACTAGTTTGTCATGAGATGGCCGCTTGATGGCCGTGTATAAGACACGTCGTCCCCACAAATATTTTTTCACTTATTAATTACATGTTAAATCGCCAGCAATAGTCGTTCAAATCTATCTTTCTATACTAGTTACTACTACTACTATTCTTCTATATTGTAAAGGATAGAATTAGAAAAATATACTGTATTATGTACTCCATTAGAGTTATTCAGTCGGTGGCAGGGCCGGCGCGAGCCAGCCGGCGTGGACACCAGTGGAAACTGGAAAGTTGTGGCGCCACGTCAGCGCCCCCCTAATTGAATCTTGTGGGTCCGACGCCCCGGGCCCCAGCGCCCCAGCGAATAGGGTTGCCAGCCCATTGCTATAGCTCGAAAATTTTAACTAAGCGTAAGTAAAAAATAACTAATATTTTGAATATAAAAAAACATCACTTTATTTTCGACTGAGAACATAAAGACGAGAAAAATCCCATTTTTATTTGACAAAATTTTTATTTATACAAAAATTGTAAATGATTTATTTGAAAGACAGTGAGTGCAAAGCATCAACGGTGAAAAGAGAAAACAATTAAAAATCCAAAGCATTTTTTTTTATATAAGTTTTCAAATTTTCCAGTAAATTCAGCAACCCTACTAAACACCCCATGCCACTCACCCCCATTGATTACTTATGAAAGCTGCACTGATTTTATCAACCCGCAGAATTCAATGTACTTACATGTAAAACGCTTTAAAATTAAATTTCATAACATATTTCGATATCTATGAAACATTTTTTTAGTCTCGTAAAGAACACTTTGAACTTTTAGCAATAACTCGAACCTAATCGGCTTGTTTTAAAATCTGCTTGCTATAATCTATTTAGTTATACACCTTTAAATTTTGTAGCCGTTTTTGTTAAAGCTATTTTGTTTTCGTTTTTATAAATAAAAATAGCATTCAAAAATATTACCAAAAATATTTATTTTCGAAAGCGTCTGGCAATCAAATCACTCTTTAATTAAATACCTACTGCAAAATTGGCTTTGCAAGCTTACAGATAAATAAAAAATAGCTAAAATCTATAAAAAAAAGTAATAAAACAAAATAAATAATAAAAATCTATATAAATCAAAATGAACCATCGAAATGTAAGCTCATAACTTCAGAGCGACTGCTTCGGTTTGGATAATCTTTTTTTGTGTTCGCTATTATCAGGGCAAGATTTTTATGAACTTTTAACAGAGTGGTTAAACATCTCGTTCAAACGAGAAAAAAATTGCAGGGGGCAGCCTAGTAGAAAATATTTTTGAGTTTTTAAATCTTACATGAACGAGTACGTCTATCCGAGTACTTCCCGCCTACAAAATACATATTATGTAGTTTGGCGGGGTATATTGCCTGATGTGTTCACCTTTAAGTGTGGTGCATATTTACTTTAAAACGTGCTAGATATTACGAATCAACATAGTACTGTTACACCCGCGGCTCGTCTAGCTCCTGAACGAGCCTGCGGGGCAACTACGTTTAGGATGAAGATGATGCACAAATGAAAGAGGGGACTAAAGTCACATAAATTATATTATATTAGTCACCGTGACAATACACTTTAATTATACATACTCTCAGGAGTTCATACTTTAATTACCTATATGTTTTGGAGGGTGGCCACGTAGTTCGTGGCCAAGAGTAAGACTAGGAATGAATAATAAAAAATGAATGATTGACGGATGATTTTGAATGAATTCCAAAATTAAATATATTTGAATTTAGATGAAAATGGTAAATGAGATGAGAAATGAAGTAGAAAACGTGGCAACGAGGTAGCACGCAATGCACCTCGTTACAGTACATATTATATGTAGGTACCTACTATGTTGGTTGACCAAAAAATAGATATTGTTTTTGTTAAAACAGAAAATTGTCGATGAATAAACGATTTATTCATTTATTATTATTTTACGTTAAAATTGTCTTCAAAGAATTTGTATCATAGTAATGCCAACAGAAACTAGCAAATGATGAAATATCAATGAAGAAAAGGATAGGAAATAGAAGGATGGAGAAAGAGAGGACGACCGAGAATAACCTATATGTACCCAATAAGGGAGGTATAGATGTAGATCAGAAGGTCAAACAGAAAGCAGATAATTGAATGAAATATCATAGACTCCACTGACAAGAGCATGGCTCTTAAATTTAATGATGATGATGAATAAATAAGTGCTCTTTTTTTCAATTGATTTATGCTTGAGTCGAAAAAGTACGACAGATCAAGTTTTTAGTTTACTAAAATGGTATATTAACTCATGTCAAATGCTAAAAATGATCATAGTACTTATGTCCAGATAATATAAAATAGTAACATAAAATAATTTAATGAATTTACAATAGTAAAATGTCCAAGTAGAAATTATTAACCCCCCAAGGCTTCACCGGACTTGAAACTAAGTGTATTGAAGTACTTGTATCTAAGTTTGTATTTTAATTTTTGGGAGAGGCCTATGTCCAGCAGTACAGTTAAATACGTGTTTTGGTTGAAATGATGATGATAATGATAACCTAAGTTATATCAAATGAAATTCAAAGGAAATATTGCTATCAAGATTCATTTCTTTTCAGGGAAATATCTTTGTTGATCCATTTCTTGTGATATCAAGGAACGAGATAATTATTGCTGGTGATGGCTTAGAAAGCTTTGTAAAGTAAATTATAACGAGATCCTGTTTTCTTTAACTTTGAGGTTGCTTTGAACCATCTTTTGAAAAAATATCGGTGACCGTTTTCATATATTTTTTTCATAATATTTTTCTTAGCGCGTTTTTCCTTTCCTTGCACTTTCCTTTTTCAACATGAAAGAGTCCTTTTTATCATAATTGGATGAGGATCGATATGATTTATAGCTAGCTAGATAACATAATAAAACACGTTACCTATATACACGTGTGTCACATTAAATGCTTTAATTTGATAACTAATATGTATAATTATATTGTATTGATTCATTTATTCAAACTTAGCACCCATCAAGTTTAAGACAAAAACCATATTTAATTAACATTATTGATTGGCTTCAACAGGTTTTGATGAATTCATTATTTATTTTGCTTACAATTTATAATGTTTCAATCACTTCGATATAATAGTAAAATTTTCATAGTTTATACTTAAACCTCGCTCTGGCATTTAACTTTACTGTTCTACAAAGAAACCGCTGAAAATCGGCCGTGCAGCGCAATTGTTATTGTAATGTGGCTTTTTATTCGTTAACTTCCATGTCTAAATATTTTATTTCTCAACACGGTAAGATAAAACTTTTAAAAATAAAAAGTCACCGAAGCGTTTTAAAAGCAAAACGATGGCCGTATGTTCCGCTCGGAGTTTTTAATCATAGTTTATGGGGCGAAGTTTTAATTACGATCGGTCGGCGATCGAACCACGCGGTCAAATACTTAAATTGGCGGAAGCGAACCTGCCTCGTTAGCCGCCATTCCGTCTGTTATTTCGACTCATTTTATTTTCATTTTATGGGCAACTTTTAAAGGTGCCCCATTTTGTTTCTCTTTTTAATTTTTTGAAGTCTAATGTGCCAATGATGGTAAAACGTACTAGGTACTTGATTTGAATAGCTATTGTTAAATTTATTACGCTTTTAAAATTTTTATTTTAGTCTTTGTACATCTAAATTATTCCCCTTTGTCATTACTCAGGCGTAGCGTTACTCTATAAGGAAGTAAATATAATTTAAAAAATATTTTTAATAATAGTGTCAAAAGTTGAGTTTAAAATAGGCTATTTCATTCTATGAAATACTAAATATTATATTGGAAGATAGTACATTTCTAGACAATATCAAATCCGTTATTTTATTCGGAACAGATTTAATTGGGGAGAAACTTTTGACACGACAAACGCTTTAACTCCAATATAAAACAAAAGACATTTTCAAAAATGAAAACCGCTGTTCTGATCTAAAGAATCTCTTACACAAAATACAACCCTGCTGTTTACAGCACAAACAATAAATTCCCTTAAAGCTCACCTTAATAAATCCGGTTCGAGTCAAATTCGCGAGCAACCATAAATTGTTAAATAAATCGCCCAAGCAGCGCCATCTATCGTCGCCGGTTTCAAACCGAGTATCCAGTTATAATTTACAGAGAAATATTTTGTAAAGTAACTACCTATAATTCACTCGGTCTCCAATGTCAACGAAAGATTTATTGGAATGTTTCAATTGAGTAAATAAAGAGCTAAAGAAGAATGCACGAACGTCATATTTTTATTGTAAATAAGCTGTAAGCATTAAAATTTGCCTACTTCCAATCCAACGTAATAATATTATTATGAACATAAAAGTTTGTGAGGATGGATGTATGTATGTATGTATGGATATTTGTTACTCTTTCACGCTTTTTCTTGTTCATCCATTGACCATCGACCGTCCTAATTGACCTGGTGTCAGAATTATTAAACCGCCTATGACTTCTGACATGGCTAATATAACAATTAAAATAAGTATCTCTCTGTACGTTTAAGACGGAATATATTATTGACATCAAAATTCAGGCCTCTGAACCATCTGTGTTTGTTGCAGCTGTTGCATGCGCTTCATTATTGTTTCACTTACATGACATTAAATTCTTAGACGTTTAAAATCGATGTTTGAAATCGTCCAGTCCAGACGGTAATTATAATGTCTGGACTGGACGTGACTATTGAGTCAGCACTAGCAAAATGACGTAAGTGGAAAGAAATGAAAAAAAAATCATTCAACATGATTTGAACCCGCATCTCCATGGCTTCCAGGCCAACACTGACGCTCTACCAATTGTAGCAATGATCAAGAAAAAAAATCGCAACTGTGTGCAGAAAGATTTCACATAACATTAACTAAAAATAAAATAAAAACTCCCGTCACAAAACCGTTACTTGGTCCTTTCAACAGCTAGAAATGAGCTGATAATCTTCAAATGGCTAAAGATATTTTCTTGGATCATAACTAAGAACACTCTCAATTGTGACACCTTGCAAACAAAAAAAAAGATTAAAATCAAAGCATCGGTTTAGGAGCTACTATGCCACAAACAGACAGACAGACACACACGACCAACTTATAACACCCCTCTTTTTCCTCGGGAGTTAGAAACAAATAAATTGACTTTACAGTGAAAACAGACAGACAGAAGACAGTATGCAAAGAGCCTAGCCCTATTATGTAAATACAACATGTCATAAAGTTTAACAGGAGGTCCCTAAGGTCTGGCGCATCCCACCACTGACGACTTGTCACCTCTACCATTACTCATGGTGACAACCTTCCAGCGGATACTGGCTGCGTGCCATATGAATATTGTTTCGAAATTATATTGTAGGTAGAGTTAATGGATATAGGTATACTATAAATGGATAGTGAGGTATTTTGTGACAGTGACAAAAGATTATGTGTGAAAAAGATTTTTTGCTTTGTATTTACAAAATAGCTTTGTAAAAGCATACACATAATTTTGTATTTTATTAATAACACTACCTATTTATTTATATCCTTCATATTTTATGATAACGCCACATTTAATTTTGTACTTTTTTGTGTATTAATAAAGAATAATACCTACGTTATTTCATTTTATTTATCAGCAAAAAATTATAGGTTTGAGCACACTTTAACGTTAAGGAACTTTACGAGTAAAAGTTTAGTACAGTAAGTAGGTATAGGTTTAGTTACGACAGATGGCGCTGAAGGTTTTCTGAAACATGGTAACGGTAGGTTTCCCTTAGGGAACGACACCAAAACCAGAGGATCGAATTTTTGCAGTATGTGCGGGCTACGTATTAATTATTTATTGCTTTTAGTATAGGCACGTAATTTTTGCAAATTGCTATCTAATGATAGCAATTCATAAATCTACAGTAACTACAGTTACGTATACCTATGTGACCTTCGCCCTTTGACTGGTAGAACTTAAAAAAAAAATTGCTTTGCAACTTTATGGTTAACATTACTAATTAGGTAAAGAACTTTTTGTGTTCGTCATTAATTTTATTGATTGCGATATATAAACCAACAATGAAAACAATTGTTCCATTCAGTTTTAACATCCATAATTCGCTAAATGATACATTGCAATTTTGTCTTTAATACTTCAATCGTAAATATTATATGCAACCTTACTCATATACAACATTAATCTTATACAAATATTATAAAGAGGAAAGATTTGTATTTTTAGGTCTGTGTACGTTTGTAATGAATAAACTTAAAAACTACTGTGCCGATTTCAAAAATTCTTTCACTATAAGAAAGCAACATTCACCCTGAGTAACAAAGGCTATATTATATTTAAAAAAAATTAGGGATCCTTACTAAAACTTAAATAATATATATAACCCAAGGTAAAATAAAAAAATTAAAATATTTCTAATAATTGAATGGGCTCCGATACTAATGAACCGATTTTGGTTTCTAAAAATGGATAGTGAGGTATTTTGTGACAGTGACCCTTAAAGATCATTTGTGAAAAAGACTGTTTGCTTTGTAATTACATAATGGCTTTGTAATTACAAAACCATTTTGTTTGTGGCTTTGGTTGTATTTTATTAATAACACTATCTATTTATTTATGTCCTTTATATTTTATGATAACACCATAATTAATTTGGTACTTTTCTGTATATTAATTAAGAATAATACCTCATCATTATCATCATCATCTTAGTCGAACGAAAGACGTCCACTGCTGGACAAAGGCCTCCCAAGGATCTCCACAATGATCGGTCCTGCGCTGCCCGCATCCAGTGGCTTTCATCAACCCTCACCAGACCAGAATAATACGTTATTTTATTTTATTTATCAGCAAATAATTATAGGTTCGAGCACACTTTAACTTTACAAGTAATAAGTTTAGTACAGTCTAGGTTTCGTTACGACAGATGGCGCTGAAGGTTTTCTGAAACATGGTAACGGTAGGTTTTCCTTAGAGAACGACACCAAAACCAGAGGATCTAATTCTTGCATGCTGCATGAGTGTTTGCATGAGCGGCAAGTAATTTTTGCAAATTGCTATCTAATGATGGCAATTCATAAATCTACAGTAACTAGAGTTACGTATACCTATATGATCTTCGCCCTTTGACTGGTAGAACTTAAAAAAAAAATTGCTTTGCAACTTTATGTTTGAGGGTACAGAGTTCAAATTATGATGGCAATACAGTAGACACTACCAGGTACAGGTTTAAAAGGGAAGTTGACTCGGGTACATCTATAGCAACGTAGCATCAGATCTCTAGAGGAAAACAAACTGCTCATTTGTTATTTTTACCAAAAACATAATAATAAAGTGTCGGCCTTGTAGCCTAGTTGGTAGCACGTCTGCCTACGAAGCACAAGGACGCGGGTTCGAATCCCGCCCAGGGCAAATATTCGTGTGATGAGCCTTGTGTCTGGATGTTGTATATTTATATGTGTATACAATCTGTGATATACAATCAGCTGTCTGACACCCATAGTACAGGCTCTACCTAGTTTGGGGTCAGATGACTGTGTGTGAGATGTCCTACATATTTATTTATTATTTATTTTATTGATAATAAGTATAATTCAATGGAACTGTATGAAAAAAAATCACAAAAAGCTAATAAAATAAGAAAATTACAACGGTAAAAAGTCTTACTAAAAATTTGGTTTATGTAGATACGCACCTTTGAAATGAAATGAAATCATGAAATCTTTTACCTATGGTACCTACGAGTAAATTCGCGATTTTTTAATAATCCCCGACGATATTATATTTGTCTCCCGCTGTAAAAAGTACTTTACTGGTAGTTGAGATAAGAGTGATTTTTGAAAGACAATTAGGAAAAGAAAACTTAACTGCAAAGACTGTAAAAATATTCAGTCCCAACCCGTGGTTCACCCCATTAGTCCACCTGGGTGTACCAAGGGCGTTATTTTATTTGTATTATTATCAATTGACATAAATAATAAATCTATCTATACTAATATTATAAAGAGGAAAAGTTTGATTGTTTGTTTGTTTGCATCAAATAGGCTCCTAAACTACTGAACCGATTTCAAAAATTCTTTCACTGTTGAGAAGCTATGGTCCCTGAGTAACATAGGCTATATTTGATTTTTAAAAAAGTTAGGGATTACTAAAACTTCAAAAACGGGAAAAATTGTTACAGCGGGCGGAGTTGGCACATAGATAGAATAGGCCTCGCGGAAGAACATAGGCTAACTTTTACCACGTGAAAATTCCTCTTTCCCACGGGAAAAACTATTAACGCGGGCGAAGCCGCGGTGGGAAGCTAGTAAATAAAAAGTATCGACCTATCGTTCAGTCGAGTAATCATCATGCATCGAACATCTGTCTTTCGAAATAAAGTTACGGACTCCATTTAAATAGAGAAACCAATGATTAGGTTTTTCTAAAGTTATACTGTGTAGTCACGGGAGTAGTAACAAAGCTAGTATTTAAATTTTGTACTCTGTAATTTTTTGCACTACAAAGCTGCGAGTATATTTGAAATGACATTTCGCTTTGATATTTACTTTTCAATATCCGGTTACATCTATGCAAACGAAATTCGGCAAATATTCCGGCGTATTTTTTGCAATTCCTGTGTGACTTTCATGACGATTTTTTCTATTTTTATCGGTGATTTGGATTTTTTACACAAATTCGTGCTTTTCAAGTCACTTTTTAATGTTTTTTTTTGACAGTTGCATAGCGAATGTGGCAAACTTTCTCATTTTTTGAGGTCGGATAAAATAACTGTACATTACTGTCAGTAAATGATATTAAATTATTATTTAAATGCAATCTAATCCTACCATACTCACAAACACACACACACACACACAAACCTCTTGTTACCTTCTTATTTATTTTAATTTTAGGCTATAGTTTTTTTATTTGTTATACCTTACTACAAAGAGTGATTATGGGCTGTGTCCGAAATTTACAACTGTCACCAATTCTATAATTAGTTACTATTTTTTCTCTGGCCCCTGCGATACAGGCTATGCTTAGTGCAGGGTCCGCTGTTTCTCTCAGACATGTACCTATTGTCTAGTATATGTTTGTAATCAAATTACTTGTATCATGCGTGTATTAGTGATTATGAAAATAAATTATTTCATTTCATTTCATTAAAACATTCAACCGACATACGTTTTGAACCATTTCTCTCAATGTTACTTTATTACAAAGTTTCGACACGGATCAATATTACTTAAGAACTTTGATTCTTTATGTAGGAGGACTCAGAAAGGAATTTAAAAGTTCATTCTTTCGACACCCAGTGCTGAAGTTACTTCCCAAACGAGGGTTAAGACTCGGACACACAAAGCACTACTTCTTCTGTCGAGTCGATGGTAAATTAGTCAGTCATCTATAATTTTCCCGCCCAAAACTCTGCTACCCGGACTGCAGCCTCGGTACCCGTTAAGAGGTCCTCGAATGTGCAGCTGTTGGGGCACGCGGGGCATTGCAGTAGATGGTCCATGGTCTGAGGGGAGGCGCCGCACTCACACTGGTTGTCATTGTTGCTTATGTATCCCCACCGGCACAAATTGTCTGCATATTCTACTACAGCGTTTATTTTTTCTTTATCGTTCCCTCAATGCTGAGGATCGCAACCACGTACAACCAGTCTCCAAATGGTGCGGTCGTATGCGCAGTGGACTGCACGATGGATGTTACTGCCCACCTCTCTCTTTACTGTGTTAGACCAGACCATGGTCCTTAGACAAAACAAGGTCTTGCATTCGGACCACGTGACTTGACACAAGCTTACGTCATCATGCTTTTCATCCTTGTCGAATGCGTGTTAATAGACAAGTATGAACAGCATGATGACGTAGGCTTGTGTCAAGTCACGTGGGCCGAATGCAAGACCTTGTTTTCTTAGACCATGGACCAGACTAACAGTTGGATTCATTGAATTCTAATCCGGGAGTCTCAAGACTAAGAAGTCAAGTGGATTGTACCTAACAGAAAATCAACTCAGCAGTTTGACGGCAGACCTACGGATTTTTATGCGCATTCAACTCTTTCTCCTGTCCATCGCTTGGTATATTGTCCATCGCTTGGTATATTGTGGCCCAAACTTTGATTCCATTTCATTTGGCGCGAGCCTGTTTTCGACCCGCTCTGCCCCGGTCTCGCGCTTGGTGTGTCTTTACTGTCATTGGCTGAAAGCTTCTGTCGATTCGTCGATATTTTTGTTCAATTTCTACTACCTGAGTTATTTAGTAGGAGATAATTAGGTATATATTCTTGCCTTTGTTTCTATTGAAAACGTTCTGTTTAAAAATAATGTTTGTTTGTTGTCGGCTCATATACAAATGACTCAAACTTCCTCGTATAGAGTGACTCGATTACTTTGATCTAGCGTCAAAAGTTTTTCTGATAATGCTTAGAGTAATCATTATATAATTTTAAAATCTGTACACAGTAAAAAAATATGCTAAAAACCAAGTCAGGGAGAAGTAAGATGTGATATAGAACCTATCCAGATATTTTTCAATCTTTTTGTTTCAATGTTTGTCTGTTTGTACGGGCTAATCTCTGAAACTGTTGGACCGATTTGAATGAAATTTTGCATCTCATATAGTTTTTCATATATAGTGTGTTTACAACTTAGAGAGTTTTTCCGGCGGGAAAATATCTCATTCCAACGGGAAAGTGCACGTAAAAGTCAAAATACAACGCGGGCGGACAGCTAGTCCACAATAAAAGATAGCAATGGTAACCATATTATGTAAATTGTAAAATTCTTATAGAAATATAGGTATTTGCTAACCGAATATAAATTACCACAATGGATATAAAATTTGATATAAATTTTACTAGAGTGTCTAGAAACGATAGGACATATACATTTAAAATAAACCAAATACATAAGGGAATCAAACCGGGGCGCAACCCAAATGAAAAGCAACGACGTAACCACTACGTTACTGAAAATCTGCACTGTTTATAAATTGTGCAACCAAAATTAATTACTTACATTACCAGTAGTTATAAAACAATGTGTACACCATCATTGATTTGCAATTCAAATAGCGTTTCATATCGCAGCGATTGTCAACTAATCTGGGCTTATCAAATTAATAATGCAGTCTCCAAATGTAATCAGTGTTCGATGTGGGGTTGCCACGTTAACCTCCGATCTGGCAACAGATTACTTAAGGTTCATAGCTAATTAGAAACAGTGCAATGCTATACGTATATTCTTTATTGATACCTAGGAAAAGTTACAAAAAATATAAGATATATTTCATTAGTTATAGAAAAGTCAACAGGCAGCCTTATTCCTGTGGTAGCAATACCTTCCAAGAAACCAATAACAGAAAACTAAACAACGAATAAGTATCATTTGATGATTAAAATGTAAAAATTTAGACGCTTAATTTTATTTTGTCAGTTCGGATTTTTGTAACACAATTACCTAACAACGGCTTTATTTTTTATTGGTATTTCAACACAAATAGTTTAATACCCAGATATATAGGACACAAAATATTATTTTTCTTAAAGATTCAAGGTTTATGTGAAAAATAATTTAAGAAAAATGTACCTACGGAACTAGAATAGATACATATGATACATGCATGAGGTGTTTGTTTGTAGAGGCATGTAGACTGTCTTCTTTCTTTCTATTCTTTCTTTTTTATTTGTGTCTTTTATTTATGTATAGTTTCTTTCTAACTGTTTGTAACAGAGTGATAATAAAACGCATTAGGAACAAAATAATAAAATGATAACAACCTTTTTAAATTCCAACATATTAACACAACAATTACCATGAAAAACTAATTTTAAAAAGGACGAAACAATGAACCCGCCATTTCTTCTCGATTCTCGCGTAAAACTCCCGAAAATAACATTCAAACCTCAATGTTGCCTGCAAACAAAAAACAGCAGAAGCCGCTCTCGCATTTGCATAAACTTTACTCATGAAACTGTTTCACGAGAAGTAGAATTATTCACATCACAGCAAATGTAAATGTCAGGCAGTAACTAAAGTTGATGTAGCCTTTCGAGACTGCATCTTTTACGCAGATGGGTCAGGGAAGCTGCGTTAGGGCCCATTTTTTTTTGTAATTCATTGGTCGTTAGCGCCCGCATGCGGGTCGCGGGAGATTTTTGAAACGCATGCCATTGGGTCCGCATGCGGGGAACCGTTTTCATTGGTTGTTAGCGCCCGTGCGTGCGAGGTGCGAGCAAATCTGGATACAGTATGGCAAAAAAAGACCGAATTGTTAACTGACTAATTTCGTTGGTTGTTTCGTCGACCGACTTGAAGTTGAAAGTTAGAATTTGAATATGGGCCGTTTTGTCGCAAAGACTCGGTTGGATATTGTCTTTTAGTATTCATGGAACGATTCCATATATATTTCGGTTATAAAGATAAAAAGCTCAAATTGGGGACGTTCTGACACTTCTGACAAAAGATCAGGTCAGGAGTACTCTAAACTGACGAGCATGATGATGAGATTAATGAATAGATGAAGCGAAAGAAGTATGTCTAACTAGATCGTAGCAAGTGGAAGAAAGTGTTCTTGCCTACTCCTCCGGGAAAGAGGTGTGACTGTATGATTGCATGTACTAAAGTTTATAACCTAAGTTCACAAGAAAAAATAAAAAAAGCCATGATAGACCTTATATACTCCTAAAACAAATTCAATTTCTTTGTTCAAAGCCTGCAACTCGAACATCACTTGAAGGTACGCCCATAGACCTGTCACAACCGTTCTCTACTTTCAATTCAGCCGACTATTTTTCGCGATAGCATTGAGAAAGTTTACTCACGACAACATTCATGCCCGAGCATGTTCCAGAACTTTCTGTGAATGTTTTCAATAGTGTTACTCGTATGTTCAACTTATTCTATCATCAAACCTAAACACTGATATTACTTTGCCTATTCTGTATTATGTCTATACCCAATGCATTGATTATTATATACACCCAACGGTTGGTACATTTGGACAACGGGTTGTTTTTACAACTGTACAGGATATTACTACACAGCTGCGTCACAATAAATACTTTTTTACTGTTTTCAACGATGTACATGATTTTTCGACACAGGTACATTATGTACGTTTGACGTACACTTTGTAATTGATTCTTTGCGAAGTAAGGTAGTGGCACATTACGTAGAATGTTGGCGGGGTGAAAACCTATTTTAAATCAGACTGTACGTCAAGCGTACCCACTTTTTTTGACCCTATGGTCGTCAGTTCTGCAATGTGGCCTGCTTACTATTAATTAGGTTTTGGGTTTCTTCGGGCTAAGTCGGTAACTATGGTTCGCCTGCTGACCTCATATTCTTCGAGCACATTTGAGATCGATATTTTGATTTCTTTTCCTTGTACATATAATTTTAAATAGTCTGCAAATCATGATGTTCCTCAGTTTACAATATTTAACTTAGTACACATTCCCTTTGAGAAATACTTACAATTTGAAGTAGGTTAAATTTTGATAATAATATTTGGAACGATTAAGTCTAATCGGGACGTATTTTAATTATTTAAGAGCGAGCTAATTAACGAATCTTAGTCGATTTACATTTCTCATTCCATTTAAAACGGAGATGGAATATTAAGTAACCGATCGACTCTACACTAGTGCCAATGAATTAAACCGTCAATAGGTTATTTAAATTCGGAATAACTAAACCCGTAATTATCGTTTTCTGTTGTCTTTTTTTTAGTTATTTATTCAATCAGTCATTTATTTTTCACAGTCTCCATACCCTAAGGTCGCCTGGAAGAGATTGTTGCTTCTATCGTAAGGCGTCCTGTTGATTTCTCTGTCATAAACTCATTTCATTTGATTTTTTCTCTAATATTTTCCTAGGTGTTGTACTGTATTGTTCTTGGCCAAAAAAATACATCTATCTATTAAAAAAATCACAGATTTTGTGCCTCACATGACTATTGAGCACATTGGAATTGTAATGTGAAAGTCTCGTTCTGACTTTTTGTCTGTTTTTACAATGGTTAATCTACAGAGCAAAGTCTTAACCTGATTCTACTTTGTTTTAAGCTCAAATTGTAGCTGAATAAATTGTCCAAAGTAAACAGGTGTTTTTTTCAAAAATTTGATACCATTCTTCGTTTCCAAAATATTAAGTGCCAAACCAAACGTTAGAGATGTTGGCGCCAAAAGCTAAAATACGAAAAAAATAATTATTTTTTCACTATTTCCGCCATTTTCCGCCCTTACTTTTTTCGTTGTTGGCTTTCACGAATAATTCTTTTTGCATTTTACAGCTCTTGTAAATACACGTTTTTTAAATAGGTATCATAACCTGTCCGAGATAAAAGTGATTTTTTCTTTTTCTGGAGCGAACGAAAAGACATTTCCAATGTCAAAAAGTAGGGTTAAAATTACGAATTATGTGTTTCGCCGGATCAGCCAGTAATTTATAAAATAAACAAAATACGGTTAATAAACTCTAAATAAGTGTATCAGTAAACGATGCCAGTGATAAACTAAGGAGAAAAGTGAAGAAACAAGTAGTTGGCCTAAAGGTCTTGCAACCAGGCCATAAAATAAACAAAAAAAACTCTTTCAAATTCTAAACCAGCCAGAAAGCCAGCCAGTAGCGCCAGTGCTCAGCTGAAATCTAAACAATTTTTGCTGAAATTCCGCAGCGCGCGACCGATTCCTTTGTGTTTGTCGGCATTTATTTGAATTTCATTCGGATCTGTCTTGTAAGACGTCGGGGCGGCGCGTCGCCGTCGCTTCCTCTTACGTACACGTCTCGGAACCTGAAATTTATGTGTGATAGTGCTGTAGCTGTTAAATAAATATAGTTAGTTGAATTGAAACTCGTTGCTCTTATACTTTTTGGTAATATTAATATGGTAATATTAGACAAGGTCTAGACTGAACTTTTTCATTTTTACTCCATTTCTAATGATCTTTGCTTCTAATTAAAACTAATAGATTTTCCAATATCATAAGAATATTGAGCTTGTTGGAAACATAGTATAGTTAACTGTAAGCAACTTGAACAAGATGTCACGTGGTACAATGTATTATTTTCCCTCCGCGCTCATTCCTCACCCCCGCCCCGCTCGCTTGCTCAAGTTTTCCGCTAACTATATATGGTGTTAAATAAGTACTAATAGTATGTGGCACAGAGATGGTATGCGGCTATTTGAAAAGTGTGAGAAATATTCGGAATATCGTAAGCTTGCTAGCTCGCATAATACAAGCACTAAGTTATTTATTTATCTATCGAAACTGAGGGCGCGTTTGGTACCCACTTAAAAAGTTATCCGATGAGCTCATAAAGAACTTTAATTAAGAGTGTTCTGAACAGCCACTTGCTGCTGATTGGACGTGAAATTTTAAACACTTTTCCGCGGTTGCATGCTCCAGGAACTTCAGAAATACAGTTGCAGTCTCCAAACCGAATGACGCCATAATTTCGAAAAAAACTACTAATATATGATTAAACTAGCTGTCCGCCCGCGTTGTTTGTTTTTTACTTTTCCATGTAGTTGACCCATAGATTTTTAATTTAAATTAGAGCGTTTCACTAGAATAAAATCAACGAAATAGCTACTTCCGTGTTAAGTATGTTTTGCGTATGGTAAGGCTGAGGCAAGACGGGGTTTTTTTTTTGAATTGTGAGTCGCGTTTTTTTTGTAGCGTAATTTCGCTACGTTTGGTTCCATACAAAACTCGTGCTTCGTTTACACGGTGACTCAAAATGAGTTTCGTATTTTGTATGAAACCGAAATTGCGCGACTCATAACTCAAAAATTACAATCGTCTGGCCTCTCCCAAAAGCAGAAATGGACATTCATGAAGGAAAAAAATCTAAAATGGGCGCGTAATTTTTTTCCCTTCATGTGGACATTATACACAGCGTTAAACGCATGTCTTTATCACAGCGATTTCTACAAAAAACTAACTTAATTCTTAAATCAGAAAACATTTGATTTATTATTGTTATTTCATAGCGAACAGCGAGTACGGAATCTAATATTACTTTACGCAACAATTTCCTTCTTTGTATTTGGTAAGTTTGGTGGAGTTGATTAGGAACTAAGTTTTGTTTGTAGTGACTCAGTAATTGCTATTGGTTTAATATTGACATTATTGGAATGGCTTCTTCACCAATATTTGCAACTTCATTGTGCTTGTTATTTACTGTTATTTCTACTTGTTTTTTCTTCAAAAGCAAATATATTTTTTGTATTGTATTGTATTTTTAATATGGTCTATCGGTAACTTACAATCCATATGAGGAATTGGAGCTTATACTTTATTGATACCAAAATAAACAGTACGCTGGAGAACATTACAAAACATATACAAGCGTCGAAAGGGTTTAATTTGGCTAGCTAAGAAAAATCTTTTTCTTTTATAGAGAGCAGTATTTTTATTTTTGTGTTAATTAACTCAGGGAGTGGGTGGTGGCCTTGGACCTGCCTTTTATAATGTAAACCACAAAAGAAAATTATTAGGAAAAAAAAAATATCTTGAGGTAAGAAAAATATCTTCAGGTAAAACTTATAATCTGCCAGAATCGGAACTAAATTGTTCTGTCAGAATCAGGGCGCCAGTGGTTTATATCATAAAATGGATCAAGACTGTACTGTGTGCAACAAAATAAATACCAGGAAACCTTTTAAAACATATTTAATGTAACATGACAACAATTAAAAAGGTTTAAGAATATCTGGTGAAATAAAAGGATACATAAAATATCACCGCTGTCTTCACAGAGAACTATTCGTATAACAGTATCAACAACCAAGTTTACATACTTAAAATTATTAATTACGTTTCACTGTTAATGAGTTAAATGTCCAGCCGTTGGATAAAAAGTAATATAGGTTACCAAACTCACAACGAGTACCTTATGGTTTTATAGAAACATGTTAATATAAGGTTATCTTTATATAAAAGTAGACATATTTCAAAGGAAATCTAACATTAAATTAAATCTTATGAATAATATGGAATTCTGCAACCATCTTCCGAAGGTAAATCTGAACACAGGTGATTACATGAATAAAAGAAAATCCAAAGTAAGAACTATTGGATAGTTTAAGAAAAGTTTGTTTTATCAATTACCTACATGGTATTAAAATGAAAGGTACGCAGAACTAGTAACCTGGCATTAAAAACGTGGTTTTAAAGAAAACCTTTTAAAGAATATTAGGTAGGTACATAGTACCAGAAACCTAAATGTGGGTGGGGCAAAATCAAATCCCTATATAAAAACCCAGCATAACAACTGCATATAAAAACTTGCATGAAAAACCCTGCATAACAAAATCTTGCATAACAAAACCCTGCATATCAACCCTGCAACAAAGAAAAAAAATTGTTACAGTGATGAACGTCTAACAGAAATCTTTAGTTTTGAATTAGCATAATATTTCAAAGCACTTACCCATTACGGGGTTTATAGTTATGAAACCATGTTGGGACAGAGCCCGGACGACAGCCACCTCAAGATGTCCGCGCCATATCTAAAGAACAAACCACGTGTGTTATCAAAAAGGTTCAAGACCAAACCGCAGAATGAGAATTTGAGATCTCAATAAATATCACAACAGACTTACCGGGGTTTCAATCAGTTTTTACTTTACGAGTTCGGACAGGAAAGGGGTCACTGGATAGACATCTTTCACCTTTCACATACCTATCAAAGAAAAAGAACATCTAATTACTCTCTGACCAAAAATGTTTTAAAAACATCCATCGAACATGGTATTGAGAATCCATTTGGATAATTTACACTTACCGGAATTTTATTATAATTCACTTGATCAAATTTTACATTGTCCTTTACGGACACGACCAAGGAAGAAAATGAACGAGTCATTCCTCGAATCACTTTGACAGACCTCGCGTTCCGAAACGCAACACCAAAACAATCAAGCCAGAATTCTTTTTAAGGAAATAAATTATTTTTAATTTTATTTTAAACAAATTAAGGAAAAACAAAAGGAATAATAATCCATTTGGATAATGGTAGATAACCTGTATTTCCAAGACTAATATTATTGAACATATTTATACGAAAACACTAACTGTCATTTCGACTATTAGAAACGTTCCGAAACTTGACTCCAGTGCTTAAAAAAAATTTTAGATTTATGGCTTTGGATACTACCTCTTTTGGAAGAAGTCGAGAATAAAATGAGTTAAAAAAAAAATTATCAACGCCAATTAATTTGGAAAAATAACTAGTAATTTCTACGAGGTATTATTTTTATCAAATGACAAAAAAAACGGTGTTACAGTTCATCTTTAGTTGGGAATGAAAAATTTTATTTGAAAATTTTAATTTTCAAATAAAAATTTTCGCTACCGATCTACATGAGGTAGTAACGAAAAGCTAACTGGAAGCAAAACCACCGAACATGGTTTTGAAAAACCAGAGTTCAAAAGCTAAAAGAAATTCACTACCAACGAGCAAATTTTTAAAGGGAAACGAAAAATAAAGAATGTTATTTTGCTGAAAATAGAACTACAACTGTATGCAGTATTGACCAGAAAAACAGTTTCTGTCAAAAAGAAAACACATTCCAAACTCAAAAGAGTTAAGGAACTTCCCTTCCTTATAAGGAGGTTTGCTACTATGAGCTAAATATACCAGAAGAAAACTTCTGTCCAAGAAATATCAGATTCTGAACTCACCAGAGTTGAAGAACTTTCAAGAGAAAATATTGTAGTCATCATCACTATGGATGCTAAATGACTTAAAATATAAAGCTGGCTACTACGAGCTACATATACCAGAAGATAACTCCTGTCAAAGAAATATCAGGTTCTGAACTCACAAGAGTTGAAGAACTTTCAAAAGAGAATACATGAAGTCATCACCACTATGGGTGCAAAATGACTCAAAATATACTAACTTAAATATAAAATTGACAAAGTGTTTTCAAATTCAAGTTTGAGAAAAACACAGTATGTACTTAAACTAATACCAAAAGAAAATGAAAAACAACCTTAACATAAAACGACAAAAGTTTGTCCTTAACAATTAAAATAGTCCATAGTCTTGTTTTAGTCTGTATGCATACTTATCGTCTTGGTTTGTCACGTTAAAAGTCAAAGTCCATTACGCTAAGATAGGAAAACTTAAAATATATATTGTAAATACCACCCGAAGAGAATATTTATCTGACTTAACACACTTATATACACCTACTATGTTTCAACCACCTTCATTATGACCGCGGATGATCAAATCTTTGATATGGAACGTACCAAGGGACTTACCCTCCAAACTTTTGAGAGAGTAGACCAACTTACTTAATTTCTTGTCCACAACACACTTTTCAAACTTGGGAGCTAACTTTGCTGAAAAGTGTTTTGGAGCACAAGATAAAGGAAAACACCTTTTATAAATTATTTGACCTTCGCTTAACTCTAAAGGTCTTTTTCTTAAATTATAATATTTACAGTTTTGTTGATGTGACTTATGTAAATGACATTTCACTTGTTTATAAACATCTTGAAGTTTGGGAAGTTTTTCCGCAAACTCTTGGGAATCAGTATTTAAGGCAGACCCATCAAAAGGTGTCTGAGAAATATGCGTAGCACCATCAAGAATCATTTCACGACCATGATTTAAGAAGAAAGGAGTGAATTTAGTTCCCTCATGAACACAAGTGTTCAATGCACATTGAATCTCCGGAATGTTTTGATCCCATTTTCGGTGATCAAAACGCACATACGAGGCAATAGCACGAACAATATCTCGGTTCACTCGTTCAGTTTGATTAGTTTGAGGATGATAACGGGGATTATAAAATATATGAGGAACGCCTGCATTAGTAAGAAGATCCCGAAATTCTTTAGAAGTAAACTGAGCTCCATTGTCGGTATAAAGAACACGACAAACACCATGTACAAGAAATACACCATTATACATACATTTGCAAATGGCTTTTGCAGTTGCGTTTCTCAAAGGAAAGAGTAGTACGTATTTACTGAAATAGTCTGAGACTACAAACAAATATTGGTTCCTAGAATAAGATGGAGGAAATGGACCGAGAATATCACAAGAAATTGCTTCCCACGGCTTTGTTACTTGACGTGGTTCGCCCATGAATCCTGCACGAGCAGTATTAACAGGTTTATATGTATTGCAAGTTTCACAATTTCTAACATATGATTTTACATCTTTAAATAAAGAAGGCCAATAATAAATAGCAGAAATCTTTTTATGCGTTTTAGCAACACCAAAATGACTAGCTGACGGATCATCATGATATTTTTCAATTATTTCACGACGCTTTTCTAAGGGTACAACAATTTTCCAATCATGTTGAGAAGTGATATTATATTTATTTTTAGAAAGTCTATAAAGTTTTCCCTCTAAGATGGAAAAATTTGGAAACTTCTTTGCATTTTCAGCACAACCCGTAAAAATTTTAATATACCATGGGTCAGTTATAGTATGAGGATCAATTTCAATAGAGGCGATTTTAATTCTAGAAAGAGTATTAGGTAATACATGTTCTTTACCTTTTCTGTGAATGATTTCAAAGGTAAATTGGCTTAGACGACATGCCCACCTATTAAGACGGCCAGTGGGATTTTTTAGTTTATAAAACCACTGTAAAGAGGCATGATCAGTAACAATGTAACATAATTTGCCTTCGACATAGGATCTGTATTGTTCTAAAGCATAAATGACTGCGAGCAGTTCTCTTTCTGTTGCAGTATAATTAATCTCCTGAGCATTTAAAGTTCTACTACAATAAGCTATAGGGTGATCCACCCCATCTACTTTTTGAGTCAAAACGCCGCCAATAGCAAAAGATGACGCGTCTGTATGAATATAAAAAGGCAAAGTAAAATCAGGACATTTTAAAATAGGAGCAGAGATTAAAGCATTTTTAAGTACAGAGAAAGCTTCATCTGTTTCTTTGGTCCAAGCAAAAGGAACTTTTTTACTAGTAAGACGAGTCAAAGGTCTAGCTTTACGAGAAAAATCTTGGATAAAACGGCGGTACCACCCTGCCATACCAAGAAAACGTTTGACTTCCTTAGCATTAGAAGGCACAGGAAAGTTCGTTATAACTTCCACTTTGGAAGGGTCAGTTCTTAATCCATATCGATCAACAACATAACCAAGATATCTTAGTTCTGGACGACAAAAGAGAGACTTTTTCATGTTAATTGTAAGGTTAGCAGATTTTAACTTTACATAAACTGATTCCAAAATTCTAATATGTTCTTCAAATGAATTAGTACAAATTATAATGTCATCTATGTAACAAAATACTTTATTATCAAATTGTGCAGCAAAAAGGTTATCCATTAATCGTTGCATTGTGGCTGAAGCACCAACAAGACCAAAACACATTACATTATAGTGGAACAAACCACGTCCTGGTACAGTAAAAGCAGTCTTTTCCTTTGAAGAAGGAGAAAGAGGTATCTGATGATAAGCTGCACTTAAATCCAAGGATGTAAGAAATTTAGCATCCCTGAGGTTGTCAAGAATGTAACTAATATAAGGGAGAGGATATGCGTCTGTTTTAGAAACAGCGTTAATCATACGACTATCCAAGCAGGTACGGACAGAGCCGTCTGGTTTCGGTACTAAAGTAACCGGAGAGTTCCAAGGTGAATTTGATGGTTCAACAATATTAAGTTTCAACATACGATCAAGATCATCATCTAGCAACTTTAATTTTTCTGGACTTAATCTGTAATACCTTTGTTTGATGGGTTTAGAATCCCCTGTATCAATATGATGTTGGGCAAGATGGGTACGACCCAGTCCAACTTTTTCAGTATCTATTTGAGAGAAGAGAGACTGCATGTGATTCAGTTCTTCAATTTGTTTTTCAGTTAAATTATCTATGTTCCTTAAACCATTTTCTGGAATATTATCAATTTTATCTACGTTATTACAAGAAATAGACTTTATGCAGGACAAAACTTCAGGAGCAAGATTGAATGCTTTCCAAAAATTTATACCAAAGTGAATAGGAAGTTTAATTTGAGGTTGAATGTAAAATCTTATAATTTTAACAATCTTTTTATATAAAATGGGAACATCCATATAATATTGACAATAATATTCGGCACCGTTAGCAACACGTATATAACATGGTTGTTTAAGATTTTGCATCGGAATACCAAGATCAAGAAAAACCTTATGAGCATTATCGCCTAATATCGAACAAGCAGCACCACAATCTAATAAACCACTGACACAAATGTCATATACTTTCACAGTTAAATAGGGTCTCTTATCAGAAAGAGGAGGTTTAAAATGTGTCTCCCTGCAAGTAGAAGCACTCAGAGAGACTGACTTATTCAGTTTTTTGACTTATTACAATTTGGGCAATTAGGAGTTTTTACATTTTGTTTGCCGCATTTAAAGCAAACAATATTTTTAGATTTATAACATTGAGAAGTAGAATGATTATTTTTACCGCATCTAAAGCAATGAGCAGAAGAGTTTTTATTAGCCTCAACCGAAGTCGACTGATGTACAGACGAAACATTTTTATTATTAACATTGGGATTATGTGATTTAAAAGTTTTACTTTTATAATTAAAATCAGGAACACATGTAGTGTCCTTGGAAGTAGAAGGTTCTACAAAATTTGAGATACGAGCCTTATTGAGTTCAAGTTTTTTACAAAGTTCTCGCAGATGAGAAATGGATTTGACATCAATTAATGCGAGTTCTCGACTATATTCAGGTCTTATGTTTCGTAAAATAATGTCAAGTTGTTCTTCGTCATATAATTTTTTAGTAAGTCGGGACATCATTCCCAAAATGATAGACAGGAAAACCACAATCGATTCATCCTTTGCTTGTGTTCGAGAATGTATCTCTTGTAATAGCCGAAAGTCAAAATCAGCAATGTCAAAGTCAGAGCGTAAAGCGTTAATGAGTGAATCATAATCATGATATGCGTCTTTATTAGCACGATACCAATACAAAGCAGGTACTTCAAGGATTTCTGGAAAACCAGTATATATTGTTTTTTTTAGGTATATTACGAGCAAGCTGTAATTCTTCCAAGCGAGCTATGAAAGCACGAACACACGAGTCACCACGATATTTCAAATTCAAAGAATTCAAGTTACAAGAAGTAGCCGGTTGATAAATAATAGTTTTATGAACGGGAGAAGGAACAGAGTCTTCGTCATCCGTTTCAGAATCAGATGACTTGGCCTGATCTGACAAAAATTTAATCAAAGCGTTTTGAAGCACCAGCAGTTCCTGGTGAGGATTACTAATTCGCGACAAACGAACCAAAAGATAATTAGCACGTCCGCATAGACGAGCACGAACATTTGCAGTGAAAAAGGACGGACCTTCCCCAGCATAACACGATGAAAGAAAGTCATTGCCTTTGGCAATCATCAATTTAGTTTCTTCTTCAATAGTTATCGAAGAATTATTAGAAGATGGCTTTATACTACCCCTCCTAGAAAGTTTTAAAGTTTCACGTAATAATTTACGCAAATTATCCACAGAAGCAGTAATGTCAAAAGATATGTTCCTAATTAGGAGTTCGTGAGTTATCTCATCTTTTAAAAGAAAATTAACATTACAATTTAAAGTATCCATTGTAAAAATATACAGTATAGTGAGTACTATTTACTTACAATATAGCTGTAAAATACAGCACCAAAATGTTCAATATAGAAACCTTAATACTTAAAAGAAACACTTAAGTACTAAAAACAGTATAGTATGTATAACTATTTTTGAAAAAAAAAAAAAAAAATTTAAATTTAATTTTTATTCCACACAGCACTTATCTTACAGGGCCCCACGTTGGGCGCCACTGAAAGGGTTTAATTTGGCTAGCTAAGAAAAATCTTTTTCTTTTATAGAGAGCAGTATTTTTATTTTTGTGTTAATTAACTCAGGGAGTGGGTGGTGGCCTTGGACCTGCCTTTTATAATGTAAACCACAAAAGAAAATTATTAGGAAAAAAAAAATATCTTGAGGTAAGAAAAATATCTTCAGGTAAAACTTATAATCTGCCAGAATCGGAACTAAATTGTTCTGTCAGAATCAGGGCGCCAGTGGTTTATATCATAAAATGGATCAAGACTGTACTGTGTGCAACAAAATAAATACCAGGAAACCTTTTAAAACATATTTAATGTAACATGACAACAATTAAAAAGGTTTAAGAATATCTGGTGAAATAAAAGGATACATAAAATATCACCGCTGTCTTCACAGAGAACTATTCGTATAACAGTATCAACAACCAAGTTTACATACTTAAAATTATTAATTACGTTTCACTGTTAATGAGTTAAATGTCCAGCCGTTGGATAAAAAGTAATATAGGTTACCAAACTCACAACGAGTACCTTATGGTTTTATAGAAACATGTTAATATAAGGTTATCTTTATATAAAAGTAGACATATTTCAAAGGAAATCTAACATTAAATTAAATCTTATGAATAATATGGAATTCTGCAACCATCTTCCGAAGGTAAATCTGAACACAGGTGATTACATGAATAAAAGAAAATCCAAAGTAAGAACTATTGGATAGTTTAAGAAAAGTTTGTTTTATCAATTACCTACATGGTATTAAAATGAAAGGTACGCAGAACTAGTAACCTGGCATTAAAAACGTGGTTTTAAAGAAAACCTTTTAAAGAATATTAGGTAGGTACATAGTACCAGAAACCTAAATGTGGGTGGGGCAAAATCAAATCCCTATATAAAAACCCAGCATAACAACTGCATATAAAAACTTGCATGAAAAACCCTGCATAACAAAATCTTGCATAACAAAACCCTGCATATCAACCCTGCAACAAAGAAAAAAAATTGTTACAGTGATGAACGTCTAACAGAAATCTTTAGTTTTGAATTAGCATAATATTTCAAAGCACTTACCCATTACGGGGTTTATAGTTATGAAACCATGTTGGGACAGAGCCCGGACGACAGCCACCTCAAGATGTCCGCGCCATATCTAAAGAACAAACCACGTGTGTTATCAAAAAGGTTCAAGACCAAACCGCAGAATGAGAATTTGAGATCTCAATAAATATCACAACAGACTTACCGGGGTTTCAATCAGTTTTTACTTTACGAGTTCGGACAGGAAAGGGGTCACTGGATAGACATCTTTCACCTTTCACATACCTATCAAAGAAAAAGAACATCTAATTACTCTCTGACCAAAAATGTTTTAAAAACATCCATCGAACATGGTATTGAGAATCCATTTGGATAATTTACACTTACCGGAATTTTATTATAATTCACTTGATCAAATTTTACATTGTCCTTTACGGACACGACCAAGGAAGAAAATGAACGAGTCATTCCTCGAATCACTTTGACAGACCTCGCGTTCCGAAACGCAACACCAAAACAATCAAGCCAGAATTCTTTTTAAGGAAATAAATTATTTTTAATTTTATTTTAAACAAATTAAGGAAAAACAAAAGGAATAATAATCCATTTGGATAATGGTAGATAACCTGTATTTCCAAGACTAATATTATTGAACATATTTATACGAAAACACTAACTGTCATTTCGACTATTAGAAACGTTCCGAAACTTGACTCCAGTGCTTAAAAAAAATTTTAGATTTATGGCTTTGGATACTACCTCTTTTGGAAGAAGTCGAGAATAAAATGAGTTAAAAAAAAAATTATCAACGCCAATTAATTTGGAAAAATAACTAGTAATTTCTACGAGGTATTATTTTTATCAAATGACAAAAAAAACGGTGTTACAAGGCGGCCTCATTGCTAAGGTAGTAATCTCCGCTAGGCAACCTTCAGGTGGATAACCCTTCTGTCATAATTATTGAGCTAACTAAAAGGCTCCTGACACGATTGGTATGATATTACACCAAGTATACATTTATTTTGTATGCTACATACAGCTACAGTTACACTAGCGCTGTCAACGATTTGATAATAAAAGAAAAAATAAAAATACAATACGATTTATCAATGCGAAAATTAAGTCTGCTCAATTGAGCGTTTTTGTACGTTTTTTTTATTTAAGGGGCATACAGGTGCTAAATGGCACCACCACCCATTAAAAAAAATAACTCTAAAAATAATCAATATTTCTAAAATCCAGAACGGTAAGGATCGAGATGGTGTTCTGTAGGATATATAGAAGCCATTAACTTTATTTATTATATCTCGCTGTAGTTATAAATTAAAATTAAATTGTGTCATTATTTGAAAAAAAATAAAAAAAAATTGTCTCATGTGATCTAGTAACGATACCTACTGTGTACACAAAATATGTGCACTGATTAAAAAGTAACCCTGTGTTTTTTTTATATCGTAAAACAGAGCAAAAATATAAAATATAAGTGAAATTCAACGAGGATGTATAAAATGCGATAGAATGCGGAGCTCGGCACGGATAGAGTGTGCAAATGTTTGCGTTTTGTCGCGCAGATTGCGGCGGTCACATGTCACATCACACGTCGCCCTAGTGAGATCCAAACAGACCCTGTTGGTACACTGTAACGAGCTGTTGTTTCTCGTACGAATATATTTTAAACGAGCTTTCCACCCTACGGCCCCGTTTTCCCGTGGGAAAGAAGTATTTTCCCGCGGTAAAAAGTAGCCTATGAGTTATTCTGATGTACAAGCTATATTATTGTAGTTTCATTAAAACCGTCCAGTACCTTGTTTCAGAGGTTAGTGTATACAAACAGACAGACAAACAGATAGACAGATAGACAGATAGACAGATAGACAGATAGACAGATAGACAGATAGACAGATAGACAGATAGACAGATAGACAGATAGACAGATAGACAGATAGACAGATAGACAGATAGACAGATAGACAGATAGACAGATAGACAGATAGACAGATAGACAGATAGACAGATAGACAGATAGACAGATAGACAGATAGACAGATAGACAGATAGACAGATAGACAGATAGACAGATAGACAGATACACAGATAGACAGATAGACAGACAGACAGACAGACAGACATACAGATAGACAGACAGACAGACGGAAAGACAGACAGACAGACGGACATATTTTTATCAAACTTGTATTTTTCTGTTCAGCTACACTCCATTTATTCCCTACAATCAGTTTTATTTTAAAATAAATTTAAAATGAGAGAAGAAGATAGATGCTTGCATATCGTGTTGGTTTCGAGGTTAACCTATCTCACCAACCCTGGTGTCAGAAACATGATTTATGTAACAAATACGTCCGTAGATAGTAACTGGGTGGAGTTTCTTCTCGCCATTCTTCTCCACAGACGAATGCCACTTTTAAACGGCCAACCATGGACAGTCTGCTCCTTACGAGTTAACCTTGACGTCAAAAAAATATTTTGTAAATTTTCTTATGATTTTTACTCTGGCTTAATATGTAGGTAAGTTATTTTTACCAAACTATTTCATTCCAAACAAAATTGATGTAGCTAATTCGTGTTTTCAGCAATGGTAACATAAAATCCGTTATTTATTGACAACAGTTCAATCTTAGCTTCTCGACAATATATTGTGTATCGACATAGCAGTGCAAAAAGCCCTTCAGCCATTTGAAGTTCGTGGTTCAATATTTGAGCACACCTCTGTCAAAGACTTCATAAAAATGCTCTATAGTGCGGACATGTATCGCTTGTAGGCAACTATTTGCTTGCATTTCAAACACGCGAAGAGAGCTAAAATGCCTATACTATTTTTAGGGTTCCGTAGCCAAATGGCAAAAAACGGAACTCTTATAGATTCGTCATGTCTGTCTGTCTGTCCGTATGTCACAGCCAGTTTTTTCCCAAAGTATAATAGCTATACTGTTGAAACTTGGTAAGTAGATGTTCTGTGAACCGCATTATGATTTTTATACGAAAATATTAAAAAAAACAAAATTTGGGGGACCCCATACTTAGAACTGAAATTCAACATTTTTTTTTCATCAAACCCGTACGTTTGTGGTATCTATGGATAGGTCATCAAAAATGATATTGAGGTTTCTAAAATATAAATATGATGTCAATGAAAACTTCCAACGAAAATTGGCGGGAACGAGATCTAGTAAGTAGTTTTTTTTTAATACGTCATAAATCGTAAACCGCAATTTACATTTCACTATTATTAAAACATCGATCAAAGTTACAACAAACTACAAAAACTTCAATATTATGTAACTTGCTGCTACGGAACCCTTCATGGGCGATTCCGACTCGCACTTTCATTTATACAAACAAAATGCACCTACAACTTCTAGTAAAAAACATGTTTTTACAGTAATCTAAAGCATTGAATAAAACTATTTAGAGAAACGGAGGCGGGACGCCCCGCAAAATTGTTTTAAATAACATAGCTTTCGTAGTAATTGCTACGCCGTAGCACTGTAGCAACCTGCTACGATATTTGAGTATGCCCAGTAACAAACATTGTTTGGCCGAAAAGGTGAGCTTCATTAGACTCGTCTTTTTCATAAATAAAGCTATCTACATCTTTCTCTCTCTAAGTGCATATCATATTTCTTATCCATTCTTGCCAGTTAAGAAAGCGGTACTTGTTTACTTAAAAAGTGAGTAAATTCACCGCACAAATTAATGTATCTTCTTCTTCTATACTTTAATAGAACTGAAGAATCGGCGTGTCTGTACATTGATTTGTTATACAAAAAACTGATTGTAGGTGATAAAGGAAGTGTAGCTGAACACAAAATTACAAGTTTTGAAAAAAATTACCGTCTGTCTGTCTGTCTGTTTGTACACGCTAATCTCTGAAACTACTGGACAGATTTTAATAAAACTTTACAATAATATAGCTTATACATCAAAATAACAGAAAAGTTAAATTTTACCGCGGGAAAATACTTTTTTCCCACGGGAAAACCTGTTAACGCGGGCGGAGCGGCGGGGCGGAAAACAAAACAAAAATAAAAGTAATTTATTTTCCTAAATAGTAATAACATAACATACTGCGTTCTTGCCCCCAATCTAGGAATTCCTGTGCTATAGAAAGCTAGTATAGTGTAAATTTTCGTTCCAAAGATTCAAATATAAGTAGTAATCGTAATATATAAATATAAAAGCTTACAGAGAGTTTTAGTCTGGTTTTGAAAACCATTTCTGACTTGATTCTAAATGCAAGCGTTGCCAAAATCGAGGGGAATAATCCTGTTTTCAAAGCCGTTAGGGCTTAACACACTATACATGATTTGAATATTTAAAACTCGCTGCGCTGTCTCCATTAACAGTTTTCAAAGCCGACTGCTTAATCCTTTTTCTCATTGATTTTTTGTAAATTATTGTTGAACCTAAGCTAATGTCAATTCTAAAATTGAAAACAAATATGTATTTGCCGAGGCTTGAAACCGCGCGCCTCTAAAATTTAACTTAAGGGGCTCTACCACGCTAAGTGGCGCCGCCACCCTTTAAAAAATAATAACTCGGAAAATAATCAATTTTTCAAAAATCTGGTCCACAGAACTGGAGTCGGGGTGCTGTAGGAAATATAGAAGCTACTAACTTTATTTATTGTATCTCGCTGTAGTTAGAGATAGGAAATTTGCGAAAAACGGCCACTTTTCGCATTTTTTCTATCTATAACTACATTGAACTATAATAAACATATGTGATTGCTTCTATATATCCTACAGCACCCCGACTCCAGTTCTGTGGACCGGATTTTTGAAAAATTGATTATTTTCCGAGCTATTAAATTTTAAAGGGTGGCGGCGCCACTTAGCGTGGTAGAGCCCCTTAACTGCCTAAGCCACCGACGCTCTTAGATCTCCATTTATCATTATTATTATCAACTAGCTTTCCGGCCCGCGACTCCGCCCTCGTTATCAGCTTTTCCCGTAGGAATTAGGTATTTTCCCGCCGTAAACTTAATAAAATTGCCAATAACCATTCATAAAATTTACAAGAATCGCCCCTACAATATTTTCTACATAGTGCATGGTCTAAGAAAACAAGGTCTAACCGTTAGACCACGTGACTGACACAAGCCTACGTCATTTTGCGCTGTTCATGCTTGTCTATTACACGCATTCGACAAGGATGAATAGGAAAAATGATGTAGAAATGACGTAGGCTCGTGTCAGTCACGTGGTCTAATGGTTAGACCTTGTTTACTTAGACCATGACATAGTGTAAGATAATTTATTTTGAATACAGTCAACATCCCTCGGAGAGGTTTCATGTAATATCTAGACTAGAGTTCATTTAACACTGGCTATACAGTCATCGTAACGTCCAGCAATGGTTCTCAGTTTAATGTCTATCAAAACTTACAACAAGCACATGGATACAAAATTATGTCCAGTCGGTCCGGTCACCCAAATTGATGCGTCACGCAATATTTGTATGATTGATGACTACCATCCGAAATCCCTTCCACATTACCTTCAACGCGGCACACTACACATTTCAACACACATTGCGGTTTTCAACTCAACCCGACTAGTATAATGTCAGGTTAAAGGCGGCAATGTATTTTGAAAAGACGTTTTGAGCGCAAGTCGCTTTTACGTGTTTATGCGATTCAGGCTAGCGGTCATAGCTTTGTGATCATGTGTTGTGTTTATAGCGTGAATCAGGTCAGAAAATATATATAAAAGATCCTCATTGAAAGCAATCTTCGTGTCACGTGTGTGTAAATGTTTTGTGGCGGTAGACGGTAGTTGCTAAGGTTTTTATTTTAATCCTAGTGAAAAAAAGGACTGAAATTATAAATACATTGTTTATGAATTCGAACGGCTTAATGGACTAAAATAGTAACACTTCCTTTGTTTTAATAGACAAATACAAATATTCTTTATTCACACCAAGAAAAAAGCAAAGCAAATAATATAAACACATAAAACAACAGATTTCAACAGGCGGCCTTATTGCTAGGTAGCAATCTCTTTCAACCCAACCCATTATAAATTATGTAGACCTACACATGTGTCGCAAAATCAAGATATCCAAGCTTCACCAAACTTTAATACTTCCCTTACAGCAAAAAGACGTCCACTGCTGGACAAAGGCCTCCCTCAAATATCTTCACAATCAGTTTTGCACTGCCCGCATTCAGCGGTTTCCTGTCACTGCAACCCTTACCAGGCCATCCTGTAAGAGACATTTTCCCCCGCGCTAGCGTTTTCGAGCGTTTTTTGAGCGTCGTCACCGTCACGCATACAATCATAGGAAGTAAGGCGAGTGAAACAAAAGAAATCAGAAATCAGAAATCAGAAAACTTTATTTGTAGGACATCACAACACAGAAAACAATAAGACAATAAGGCAAGAAAACAATAACTACATAATTTAACACTATACATAACATGAAACACGAACGATACAACTAAACATCCCTCTGTGTTGCGACACCCACACAAAAAGGGCCCCACTCAGCGAAATGCCGCCGCCCGGCTGGGCCACGGCGCTGGTCTTCCGTGGGTCCTAAACGGTCGCGTCACGGACGACCACAACGTAACACGTTACACGTTATACAAAAAAAAAAAAAAAAAAATAGAATAAACTTAAAACTTACAATAGTAACTAAATAGATTAGATAGGTATAGGTACATACATAAATACTGCTTATAAAAGTTGATGTTAAGACGGACGCGGATGTAGATGTCGAAGCTCGAAAGACACTAGTGTGAGGGGTGTCTTAATCTTTGGACCCTAATGGCTATCTTCGCGTAAATATCACGTTTTTTTTTTATTAAAAGATCACACTTTTCCTTCCTAATCTGAAATAGAGGAATAAACCGTTTGGGGTTTAAAAACTCTTGTAACACGACACGAGACATATCAGGATGATGGATGGCGGTCACACCAAACGTTGGAATTCACAAAAACTTCATTCTCTATCTTCAATATGTGATAAATGCTGGGAGTTCAACGGAATACGTTAGTAAATTTAGATATAAAATAAATTGACTAATTTTTGAATAAATAAAAATCAAATTAAATTACAGCTTTCAGCATAAACGGCTTTTATTTAAACAATAAATGAACTGAATAATTGCAAAATTAGCAATTGTAATTCCCCCTACTAATTGCGTTTGATATGTTATAGATAGATGCCGTATTTAGACAATTTTATCGAAATTATCGGAGCTGTTTTCGTGAAACGAATAAGTAGACTAGCATACAACAATAAAATTTCTCGTCAAAAATAGATTCGTTTGATGTATGTAAAAGAAAAAAATAATTTCTAATGTTAAAAAAATCCCTGGCTGAGTAAAAATAAAACGATTGGAACCTTTGACTTTATGATCATGAACAATTCGCTTTTTTCCTTTGAAATCTATTTTAATACAAGTCAGACGCGTGCCACCAATCTAAAAGCAGTCTGCATAAAAGCGATCTTCACAAAGAGCCAGGTATTTAGGTTTCAAATAAGCTAGGAAAGGGAAAGCTGTCGGAATAAAATGAAACTAGACAATGGGGCGCAATACAATTGCAGTGAAAAGACGCGGACTGTGTGTTCTAGTTCCAAACAAGAGGAATGGAGACGCAGGTGGAAGCACAATGCAGCTCTGCTACCAACAATGCGCTGTTCTGATTGTCTTGAAACGAAAGCGCATTTTGCCGCTTGACAGAAAAATGGGATAAGTTTCGGCGATGCGCTATTTAAGACGGGTTTTGAACTTACGCGCTTGCTTCTATCTTTGTTACAATTATTATGTGGTCTTATATCTAGACATAGATACATACATACAGTCACGCTTCTTTTCCGGAGGGGTAAGCAGAGACCACTTCCTTCCACTTGCTACGATCTAGCTAGATACACTTCTGCGTGCGTGTGTGTGTAATGAATAAACTCAAATGTGCCAATTTCAAAAAAAATTCACCATTAGAAAGCTACATTCACCCTGAGTAACAAAGGTTACGTTTTACCGCGGGAAAATGCCTCATTCCCACGGGAAAAACTGTTAACGCGGGCGGAGCCGCGGCGGAAAGCTTGTTAATAATATATTATGGAAAGTAGTGTTGTACAATCGTAAACTAATTTGTAATCATAATTTTTACAGAAAAAGTAATAAAATAGCAACTATCGGTTACTTAGTAGGTATTCAAGAAAGATTAAAATAGTTACATAGAAAGAAATGTCTTTTAGCTCAAGTTTAAGAGAAGTTGTAAAGTTGAAGCTATATTCTAGCTCTCGTATTTTTAGTTGAATAGTCGCTAGAACTTTATGTTACTTTCAAGTAAAAAGCAAGAACTTGAGGATTCTTCTAAAATTGTAACGAAAGTTTTGTTTACAAAATATATAGTTTTTCAAATAGGTTTTATTTTAAATAGTTTCATAAACAGCATATTTATTATTAGGTATAAACAATACAGTCAATCAGAGATAAAAATATTATAATGGTGCATTCTACTACAACGTCACAGTTCGTTTTTAAAAATCCATCCATATTTACTTATGACAATTACACGGCAGAAAGACAGAAATGAAAATGAACAGTGGTCTACGCTTAAGCTCTAAGGTTAGCCCCGCTTAATGCTTATGGAGCCTAATGAAAGGGATAAGTAAATATTTTCCGCGGACACCGTCCCATTCCCTATTATTCCCAGGGAAAAACTGTTCTCAAGTAAAGCGATTAAAAATTACTAATAAGCTTATAGTTTATTGAAATTCAGTGCCTAACCAAATTTTAAAAAGACGCAGAAATTCTACTAGGCTAACAGGAATAAGAGAAGTTCATTCAAAAATAAACCCCCAGAATAGGATTTGTTAGTGGCATTATTGCTAGTTTGGACTTAGGTGTTGCATAAATAGGGCCAAATTGGACTCGTCCGCCATTCGGCATACAGACAGCCGCTGTCGGTGTATTCCTATTTCGGATAGAAAAACAATATTTAAAAAAGTTACCATTTTTAATCGTCAGTTCAGATTAGACCACTAAAACAAAAAAAGCTTAAGTGTAAGTAACTGAAAGTTTTTGCTTTTACAAGTATTTCATGAAGCCACAAATCGGGTCTGGTCTCCAAATAAATCACGATAGGGTTAAGCAAAACTTCTAATAATAATATCAATTAAATCAAATGGCATTTAAAACTATAAATTATCCTCTCTATGGAGTGCCGTGAAAGAAGCATACGTCTAACAGTAGACACAAATTTGTACATATAATCCCACCCAAGCATTTTTCATAAACCTTACACTCTAAGGCAGCCATTACACGGTCAGTCCAGATCAACGATCTTCATTCAGATTGACTGTGTAATGTGTTGGATTGATCGGAACATCGGATCCTTTATTATTTAGATACTATCTTATCTATCTACTACTATCTTTCCGCCCAGCGGCTCCGCCCACGTTAACAGTTTTTCCCGTGGAAATGAGGCATTTTCCCGTAGTAAAAAGTAGCCTATGTGTTAATCCAGCCAGGGTGTAAGCTAACTCCATACCAAATTTTATTAAAATCGCTCCAGTCGTATAGACGTGAAGAAGTGACAAACATATACACTTACACACTCATAAACTTACGCCTTTATAATATTAGTGTGATTTCCAAATCCATTGCGATCCGTGTCCTTGATGAAATCTCGATCCAGACGGACCGTGTGATAGCTGCCTACGAATCACGTGTTGGCAATAACGGGAATATTCCAACTGACTGTGGACGGCTGGAACTCCTTTGGGGATCGGCGGGCAAGTTACAAACTTCAGAGTTAGCTTTGTCGACCGCCAGCCAGCTTCAGTCGGACGAAACGGCTGCTGTATGTGAATCGAATCCAATTGCTTCCATTTGCATGCAATTAACAATTGGGATTTGATGAATTGATTGCCCGACAATCGTGAATGCATTATTTAAGTGTGGGTCCTGTTTTAGTTTTGATTTAGTTGTGTTGGAGGCAGACAGAAACGAAACTTTGCTACAATGATTGTAGCAAAATATTGAATAGAGCGATGGTTCTTATAATATTTGTTAGAAATTAGATTATTTTATATTGTGTAAACAAGCCAAGCGAAGTAAGTAAACAATTTTGACATATAAACGATTAAGAAACAAATCATTCTAACTTCCGTAAAACTGCTTATTCAAAGAAGACGACACACAATTTGTTGTATGGACGGAGCAGAGATAAATTATATTCTTGCTTGTTTGGTGATAAAAAGATAAATTAAAAATATTCCATACATTAATTATTATAAACTACAGTAAATTGCTAATATTGTTATCCAAAGTGTAAGTGTTTTGTTCGTGATTGTTTCCTTATCCTAGCGAATAACTTATTAGTCTGAATCTGAGTATGATACATTATATAGATATGACATTGTTTATGATATGTTATGATATGATTGACATTGTTCGTTGTTATACTGAATTTTATTTTAAGTAATTATAATGATAATAATAATAAGAATTTAATGTAAATTTATTTTTTATAATTGAAATTGTAATTTAAATATGGACAAAATGTATAGAATAGAATAGAATAGAATAGAATATAATATAATATAATATACTTTTTTGCACACAAGAGAATACAACAAACATAATTAAAGCAACACAGGTGTACAAAAGGCGGCCTTATTGCTAAGGTAGCAATTTCTACCAGGCAACCCTTGTATATAACTATGTATACTGTCTGAAATAAAACATGATTTAATTAAATTTTAATTTAATAAATTTTATTTAAGAGTGACAAAATTTCAACAAATAAAATGAATATAGCAAAATAATTATTAAATATTTCGTTCTAATTTAAACTAAAGCAGTTTTCAAAAATGTTGAAATTTTGGTCGAAGCTGACAACGCTATTACAGATTTGTTGAATGGTTAATATTAAAATTAGGGCTTTAAAACTTAAAGTATAAATTTCATGAGAAACTACTGAATATTGAGTGGAAATTTTGCAATATTCCTCGGGCTTTAGCTTGACTTCGATGGTTTTTATTTCACTAAAGCCAACATCTAGAGAATTCGTTTTAAATTTCCAATCTGATTGTGTTTACGATGTCAGTTCTCTTATTCCGTTCGATTTTATAGCTATATAACAAAATGGGTATATAAAAAAGAGTAAAATAAAATAAAGATCGACTGAGGATGATACGGTGGCCAAGTGGCCTACTTTTCATTTGGAAGTTCGTAGGTTTAAGCCTCGGCACGTACCAATGTGTTTTTTTCGAAGTCATATTTTAAATTTCCTACTAAATGTCTCTATAATAAAGAGATTAGATTATTATCCTACATATATTAATTAATAATATATATATTTACATAACTTATTCATTATAATGTTTGTTTATTCGACGCTCATACGGTAAAGGAAAACATCATGAAGAAACCTGCGCAGACCTGCCAAGTAATTAAAAAATGTTGCGTGTAAAGTTGACCAACCCGCATTAGGCCAGCGAGGTCGACTAAGGTCTAATCATAATAAGGTCCCCTCTGTGGGGACAAAATGCTTTCACGATGATGATGCCAGGATAATAATATGTGTCCATCTTCTCTGTGCCCTAATTATAGATGTAGATGTATATTATTGCTTGCTTTCTTTTGTACTCTGGGAGGGATTTTTTTTCATGACCTACGCTTGACTCCCAAAATCGACGTATCAAACTTAACCGGACTTACTGAGGAAGGTTGGCTATGGAAATAAATAATAATAATAATAATAAACATTTAATTCAGACAAAGTCCATAAGTGTTAGTATTGTATTATGTTAGTAATAAAGCGACACTTGTGTATTTTTCGAACAAAAGCTAATAGTTTAGTTTGCAATTTTTACTTTAACTTTTATTTATATTTATTATATTATTAATTATTTATATACTTACTATTGTACCATGGGTCTGTGCATGGGTGTTTTGCCTGAATAAAGAAATTATTATTATTTTCTATAAAATTATTTCATAGTAAGTACCTTTACGTTTCATATATTTTAGATCTGTCTAGAAACGTGCTTGGACCTAATACGTTAAAAATCGTAATGGAGATGATAATGTCAAAGATCTGGCTATCTAACGAAGCATAAAACTAAAATTTCAACTATACTTTCTTTTAAGGTTGAGAAAACACTTCGGCGACTGGTGTACTGGCTTTCAAAGGTTCCAATTTTTGTTTTCAAAGAACGAATCCATATAAAACTTGGAAAACTTTGTTGGCATAGAAAACGTGATCACGTGGGTTTCGAGTCAACTTCGATACAAAGTTCGTATGAAGTTGTTTATTTACCGCCGAGGGTAGATTTAAAACAAAAGGAAGTTTCTGAGAACTCGAATAAATTAAAATTCTGAACTTGGTGGCGGTTGAAAACAAAATGGTATTGTTTTTGTTTTTTTAAAGTGAACAATTTAATTTTTAATAATAATTAACACAATAAATACTTGTTTTTTAAAAATGAAAGCCAATTTTTTATGGATCCATGGCTATTTTTCTATCGTTTCCGTTTTTATTGTGTACCTAGACATTATTGGATACATTATAGGTTTTTACTTTTTATACTAAGATCAAGTAGGTAGATACCTAATATATACTTCTAGTGAACTTACATTGCAGAAGTTAGTAAATTTTTTATTAATGTCAATGACTCGAGAGAAGTATGTGTAATGATTTAAAAAATATGTATTTATTTTTGAGTTAGCTGCCTGTTTCTAATTATCTTCTATCTATCTATACTATAATAAAACTGAAGAATCTGCGTGTCTGTACATTGATTTGTTTTTTCTAAAACCCATTGTAGGTGATAAAGGGAGTATAGCCTTCGAGTATAGCTGAATACAAAAATACAAGTTTTGAAAAAAAATACCTGTCTGTCTGTCTGTTTGTACACGCTAATCTTTGGAACTACTGGACGGATTTTAATGAAACTTTACTATAATATAGCTTAAAAATCTGAATAACACATAGGTTACTTTCTTTATTTATTACCGCTGGTACTAAATAAAGTTAGTTCTTGGAGTAAGTTATCATAATGATCATTGTTATTTTCCCATGTTTCCAACTAAATACAGCAAAAACTATTACAAGGAAAAACGCCCTCTGCAGGTAAACACGAATAAACTCTGGTTTCCGAGTTGGTAGACCGTCCCCAACTTTATCCAACAGCTGATTGCGACTCTCCAACAACCGTTAGATTCTTTCCACCTCCTTATCGTTGTAGGAACTTAGGCTATTGACACACTGCCACTTTTTGTATTGATACAAATCCGTTATAAGTCCGGTGAAGCTTAATCCGTCGTACTTATTCGACTCAAGCATAGGTCAATTAAAAAAAAATCCTTTATTTTCTTTTCACAATATGATTTATCTAATAGCTATTTATGCAACTGTTGCATAATGAGGGTTATTTAACACGAGTGTTAAATACTAATTATGTACAGTTGCATACAATAGTTTATCTACACTCATACAACAAATTTAAATTAAAGACAAAATAAAGTAATCATTGTTTACAATTATTACTTTATTACAATTACAATTATTAAACAAACGTTAATGGCGCGAAAATAAATTTGCAGTAATATCGCACCGCGCATGCGCGCCGCCAAGGTTGCGTTCCGAAACACGCTAGTGTGCTCAAATAGCAAGCATCTGCGTAAAAATTAAAAAAAAAACTTCATTTTGTTACAACTTTGCGATAACGAAATGAAATTTGTATGGATCCTTAGTCACGGCTCCATCGAAAGGTATATCATTTGCTTAGCGTTTCTGATAAGTAAATGAAGGATTTACGACATGAGTGTAGATCAATTTAGGATCTCTTATAAATAAAAGCGTAAAATGAAAAGTATTTTTCTTGCATGGACTCGAACTAGCATCTCCTTGGCTGTCCGGGCCATACAGACGCACTACCACTTGTGCTATCGAGTCTGTGTAAAGCCCAACGAAATTATATTATTATTATACTTTTTACTCTAAGATAAAGAAGAGCGGGCCCTTCTGCTACAGGAATTCTTATGCTTAAAAGAAGGACCCTGCCACTAGCTTTAAGAGAAATTGTGGTAAAAGTCGTTTTTTTTTTGCTTTTAACTAAGCACTTACTATATCATCTTGGTGGCACTATAATTGGTAGTGCGCCTGTATGGCCGGGACAGCCAATGAGATCCCGGTTCAAGTCCCTGCCCAAGCTCAATGTTTATCATATTTTGTAATGAAGTAGAAATCTCCTGTAATGCAAATAAAATATGACCCTGTCAAGTGCCTCCGCTCTTTCATGCAACAATCAAAATGTTAAATTATTATGTGTTTAAGATACAAATGAAAAAAAAATTGCCTGGCATGTATTTCATCGGCAAATAAAGTTGGTAACCGCAATTTATTTTATTTGAAACGTACTAGTTTAGGTTCACGCAATATTATTCCACTTCGATACAAACACGTTACGGCGATAGATTTATGATAAATTCTGTTTTTTATAATAAAACTGGGTTTTGGAACGAGATCCGGACGATGATGCTGCAAAAAGAAACGTTGTGTATCGGGCCTTACGTCTCAATTTTTCTAACTACTCCATCTTGTAAGGAAACTGCACTGAAATGTAGAAGAGATAAAACTAGTGCTTCTAGTGAAATAAATTTTACTATCGATTGGTCTTCTAAGAATTTTTCCTTTAGTTGTGAGGTTTTATTTAAGTATATTAGAAAGAGGTAAGATAGACCCGTAAACTGGAGTACGCCTGCCTTTGAAGCCCAGGGTCGCGGGTTCGAATCCCGCCCAGGGTTAAAAAATGCTTGATGCACACTAGTGTATGTATAGGTACTGTATATTTATAAGCAAAGTTCAAAGTTCAAAGTTCAAAGTTTATTTATTTGCTTTAAACCCGGTATACATTTTAGATTGTTACAGTTTTTGTACAGATCAAGCGTGCTTAACTGACTATCTTCAGTATGCATCTTCAAATCTTCTTACCGAGTGGGTTTCGAGGTTATACTGTCCCACAAACCCTGGTGCCGGAATTGTTGAGCCGCCTTAGGCTTCCGACGTGGCTCCTATAACGACTACATCCGTAGATAGTAGCCGGGGCCAACGGCTTTACGTGCCTTCCGAAGCACAAGCAAATAATAATGACCCAATACTTATCCCATCTTATTAAATAGTTACGCATTACCCTTTTCCGCAGTTTTTTAACATAAAATGGTCACGAACTGTTAGATGTCCCCACATATTTATAATCACTTATTTCGCATCAAATTGCAGAAGTAGAAGAATTATATTATAGTTCCTGGCATACAATCAAATATCTTGTTTTATATTCCAGAACATTGTGAACTATTTCACAACCAACCAATGAATTTTACCCAAAATATGAAGTATTCAACAAGAAATGGTGACAAACAGTTCATTGTTGAAAGTGCAGTCAGGGACAGCCAAAATATAGAAGGCAAAGAAACAATAGCAGTGACGACGGATGTATTTAAACTGCTCAAAGCCTAGATATAAACGAAAACGGAAACTTCTAGAACAATAAAGCTTAGCGCCAAAAGGAAATTTCAAATGCAAAATGGAACTGGTTTAGGCAGAATCGTTTTAAGTACTTCATCTATAACAAAGAGTATCATACTCGTATTTTAGAGACGGCGATTTAAGTTGAGAATCTAATATTACACGAACGAGGGGATAAGGCGACACAAATGACACGATCAACACCTTAGTGATTTGGTACGGAGGTATTTTTGGTTTCCGTCAATTATTTTGACCAATAGAAAGTTATCAATAGAAAGCTGATGGCATTCGGAGCAATCACACCCACGAGACAACCCCCCCCGCACTTCAGCTAGCTAACAGATTTGTTTTCTTTAACATTTGCATGTATTACATCCAAAGAGTTTGGAAAGCCGCGTAAATTCGTTATTCTGAATTTACATCTCTATAAACCAAAAATAAAATTATATTTTTAATCTATGATCTACAAAATAAGTAAATATGCTTGGTTATCATGTGGCTGGTGCCAGAGTTATAAAGCTGCGTAAGGCTTCGGACAAGGCTCTTAATATGTGAAGTAAAGTAATAAATAGCATAAAACAGCAAAGTTTACACATCCTTGTGTGATTGTCACTAGTGTAGATACAAGAATTTACATTCTAGAAGACATAAAAAAAAGTCAGTTGAACTTTAGGCGGTGGCCTATTTGTATAAATAATGATTTTGCTTAAATTATATCGCTTAAATCTATTCTATTATTCAAAAACACCTTGTACATACTTCCACAAAAAAATATATCTATCGAAAAAATACTTAAACGGATGATGAGAAACGATCTACATTTAGAACTTAAAAAATAAATGAAATATAAGTCTAAAAAACCGCCAAAAATATTGCTTTTATGTCGCTTTCATAAGCTTCTTCATCCTAATTTTGCTCGTTCCTATTTCCATTTTTTCTTTTATTCCATTCCAGATCTTGTTCGTACATAAATCCGGATTAATTTTATTTGTACGCAAATAAAATAAATATAGAAAGAAAAACTGACAGTAAACCCGTAAAATGAACTTTATGGTCTTTGTAGAGTTACGTTCATTCTTATTTTTGCCGTTATGTAAATAAATCTTTTTATGGTTTTTGTTTTACATTCTAAATTCAAGATCTAGTCAATTTTCATCAATTTGTGCCCTCTTTTATAAGTAGTGTCAGGAAAATCGTCATTACATGCTTTTATGTATAACTAGCGACCCGCCCCGGCTCCGCACGGGAAAATGGGTAATGTGGGTTATGTAAACCTTCCTTTTGAATTACTCTATCTATTAAAAAAAACCGCATCAAAATCCGTTGCGTAGTTTTAAGATTTAAGCATACATATATAGGGACATAGGGACAGAGAAAGCGACTTTGTTTTATACTATGTAGTGATGTAATTAAAAAATATTGTAAATGTTGTGTAATGTTCGCCTTGATATGAAATTCCCAGTTTTGAATTCTCGATGGATCAAAAAATAGTTTTTAATATCCTTTAATCGACTTAAAAATGGCTCTCAACATGTCTCGTCATACCTATATTATAAACGAGTATGCACTCAAAAATATTCACATAACTCAGCTTCCAGACCAGAGAGGTTGGAAAGTCGCGCTTCGTTTTTTTTTTCAGTAGTAAATTCGTTATTCTGAGATCCAAACAAATACACAAAATTTGATAATGTTTGTATTTGACTGAATCTATGTGTCGAATTTTGATCATTATTTTGCTCGGCGAATCATTCTTTTCTGAACAATGTTACGTTCAACAATTGAGAACAGCTGGGTTGGAGGCGGCGCGATTTATTATTTATATCCCACTTCCTATGTGATACTACGTCAGCCGTAGACAAGGAAATATGAGAATCTGCGGTGTATACTATTACATGAAATGTCTACAATGACATTTATTACTTGGAATACATACTGCAACGGGATGTCACAGCTATATTACTTACGTCATTCTTGGTTAACTATGGCGGAGCGTGACAGAGATGGGTAGTTATGTTTGATTTACTGTAAGTTGAGATGGCAGTTACATTTAATAATCATTTTCAATTTTATACGACGTCGTTGGTGTTATCAGATGATATAATATCTAGTTATATGTATGTATATCCGACTGTAGAATTTGAACTCATGTAAACTAGTGGCTTCATAAACTGTAGACCTCGTAATAAGACAGTCATAAAAGTAAACCTACAACTGTTATGTTTACTGACAGATGTCGCTATAAGTTTTTCAAATATTATTTAAAAATCTTATAGCCAAATTTTGTTAATTTTCATTTAAATAATATATTAATTAAAATTTCAGTAATATTAATTACTAGCTTTCCGCCACGGCTCCGCCCGCGTTATCAGTTTTTCCCGTAGGAATAAGGCATTTTCCCCGCGGTAAAAGATAGCCTATGTTACTCAGGGTGAATGTAGCTTTCTAATGGTGAAAGAATTTTTGAAATTGGTTCAGTAGTTTTTGAGTTCATTCATTTCAAACATACACACACATCTTTCCTCTTTATAATATTGGTATGAAGTATGATATGATAAATTCGTTTAAATCATAATAATTTAGCAAATAATGTGTTCTTCTCTCTACTGAAAGATACTTTGCTGTGCCCTACTGGGTCCATGTTTTTGGTAATAATTACAATATTTATGTACACACTAACACTTACTGTTACATCTTTGTAATCAACATGGAATATAATGAAGAATTGAGTATTGAGCGAGTGTCTTAAGAGTATTTTTCTTTTTGAATTGACATAATGCTTGAGTCGAAAAAGTACGACGGATCAAGCTTCACCGGACTTGACCGGACTTGTCTCAAGAGTAAAGCCCCATTACTCAAAAACTGTCACTATTTTTCGCCTTTTACTGGGAGTTTTCAATCTTTCTGTCTCATACGATTAGAAGACCGCATTTAATTTCATACTTAGACGTATGTATAATAAATCCTTTGCTAGATAAGACTGAGCCCGCAACCTCTTTCATTAGTCGTGTTTTCATTATTTCTGAACGAGTAAGAAGTCTGTTAATCAGCCGGCCTTAAGACTCCTTTATAATACGCCAGTGGTCCGTGATAGTAGGCCAGTGATCGTGATAAAAGTATTCTTTACTACGTCAGTGACGCGTGATAGAAGTATTTTATGTGTTTCTACCATTTATTTGCTATCATTACTACGTTGTCCTTAAAATTTCAAGGTGATGGATTGGCTTTAAATTATTTCTGATATAATTTTTGAACTCGTCATAAGATTTAAGTAACTAAATTAAGTAGACGAATAAATTATTTCCGAAAACAATATATTTAATAATAATACTTGATGTAGGAAATCTAAGCTACAATCATAGTCTATCTAGTTAATCTTAGCTTAGTGTTGGCAGCACTGATGTACCAACATAAAATATAAAAAAACTTCCGTTTCCTTTTTTAGTCTTACTTTGCTTGTGTCATCTGTACAACGTGTTTGTGCTTGTGTTTCTTGCAATAAACGATTTCCCTCAAGTATCGGTGTTTACATGAAGATAGATCCAGCCGTATAGCATCAACCTACAAATAAACATACAGTCCACGCAGTACAGCTATCGACACTTAGCTTTGTTAAAATAGGTAATTAAAGCTTTGCTGATATCATAGAAGAAAACAAGTGAAAACACATTATTTGAAGTATCTTTCCAAAGCTTAGAAAACTAATCAAAGATCGCCGTTTTTGTTGACACAAGTGGACTTAAAATAATAAATAAATAAACGCTAATACCCATTATATAACCAAAGCCAAGAATGAATCTTGAGTGTGTACTTTTTCTTCTACACGCACATTTAAGAACATCTTTGTCATCATCATCATCATCATTTCAACCAGTAGACACACATCAACATTTTGTACTGGACTGCTTAATCTTTGTACTAGCATCATCTACTGGCATATTGTAAACACGTCTTTTTGGGCCGACCGCCTCTGATACAACGAACGTGTCTTGCATAGGATTTTTATTTACTCGTGTAATGTTTATGATCAATACTGTGGTTTCTGTACCGGATATTAGCAATATCTATACACTTGGCTTGGTTGGTTTGATTTTATGCCATAAAAAATAAAAAAACAATGGATTTGCCCAGTTTTTATTTTACATCGGTCAACCTTTACAGCAAAATGTTTGACAGTTTTAAGATTTGAAAGTATAACATTAGTTTTTCCGAAAACAAAAGTTATTTGCCCATTTTCTGTGTAAACTTTTTAGTTCATAAGACGTTATTGAATTAATCATTTCTGACAGATGTTCTGGGTAAATTAACCTAGCATTATTCTAAAATATATATTTCGGTAGCATTAAATTTGTTTTTATCATCAAAATCTTCTATTTTTAATAACAAATATTACTTTCAATTCAGGTAAAAAGCTTTACTCAAAAAATTCGGGCCATTTAACTTGCCCTCCAAGAACTTATCCAATCATAAACCAATTTGTTTTTGCTAGAACAAAAAAACTCCAATTTATAATAAAATTTGCCCACGTAATTAGTACACAGATTTCTAATAAAAATCTTACAAAGATACCTAATGTGTAGATGAAAAAGAATTCTGAAAGTACAATAGCTCATTTAAGAAAATCTGTTTTGAATAAGGAGATTTATATTTGAAATGTTTCCGATTATTATTTTTATTTAGACCTCAAAACAAGTAATTAATGCACGGGTCTATTCCCGGAAAAAAATAATTTCTCATAACAACTGTCCGAATGACTAT